>JAOYRR010000014.1:0-600000 GCA_038994665.1 Podotricha telesiphe | reverse complement strand
TACCACGTCCGGTGTTAGTGTATCTATTTATAGAATATTGTCTTTATAAAATAGTATAATATTATTATATTTCATAATAAAACGACGTATAGCAAATTACTTTTATTTATATTAATCTTTTCACAATAGTTTACCGAACCGAAATGTGTTTGCGTCATGGTAGTATGGAAAATATTTGCAACACATTTATTGAATTTAAAGTTTATAGAAATTACCGCTTTGTACTGATGTGTTGTGGTAAATTTCCATAAATACTATAGGGTACCGCCATAGAGCAACACGGAGGGACGGCGATCTTTTCCGATACAAAACTGTCTGGCATTTTTTCGGGCGGGCGGTTTTCTTAGTTACTCACACTTTTTGGTAACATTTTTTAAAGTGTTATTCCCACACTAAGGAAAATTGAAAAAGACATATTTAGAAAACGTATAAAAATTTGAACGCCTTAGTGTGGGAATAACACTTTAAAAAATGTTACCAAAATATATATTTAATAAATAGCAAAAAAAAAAATCCTGCTGCGTTCAAATTTTTATACGTTTTCTAAATATGTCTTTTTACTCACACTTTGTCAGACTGGCACCACAAAAACAATAGCAGGTTTATCTTTGCAGCAAAAAACGGAACAATTCGGCATTTACAAAACAGTTCAATTACTTGCGTAGGACCAGTTGGACTTATACTTTGACAGAGGGGTACGCCATTGTATGGATACTTCCTTCAGTCTTGCTTTAAAGGTACTATAGAGCTATTTCAATTAAATGTGGCATATGCGGATACCGATGGGTGAAAATATTATATTTAAGACTTCTATAGAAATCTATAATAACTTGAAAACTAGTTTTAATTACAGACTTTACTACCTTGCGTTAATCTTATTTTTATTTTATCTTCGTTCTTAGAGTAGCTTGTTCGAGTTACTTACAAATAGAAATTTGATCATGCATATTTAATAAATGCATTTTTCTAGTAAAATTACATGACAATTTTAAGTGCAATTTCTCTAGAAATATATTTATTTTACTACATATTTCGGTATATTCGGTAGTTTGTAATTATAAAGTTTGTGCGATACTCTCTGCTTAAATATGTTGATATGTTTGTAACTGTATCAACAAAAAGCTATAATAATTTTGTAAGTTTCTATAACTTATCAGTACCTGAACAACTAATTAAAATTAATGAAACAGCGTAGTCTATTTTAAATAAAACTTCGTTGAAGCTAACTGAAACTTAAGCAAATCACTAGTCAAAAATGCTTCATTTGACAATGGACTTTATAGTTTCAGATACTACATTAGATACATATTAAATTTACTTATTTATTAATTAAAAAAAAAATGTAATTGTTCTGATTTTGTACAGAAATCGAGACATTGCGTGCTGAGTGACGTACGTCTTCGATACCAGAGCGTAGAATTTTTTTTTTTTATAAAATCCCTCAAGTGTGAATTGAACCCACAACCAAACGCGTTTACAGTCAGTCGCTGCCCCACTGTGCCACAATGGCCACTATAATATATATTAATAGTGGCCAGATTTGATTTAAAACTTACTTTATCTTTCTTATTAATGAAATTACATTTTATGTACCGCAAGGTTAACTGTTTAAGTACTCAATTGGCTTCTTAGATTTTCCTCTAGTATATACTTTAACGCATTTACTGTATAGGTTTTAGTATAGTGTGAAGTGTGGTAAAAGCTAATTGTAACGATCTATTCTCTTGAGACGGCTTCATCACTTAGTAGTAAATTGATTGAGTAAAAACATTCAATGCTTTTAATGGTTTTTAGTTATAAAATAATGATTTTACTCGTATATTAATTGATTTATTTTGTTGGAATTGCATTGTAATAAAAAAAAATTAGGGTGATATGTTGTAAGTTTCAAGATCAAAAAGAAAATGAAAGTTTAACGTAAAAATTTTAAAAGGGGTTATATTTTAAAAGCCATGTGACTTATTTTTAGACATAAAATACAGCACATCATCCATGCACGTCTTTGATTAATTATAGTTATTAATATAAAAAAAGCCATTTCGCTTAGAAATATTAAATTCATTTTTAATTTTCAATTAAGTCTTCTGTAAGTTTCGAGAATCTGAAAAAAATTATTGTTGTTATCCTTTTAAATTTTCCTTTTCTAGCTTTATTATATTATCCATTGTGAAAAGGTTCATAAGTCAGTTTTTTATTATTATTTTAATATCATCGGCGTAATTACTTTGGTATTAACAATAAATATGAAAAAGTTACTAAGTAATTATTAAAAAAATAAGCAGGAATAATCATATATATAATAAGCTTTTTGAACTTGGTCAACAATTTATTAGTATTCGTAACAAATTACACGGGGAGGCTGAATTATCACGTTAAAACTGTTTTAGTGCTGCATTAAGGGAGTGGCAGTTTGGGGGGTCTATCATTTGTCAAGTCCTATTAACTTTTACGTATACTATAAGAGCTATTGCGATAGTCTCTTTTAATCATTTATAATAACGTTTCCATAATTCATTTTGGGTAGCTCAGTTCATTATTTAAGTCTAGTGGCATTATATTTTGTTCTCAATTTTGCGTAAATGATGCCATTACATATTTAAATATGTATATTGATATAAACCCAATATTGATGCGATATTAATGACTGCAAAATTATTATTAAAATGATGATGGACGGTTTCAGTGAATTCATACGTTTACCACAAAATAATTGTAGGACATAATAGTGAATGTAGTTTATTACAAAACGATGTAACTATATTTTAAATTATTTTCTTGTTAGAGTTGTTTAAAGATGTTTTTTTTTTGCATTTTCAATAAATTATTTAATTATAATTAAACATTATTTTTTAATTAATGTGTGACTAGTTTAATATAGGAAAGGAAAAAAGGAAAACAGAACTGCCTATTATATACAAGACGTAGGGTGATTGTTAACCATTTATTTGCAAATGTCGTAAATATATGATATTGATATAATAAAACTTTTACCACTCAACACGCGAAGTCTCGAATCCGGGCGGAAAGTAGAGTACGAAGTGTCTGGACTTATAATTTTCTGAACAGGGTATTGCTATGTGTAAAAAATCGAGAAAGTGATTTTTTTATAACTATATCAAATATAATATAAGACTGACTTTAACAATGCACATGAACGGTCACAGAATTCAATATTTATTATATAAATGTCAAAGTTAAATTGTTACAAGGCTGGTTTTGGTAAGTCGGAAAGTGGCGTCTACTGTCAGGTAAGCGTAATAAAGAGCAGGAATATTAGCAAATAGCAAGTTAGATCGAAACTAAATACTAACTTCAAAGAAGTTAGTGTTTGTTCAAAAGGTGCTTTAAATTATTAGTTGTGCTATGAGTAACCTATTAATATGCCATTTAAAATAGATTTTAATGAAATGTCATCATTGATTAGAAATATTTACATCCAATTCATCATCCTCTATTTTACATAATTTACCAAGTAGGTCTAGCTCCTTATTATCTCACACTCATGGTTCAGTGGATTTTATGCAGATAGCATCTCAAATAATTCTGCAACCACCACTACTAAAAATCATACGCGAAAAAAGTGGACAACAGTCTTTAATGAATTTATATGAAATACAAACCTGTCAATTATATGCTTTGTAAGAAAAAACCGCAGTTATTATTTGTTATATTAAAAAAATACAGAAAAATATAAAAGACTTGGACGTTTCAAAACAGAGAACAAGACTACAAGATGTATTAGATGAAATAAGTCTAGTAATTCATAGAAATATTAATGTATGCAATTCTATTGCACAGTCATTTCTAAATATCAATTTTGTAATGTGAAGTCATTTGAACAAATTTTAAAATAACGAATGTGGAATCAAACTAAACAGGTTACCGGAAGCTTTTGCATATGTCTATGACGGAACAATTTCCGTGAATATCTCTTTAATTTCTCCTAAGCTTCCGTTAATATTTGAACTACGAATTGCAGATCGAAGAGAATATAAAAAAATCGAAATAATGTAAAACAAACATTTAATTTTAGCAGAATGTTTAATAACGAACATAATTATCAAAGCAATTCCGAATTAGTAATAAATAATAACTCTCAGAATTTACCTGCAGATAATGCCCACGCTTTCAATAATAATATCGTACGACATTTCTCCAGATTTCGACAATAAAATAAAAGAAACCTTTCAAAAAATCATAAATAATGATCCAGCTACCAGACCATATATACCAAAACAAAATACGTAAAAAAGGTTAACTTATATAGTTCAATAACTTGATAAAAATATACTACCTTAATCCATGACGAATGACACTGATTTTATTACAATACAAAGAATTATATTCAGCTATAAAATAAACACTAATGCACAATCCAACTCTTCAAGTAAAAAAAAACCAAATACTCCAATATGGAAATCAAGACACTATATGGAGAGCTGTGAACGAACGTTTTCTTGATAGCTTGAAATTTTCAGAGAGATTCTCTCTGCAAAATGTAGTAGACTCAGATATGATAATTGTAATTTAAGAAAAAAAACAGTTTTTAAATAACGAAAATATGTTTTACAGGTAGCTAAATCAACAGACTGGAAATATTCACTAAAAACCAACCGCATCAGAAAAATATACCTAGTGCATACATTTTGTATGCAAAATTATTGGTCGTGTATATGGAGTAACACAGTAGAACATAATAAAAATGCTGAATGAATTCGAACTCAAATAGAAAATAATAGTCAATAGCTGTATTTAGATAAATGAAAATTTTCTTTGAAAATATAAGTTACTTTTTATTTTTTTCTTTTATAATATGCAAAGTAAATTCTTGAGAACAAATGTCTTGTTTATTTTTCATACAAATATTAGATTCTCTAAATAGATATCAAAAGAAATAAATAAAACCAATACTCTATTTATGACGCCTTTATAGGTCAGAGTTGAAGTAGGTGTGATTTAATTGTACTTTAAAATTATATTGAAAATGTATTTCATTTTTCAAGCTAATTGTAACGGAACTTACGCTGTGACTTCGTAATAAACTGAAACACTAATTGCCAAATTATCCAATTCAACTGATGAACGTTTCGATGAAAATTGTATTGGAATACCCAATCAACTAGAATCAAAAAGAATATGTGAAATTATTATAAATAAAAACTGTCACCGTGACACAGTGTTTAATTACGTGCAATAAAGTGCGGGTTCGATGCTCGCTTAAAGAAGTTTTAGTTTATTTACACTTTCCCGGTCTGGTAAACAAAATACGGCGTTGGGTTCTACATCCCAATATGTTAAAACCGAAAAAGTCTACTATACTATATGCAGACGATGCGTTAGTTTAACGGCGAAACAACTTTCTAATTTGTTTTGTATTGTTTTTTTTAATTAAGCTTACCTACCTGTCATTTCTTTTTCGTTTCTCTGATAGAACAAAATTGGAATATTTCTCAAAGGAACGTGGTCATTTAAAATTGTTTTGTCTGTGATCTGGATTTTGGCAAAGCTTAGAGCTGGTATTAAGCTACGATATTGGAGATACTCTGTATACTGCGTAATCTGGGATATACGTGAACACAAACGTTCAATCAAATTTGTTAATTTTGTAGTTGTACATATACAAGGCTAGAGTCACTTTACTGAAACTGTAATGGAAATAGTACTTTTTTACATCTCGCGATGTTAACAGCATTTTTGACATATGATAGATCATATGCATCAAACGAAAGGTTGTTTCATTGACAGTTTTTTTCTATATAAAAACACTACTCACTTACTGTGTGTTATTTAGATTCAGGTTGAATCTCGAATTGTTGTAAACTATACAAATAATAATAAAAATAAAAGTACATACATAGATTAATAATAGATATATTACAGATTAAAAAAAAAGTAATAATATCGGCCAAATATTTTTATGCAACACTGTATATTATAGGAAAATAACTAAAAACTCTATACCAACGTCTCGGTCTCTTATATTTTGATTAGATTTTAATTGTTTTAGGCTTAATCTTACATTAGTAACATTGGCAGTACTTTAGCTCAAATTTTCATTTCAACATTATCAAAACAATTTATTATTTTCTAAATCAAAGCATAAACAGCTTTAAACATAACATAATAGCAGCTGTATAAAATTAGATCCTTTTATCACTGTACTTAATTGATGAGCGAGGACAATATACTTAGTTATAGTAAGCCTATGAACTTATCATTGTCAGTTGTGAAAGGCTTAAAAGTTTGATACAAATATTTTATACTTGAAATATATGGAACACGTGTACATGCGGATCTAACAAACTTTCCGTTTTCATAACTTTCTCAATTTTCATTTGTGTACGTAGAAGCTGACAATTCTTGTTTAGCTTAGAACCTGACGGGCTTAGAGTTACTATCACATAATTATTATAAGTTTAGTATTATTTAGTCAGATGGCATTCTACTGCCTTTACACCCTTTATATATGTTAAAACTAGTTTGTATATAGAACGCGTTTGTACTTGTACAACTTGTTTTTGCTAGAGAGAGAAGAGACGTTTGTTAAAACTAGAATAAACTAATGCTCAAAATTATATGTCAGTTTTAACTACTTTTTAATAGACAAAATGATATTCCCAAATCAGTCAGTTAAACTTTTCACACGAAATAAAACAAAATGGTTTATAATATTTTAGGTTCCTTTTTTTTATTCTACTGAATCGCTAGTATGTCGTGATTGAAAGTATTTTAAACTAAAACCAATTCCTTGGTGTAAGATACTAGACTATATTTGTTTAACATACAAATATTTTTTTAAAGCAACAAGCTTTTCTAATACTCGTTTTAGCTAAGGTCAGGTAAGATATTCGGTATCTAAGTTCTAAAAGGAGCTTAGACGTGCCCGAAAGAATTTATACAAAATTCCTACGTGATTGTCAAAGGAACTTGTTGGTTACGATCCGTCTCTAGTATAAAATAATTTATGCTTAAGTTTCACGAGAGTCACAAATCCAATAAAAATATTATAGTTAAAGAGTAGTACAAACAAACAAATGAGATAATTTCATGAGTGTCGATACCATTTATTTCAACCGTGGCTGATAACATCGACCACGACTCGATAACTATACCTGTTCATAGAATTTATCTTACCAGTCAAAATAACATTAACTGTAACATTGTGGAAAAATAATACAAGGTGTACCATATGAAATATTTTAAAATAATATATTTAAATGTAAAACAAAACCTTTACTTTGCACCCTTTTTTACGCAAATTACGCGGACAGAGGAATACAAAGTATTTCATATAGAAAAGAAGTGCAGAATGTTATTTTTTTTATTGAATACATTAAATTAATGACAAACGCGTTTTATATAAACGTTGTTTTATTAAAACTGACAAACACGTTGTTAAGTCATCGCTTTGTTTACGCGTCAACGGGTCGTTTTGTAAAATAAATAGGCCTTCATTATTTATGTTTCGTAAATAATAATATAGTATTTTTTTACATTTTAAAGTGTTATTCACACATTTAGGAAATTGAAAAGAATATTTAGAAAACGTAACGTTGGCCTCTTGGACGGTTTCAAAGAGGCGCGGGTTCGAATCCCGCTGCGTTCAAATTTTTATACTTTTTCTAAATATGCTTCATAATATGATGTATTTGTTATAATTAATAAGTTACATATTTAATTAATTTGATTTGTTATAATTAATTAAATATTAAACATATTATAATATTTATATTATGAATTTCCCGCATAGCAAGTCCTAAAGAACTTAGTGTCAAGACGCTCCGTTCTCCACTTACTGCCCGAATTGGATACATTGCATGTTGAGAAACTGGTCCTCATCGCTGCGCTTTGTCTTTTTACCAGAGCAGAGAAAAGAAACTATGATCTTCCCACCGAGTGTATATCGATAAGACAACTAATAGCGATAATAATCACACGCTGTACCTCTCAATAGACTTTTTTTTTGTATTCGAATGTGTAATATGCTGTTGTCCATAGTGACCTCTACAGCGTTACCGGGTTTTAGAAGAGGCCGAGCTGAAAGAGCTCCGACCTTGGATTGGAGACCTCGAGAGGAAATCATCAAATTAGTTCCACGGTGACACAAGGGCACCTCGTGTGAGGCTCGACTTGCGACACCGTATGTCGTGGGGGACTTTGCTTAGCTCAGTCCGAGCTAGGCCTACTGGCTAGGGCGCTTGATGCCCTGTACGTACCGGGCGGCATCGGGCCTCGGCCTAAAACTAGGACCTCGTGTCCACCGTAAACCAGAAATGCAATGAATACTTATTTAGCGAGAGCTCAGAGAGAGAGAGATGCGAGGCTCTCAGCCAAATGACGAATGTTCGGCAAAACTTAGAACGTTCCGTGGGTCACGATATGTCACTTACGAGTTTAAACTTGCGTGGCTAAAGTAGTTCTGTATAATAAATATTACTCTTCATGCGACTGATTAAATTACTGAATATCACCATTAGTTAGAGAAAAGCAAAACGATTCCGTTTTATAAGAGATGATTCATTTGGAAATAATATGAAATTTATAGTGAAAACACATACATAGATAAGTTTTTTAATTTAACTTTAACTAGGGCTTATAATATTTTATCTGCTTTTTTGTAGAATGTATAATAGAGTTTACTCTAAAATCGAGCCTAGTATTTCACAAGCAACATCTGTTATTCGTAACATTTGATATGTGGACCTGTCAGCACAACAAACAAAGCTTTTTAAGTTTTACTGCGCCGAATATTCGTGGCATCTCTATTTATAAAACAACGAATAAAAAACGGTTTATATATTATATATACAGAGAAAACCTAGAGTTAAGACACTCCGTTCTCAACGTTCCACTTCGCGGGTGGCTCTATTTATTGGCGGAACGCAACCGCACTTTATTCAATCATTATCGAAATTAAATCATTATCGAAAAAAAAACTGCACTTTGTCTTGGCAACAGAGCTGGGATATGAAAATAACTTAAACACTCCTGCGTTTGGGAATCGAACCTGTGAAAGTGCATCACAATGCCAGTAACATTGAAAGCCACAATTTCATCATACAGCAAAGTTATTTAGTACATAATATTTTCTCCAGTACGTTTCTATTAATGAGCTTACACATTAAATATAGCTATAACGTCAAATTGTATTAAAACGAGGCTGTGTCCTCTTGAAATTTCAATTATACAGAATTTGTACCGTCAAAATAATAATTAATATATTTCGTATGCACTATGAAATTTTCATTAAAGCCTGAACAGATAATATCCTTTAATTTTGACAAAATATACCTGTTGAAAACGCCTGATATGAAATATTATTCAAAGCGGCATAATTAACGAACTGAACTGAATGAAATATATATATATATATATATATATATATATATATATATATATAATAATCTATACATTTATACGTTTGCAACAGTCAGTATTTAATCCCTCTAGTTAGATTTTATATGAAACCCCAAGAAGGTGTAGGATATACTTCCAAATTGGTATTGGTTCCATATCTCTCACGTTTCCTCTTGATTCTATATTGCAATAAGCTTTTCAAATGCATCTAGATATAACAAGCTCAGCTGTCGGTAAGTGTAATGGTGGGTGTATATCTCAATATCGAATTACCACTTTACAGTGGTTTGGACATCATAGTTGTTTCTAAATTTGGCTTAGAACGAAAAACGAAAAAAAACGAAAACGAATCGAAAAAAATTTCACGAAAACGTGCTTTTTATTACACTATGAGATTAAAAAGCGCAGTAATTGCTTTAAAAAATTGATGTACCTTAATTTCATATAAATATTATTAAAATTAAATTCATTTTTAGTAAATAAGTTTCAAGTATACTTTGAAATACATTGTTGTATGGAATGCCCCTATATTCTTCCGTTTTTAAAGCAGAGCTGAAGTTTTTGTTTATTTCTAACGATTTAAGAGCATATAAATGTATATAAAAAGGCTTACTTTCAGCGACACTATGAAAGCCATTACGCAAACAAAATTAGCAATACCTACAACAATATTCAAAACATCTACCTACAAATACAATTATGTATCAGTTACTATTTTAATTTGACCAATCGTTATTTTAGCAAAGTAATTTTGAAATAAGCCTTCGTACTTTTAAAAGTATACGAGTAGAAGATTAATACGATTTTAAAGTGCTATTCACACACATATAATTGAAAAACATTTTTAGAAAACGTATAAAAATTTGAACGCATCGGGATTTGAACCGCGCGGCTTTTGGAAACAACAAAAATAAGATGTAATGAGCGTATAAAAATTAGTAATTTTCCACATTCCATTAATTTAAAAACATTATGAGCTAGACTAGAGGCACTAATTAAATACTGGAGTAAGTCTACAACTAGAATTTGAGGAATTGCTTCCTCGATTTGCCCACAACTCAATAGTTCAACTCAACGAAGTCGTTAAATTTTAAGAGTCAATACTAATTGTTGAACAATCGATCGAATTTATATTACTATTTAAATTAATGACTAGCTCATAATATAAAATCTAGGATATTTACTTGTAGATAATTATATTTATAATTAAAGCTAAAGAAATAAAAAATCTACTATGAGTTGTCAGAATCTCATGCGCGTTACAATAAATAATAAAAAGGCAAAATCTATTTAAAAAATGATTATCAAATTACAAACATATACGCTTAAAAAATTTAATAAAAACGTTCGAATTTTAAAAAATCGACGAACTATATTTAAATAAAAGTTATTGTTTTCTTAATATTTTCTTAAATTATATAGAATTAAAATTAATAAAACAGCTCTTACGCAATAACATTAGTATTAGGATAACGTTGTCGATAGCGACATTGCAGTATCAAAAAACCGAAAAACAACGTCTGTTAAGAAATAAATGTGTTACATATATAGTTTACAGTACAATTTCATAATTGTTTAACATTTGTTTTTAAAGTGTAATTCACACACTAAGAATATTGAAAAACATATATTTAGAAAACGTATAAAAATTTCCCGCGTTAAAGTTTTCAAAGCTGCGTTAAATTTTTTATACATTTTTCTTAAGTGTGCGAATAACACTTTACAAAACAAATGTAAAAAAATATTTAATAAATAGCATTTTCTCTTGCCAAACTATTGTTCGTAGAATAATCTTTGTGTAGCAGAAATTTGTAAAAATCTCTCCTACAGACATGCTAACAACAAATATAAGTTGTAATAAGCGTATTAGAATTTCGACATAGCCGGATGTAGAACGCGTGGCATACCGGTCAAAGGGCTTAAACGGTTTTCAAGAGGCACGGGTTCCTATCCCGCTGCGTTAAAATTTTTATACGTTTTCTAAATATATGTAATACAATTTCATTATAGTATTTATGTAATGAGTACCTCTAAAAAGATAAGAAAAGTATATACTGCGATTGTATAATAGTAATACCTATTTAGTTAAAGCTCGAACAGCGCTCAAAAATCAAGGACGAGGTTTGACGTTATAAATTACTTCACATCAGACTCATCGTACCTAATAGACCGCACTATTATTTCTTTTGTAGTAGCACTTACAAAGCTCGTGCCTTTTAACATATATTTTAATTATAACAGGAATGCAATAATGAAGGTTGCTTGTTTTAAGAAATAGTTTTTTACTAACAAAAAAGCGCTTCTAAATATTTAAAGTTTGACAATATTAAAACAACAGGTGTGGACCGAAACGGCCTATAAATTGTAAGATTTTACATCCACGCAGAATTGGATCCAGTTTATAGAGCATTAAACAATTCGTTTATCTCTGTATTTAATATGAAACAAATCGATATGAAAAATAATATTTAATTTCAGACATGCTTTTATAATTTTTTTATAGTATTTCAAATTTAGTCAATGTAGAAAAATACTTTTTAATATTAAAATTATATACGCAAAAAAATATTTCTAAAATCTATGCCCTATAAGTTATGATATTAATAAATATTTTTTAATCGACACAGTTTTGTTTTGAGGTAACCATTATTGAGGGTATAAGTTTAAAGTTCGCGGGGAATATTAAACACCTTTTACCTTTAAGGTTGGTTGGGTCGCATGTTAATGGCGATCTAATCTTATATTCCGTCTCCAGTTTAATTCAGATATTGATCTCAATTGGCTTACTCAATTTGTTATTTATATTTTATTTATTACACCTTTTTACGAACGATCATTAAATTGTTGATATACTCTTCGTATTATAAAGTATTTTACAGTGTACTAAGAATTTGTGTTTTACCTCCAATTTAACGTAGCGGTTTATTGCGAGACGCAAAGTATATATTTTAAATACGTTCTTTATTTAAGTCTATGTTAGATTTTTACTATCCTTTCATTTTTCATTATTCTTTGATTACCTATGATGGTCGTGGTAATGACTGGTGAATGTCATGTACTGAATGATAGGTACAAGAAATGGGTCCACATTATTCGTTAAAAAAACAAAATAAAACAAAACTCCTCTAAAAAAGTATTTTACTAATTTATAAATACTAGGTGCTGCCCGCAATTTCCTTTACGTGGACTTTATGATCCTAGCTATACTATTTCTATCTACCATACGTTGTCATCGAAAAAAATTTCAGCCTTAGTAAATCTCTCTCGTAGTGCGCTAGCAATCCTGGTCCTGTGAAGCTGGCATTCATCCGCTGCCAGCCACCTTCTCGAAATCGTCTGGCCATCGTGCTACCTGTAGCGTCTTACACTACGCTGGCCTTAGGGCGGACCTCACTCTAGCATATG
The DNA here is from genome assembly GCA_038994665.1 of Podotricha telesiphe. NCBI lineage: Eukaryota > Metazoa > Arthropoda > Insecta > Lepidoptera > Nymphalidae > Podotricha > Podotricha telesiphe. The sequence goes on along the minus strand of JAOYRR010000014.1, from coordinate 587,238 downwards.
TCGGCTCCATCGAGCGTGGCCGGCGGCCGGAGCATGGCTTCTTCAGCGTGCTGATCTTACGCAATGGGACTGGACTGGGACTGTGGTTTATTGGCGAATCATTTAATTATCAATTTTGTTTGTCAGTAAACATACTATATATAACTATAGTGTAGCTTATATCGAAGCTCCATATTAATTAATCCATATCTTTCACTTTTGTACACTGGCACTGGTACAAGGCCCTGAAAATGGGGCCAAATTTGTATATTATGGCTCTACATTAGAATTTTCGTATCTTTAATTTTTAAATTTTGATAGAAAATACCCGTAACTCTTAACAACTTCAACTATTTCATTTTTATAATTAAGCTACTATATTATAGTTTTAAAACAAGTATCCCAGTCTTCAATGTCAAGTATACTCTATATTACGCCGAGCCCCGTTGGTTACATAATAAAAAAGTATAATTTAAATACTACAGTAGTTCAGCCTAGTAGTTCGGTAGATGATCAGGAACAAAAAGACAAACTAACAAAACGGAGAAACTTATTCTCTTCCTTCGACTCCTTTGCTTCACATTTTCTACTCACAAAATTATTTTATCGTAAATATACTCAATGTTTCGTTACATTTCGTTATGGCATGCATAGATTGATGTTTTGGGTACGAATGGGTAAAAATTTATTTTTCACACTTCAGTTCCACTTCAGTCTCCAATACGATATGTCTAATATAAAAAAATCCCTCATAATCATCAGCGTCATCATTTGTCAAATAATTTTATTCTCTCGTAATTTTTCTTTCAACTGTTAAATTATTATCATTCTATTATGGTGGTTTTCAACACGTATAGAATTAGTAGTATATTACATGAAATTAGGTTGTAAGTCAGTCTCTACATAAATTGGAAATCTATCAGAGTGACTCCAGCTGAGGTAATTTCCATTAATTAAACGCTCAATTCTTTCTACGAGAGACAGAACTGTGGCAATTATGTAAGTACTTGCTAGTATTTGTGCACGAATACAAATATGGCCGATGGTAATAAAATGGTTTAATTAATTTATAAGTAGGATAGCTCTCTCTTTCTCTTTCCTTTACCCATAGAAGGCAGAAATTTAAAAGCACCAAACTACGGTTAGATTAATGAAATCATGAAGATCGTTAACATCATGCATCAACATCAACTTCATAATGCTTAAAAGTTTGGTTTCATAGTAAGACAGTTTTTTTTAATAAGTACTTCATAGTGAAATTGTTCAAAATTACTAGATAATTAATTTGTCGAAGAAAAAGAGTAAAGAAAGGAAGTATTTTTGTTATTGACTAAATGCCACATTAAAACCAGTCTGGTATTCATAAAACTCCTATTATTTTAATAAGTATTAGTAGTATTAATTGAGGTAACCGCATTTCATGTCAGTAAAATTGCTTTCTTATGGTGCAAACGTAAAATCTATATATTTTATTAATCAATATTTGATCGTTTATTGCAGTTTCCGGGCTTCTAACCTTTGTATTTCTCCATATTGTCTAAAAGTTTTAACTAGAATTTCACTAATTAAAAAGAAAATTTTGTTCCGAAAATAGCATCATATATTCGTTAAAACATGTTGGGTTATTACATTTATTCATAACTTTTTAACCAGCTGCATTCGTTTTTATATCAAAAATAAAAAAGCTAATTGTGTACACTAGTGTTCACTTTGACCAACGTAAATATAACGCAATAATATTAAAAAAGCAAATATTTTGCTTGTTCGGCTCAGAAATATAAATTAATATTTACAATAATGCTTTATAAACCACCAATTTGGATAGGTGCTTTCCGAATACCTAAAATTTTTTTTTTTAGATGCAATAGTAATAGTTGTCATTAATATGTCCAATTAATAAATTCATCAAATGTAATAAAATAATTTTGAGAAATATAATATCTGTAATGAAATACTTTATCTCTATATTTCAAAAATCTTACGATCAATTTTCATTCTGTACTTCTAGCTTGCTATAAATGAGGTATTAATATAATTGTTATTACCGTCATTTTAATGACATTCAGTACCAATTTTTAAATTTTAATTGTTAAGTTATCGATATTATTTACGGACACAAAACACAGCATTGCAGAAAATTTGTAAATAGTTAGTTCTTTGTTTTATTAAGAGTACCAAATTCCCGGCGTAGTAACAAGATATTTCTGTAATTAGCTATTTTCTTTTACTACTAAAACACACAAGCATTAAGAATACTTAAACACACACATGAAGTATGGTAAATAAGTATGGAAATGCATTTAACGATTTTAATGTGTCAAATGAATGTGTGAAATGTATATAGAAACATCGATATAGAAAGACAGAAGTAATATTCATAGGCTGATACGTACCTAGGAATTCGCAAAATTTGTCTGAAAAAGTAATGTACAAAGTTAAATATTGTACAAATAAATTAGAATATACTTACAATATACAGCTTAGGAGGCCAAGTTTACATTTATTAAGTTCAAAAATATATATATTGCAATTGAATTATTAAATTTGACACTGGAAATCCTTAACAATCAGAGGCATCACCATTTTCTTTATTTAAATTACATTATTTTTAAACCGGACACTTCTTAACCAAGACGTTTGGTACTATATTTTAATTTAATATGCATTATTTCTAAATATATATGCTTTTTAATATAAGAAATAAATAATACACATTATGTTTCACCTATAAAATATAATTTATGCTCTTCGCTGTGCAACTCGGATTTAAATCAGCACAATATTGTAATCTTACACGTCACGAACTTTTGAAAGGACTTTCGCGGCGCTTTTCGGCGCGTCGGCTTAGGGCCGCGCCAGGGGAGCTTCTGACTTTACCATCGTCACCACGCCCCTCCGAGTACAATTTCAAGTGCGGCTTTATTTCAGTTGAACAATACGTTTCCTCTTTTTTACAAGCTTCTAATATCAATAGGGTAGTCAGTGGGCTTTTGGACTGTTAATAATAAACACGTTTAGTTTTGACATTAATTTAAAGAAAAACAAGAATTGACGCTACAGTATTTTATAACATGTAAATGACTAAAATAGTCGGATGGCTTTATCTTATTGCTTGATTCCTAAGAAAATAAATAAAAACACAAATATTTTTAAATGGTTTCAATAAATAAGTTTTTTTTACTCAGCGTAAGCTCTTTTGTTTCGGCCTAGTATTCAAATTGTTATTTGAATTGATCTTCACAAGAGGTTTTTTCTATATATCTTGGGGTTAATGGTCATGGACTTTTATATATTTATCGTTAATAAATTGTATACTCATAGAAGAATTATGTTTAGCTTTATAGCTATTTGTCACCTCTTGGCTTTTGCTATACGCTTTATCAGAGATTGTCTGCCACAAGCATCAATAGGCCTAATATGTCTATATCATCAATAGGCCTATGGATTAAATACGTAACGCTGGATAGATTGCTGATGATTTGTATTGTATAAATTTTTCGTTACCACAAAACTTTTTTTTTATATTTAGCAGGCTTAACATGTGGTCGTTATGCCTGCGGCCTGCGTGAGGGGAGGGGGGGTGTTGGTGTCTATGTCAAGCATGCCATCTAAAGCCCGTAGATCATTTGGTATGACATAGAAAACTGGTACTGGCTTATTCATTTGTGGCAATTTCATCATTTCCTGGTCAGTGCAGAGGACAAAAGTATATTTAATCTTGATTTTTATTTCTAACAGAGCTTAACAGAATTTTTGTTTACCTTTAATACATTGCGCGCGTTGGTGTTTTGCATGGAATTTTTTGAGACCGAGCCACAATAATCTTCGAAAAAACGTCTGTCAAGGGATTGCGTTTCTAACTTTGTTTTTTTATGCATAATGCTTTAAAATAACATTTTTTTTAACTCAATTTATATATTGATCTATAAATTCCTAATTTTGAAGTCCATTTTACAGGCGATTCCACAAAATCAGCCGCATATAAAAAAATTGCAGCAGGTCCTGTCCTTTTTTCCATGTTCTTTAATAAACATATTACTTTATATTTTACTCACTTAGAAAATAATACTGAGCTGCAGCTTTATATGCAATGAGTTCAAAAAACACGTCACTAACTTGTAAAACAATGTTCACGTCGATTTTAACAGCACGTCAGTTTAGGACGCGGCCAGCGGGACTTGTGAGATTTTCACTTAGCCACTCCCACATTTTCAAATACGAATATACAACGATTATATATACTTTAGACGGTCTTTTATAAGATGGCTATGTATTCAACTGAATGGTGACGTTATATGGAAATGTGCTTAATTAATTTATAGTTTCGTTTATACTTCTAATACTAGACTTTTAATAGTTTTATTTTACATATCGTATTGTATTGTTAGTATAGAAAATATTAATATCATTATTTATTTTATATTTTTTATCATTATCCATTTTTACAATAAAAATTTTATTTTGCATGACTTAAATTTTTTTTTTGGCATTTTGTTTTTAAATAAGTCTTTATTAAGGATTTCAATTAGTGTCTAGTTTTTTTTATAATTTGTGCATTTTCGACGACTTGCTGATATGTAATCGTAGAAATTGCACAAACTATAATGATAAAATCTAAAAAAAAAATAATCTAATTTCAGCACTATACATATTAATTATTTACTTGAAAAGAATAAGGTATTAAAAGATAATATAAATTAAAGCAGGTTATTAGAAATGATGAAAAAAGAGAAACGAAAAGTTATGTTATTGTATTATATATACGTTTGTTTAAATATATCTTTCCTTATTATAATAAATTTATAAAATGACTAGACTTTCCTGCCTAAGCCAAGATTAGATTCAGTTCCCAGGTAAAAATTGAAAGCATCGTTTAAATTAAACTTTAGCATGCAAATATAATGGCATCGCGGCAATATGGCAAGGCAAAGCCCGTCAACAAGACAGACTGCCCGTGGCGTGGTGGCAAATCATATAACAATGTGCCTGCATTCGCCTATATGCCAATTTCCTTGTTGCCAGTGCATCTATGTTTAATTAGGCTATTGTGTCAGAAAGCCCCTTTTGTTAGCCGCCTAATATGTATTGAGATCCTAGAGCGCATAAACGTTTCTCTAAGTCCATATCTATGTTTTATTATTATATTATATAACGCCTAATAGTTTGTTATGTTATTATCACTTTAGGCTTATAATCTATATATACATTTGTTCATATTTACTTGTAGGTATAATTAGGTTACGTTTAATATTCAAAGTGTTATTATATTATATTGCTAACGTGCCCAATATCTTTGATTATAATTTATGATGCAAAGCCCAGTTTGATTTGTACATATTTATAGGATTTAGGAGAATTATTTTTAGTAAAGTCCTGTTTTTTTTTATCATATCTCATTATCCATATACTTTACAAGATAAAGAGAAATCATCAATGCAAATAGATAGTTAAAAGAAAAAAAATATTAGTTTTATACAATTTTTTACAAATATATATTTTAATGAAAGTATCGTTTATTACATAAAAAAAATGATTCTACATGTTAATATTGTTCCACATGTTTTTATTTAAGCAGGTCATACGTATTGTTGTTTAGTTTGCGGATAAATTTATTTATTACTATTATTAGCGCTCGCGGCTTCGCCTGCGTAAACTACACTACTAAACTATTTAGTTTTTTCGCTCGCTCGCTTTGTCACTTAAATCACAAACCTTGCTTAAATTTATAATTTAAATCGTTGTAACTTTTTATTTATGAACTGATTGTAATGAATTAAATACTAAAAGTTACCAATTGGCAAAACTGCATATAAAACTGGTTAAAACAGAATATAAAATTAAAAATAATTGTTATTATATTGATAAATGCCCCCAATAATTTTCTTTCTCGTATATCTTCCATGTACAGACAGCGACCAGTTACATTTTTATTATATGTATAGATAATCTACAATGATACAACAAAACAAACGTACGGCCAACTAGTCATTCTCGCTAATACTAACTAATTACTAATTAGCTACCAGAACCAAAAGATGTTGCAAATTTCTCTTTTTCCGTTATTTGTAAGTGTAAAACGATCTGTTAAGATTAATTAAAGGATAAGTACAACTTTAGACTTTTAGAACATGCATGAGTATTAATGTCTTTGCTTCCGTTCAGTTTAAACAGTACTCTTTTGTATTTCAAATGTTTTACATAACATTTTTCGTTTCTCTTTTAAAGCTTATTACACAGCATATATTTGTAATATAGTACGCATCTCTAAGCTAACTTCAACTTCAACTTCAACTTCAAGATAAGAAAATCAGGCTTAAGACTTCAACTTACGAGGAATATTGGGCTAATTTAGCTGTTATAATTTATTCATCTCAGTATCTAGTTGGTACTAGTAAAAAAAAATAATAATGAGAATTGATTCACTGCTGTGTAGAGTATCACATGATAACAGCTGATTGTGAATTTGATCGTGAGAAGATTATTAACGATTTAAATTATTTGTTTTACGACACAGATTTTTAAGATTTTAAATATATTTCTAAATCTAAAGTTAATAAAATTATTTAGTAACACAAAACTTTTAATTAAAGAGATATTAAATAATAAGAAATTCATAAAACAGTAAATAGGTTTAAAATTTATTTGTTTTTCTAGATGTAACTTTAAATCAAGTAGTAAATTCTTAATATTAAAATGTTTGAAATATCTGTATTTTAGATTAATGATTTAGTTTTGTTTTTACTGACAAAGAAAGTTTAAAATATATTAAGTATCGACTTAAAGAAGTGCTACTATAGTACATATATATGTTGATATTCTATAATTAATATAAGATACTCACATAATAAGAAAAAATAGATAAAAATATACTTACACAGTATGCAGCAAGGCAAGCACATGGTGACCGGGTAGGAGAGCCTGAAAAAAAAAATGTGTTCATATTTTTCAAACCAATGGGGCTTATAAAATATTAAGGTTTTTGGGAGATTTCAATTAAGTTAAGTTTATAAGTTCCGCTTATGTGTTTCGCTGTTATCAATTTCTATATTTTAACTAAACCCCCAAAAATGATATGTAATTATATCTAAAAAAATCTCGCCGCCGGAAGAATACAAACTTAAACTTTTTTCAAACGGCCGCAGTTGTATGGCGCCGACGGAATGCGTAATGCTTATATTAAAAGTACTTTAATTTTCACTACTTTTTTATATACAATGTGTGGTTATATACATATGTATGTGTTTGTTATTATGTTTGATTTTTTTGATATATATGCGCGAAAAAGTGTGAATGAATATGAGTGTGTGTATGTGCGAGCATGAGTATAAAATGTATTGGTTTTCGTGTGCTTGTACACTTGTAGAGTGAGCACGAGTGAGACCGTGAGTGATATGTAGATACGATAAAATATTTATGAATAATAAACATAATAAAATTCCTATGTAAATGAAATTTAAGCACTTGAAACACTTCTTATTTGAATGTCATTTTACAGAACCTGTTTATTTTAAATCTATTTTAAAACATTTTATTAATAAATATAAAGTTTTTATTTTTTATGATTATAATTTATTTACTTTTATTTAATTTTTTTCACTTTAATTTTATTTAACGTATAGCATATAGGTAGTCAAAGATAACCTATTTTCAAGACACTTCCTTCCCCATTTTCCGCCTAAAATCGAGAATTTGCGCGTTGAGTGGCTGAACTCAACGCCGCGCTTGTATTTGATACCAGAGAGAAGAAAATATTTTAAATATAATTATTTTATAGTCGAACACTGACCCGGATCATACATATTAAATCATTCTAATTATTTAGTATATACATATATACATTCAATATTTATTAGTACGTAATAAAAATACTTTTAAACTTTTTTAATTTGTCAAATATATTTTAAACTTTTATAAGAAAAGTACTTTTTATGAAATTAAATAATTTTGTTGAGTAAACTTTATTGAAATTCAAAAAATTGTTGTTTAAAATTTTATAAAAATAAAAATAATGTATTAAATTTCATTATTTAAATATAGAAATAAAATAAAAGATATTATTAAAAATATACTTACAAGAACTTTTTATTTTAAAACTGATTTATCTAGCAATTCGCTGTACGAAGTTCGAAGAGATCTTTTGACGTGGTGAAATGCACGCTCGTTCTCGTCGGGACCTGGGGAGGTTCTGACATTGGCCTTCAGTGGTGCACCCCTCTTAGCCCCGCATCCTCACCCCCGGATTCAGATTCAGATATATTTGATTTTGTTCGATACTTTCGAGAACCATCTAGGCTTAAACAAAAATTAAATTCAATAAAGGAAATTATTAAATAATTAAATTTTAGCTTCATTTATTATGTTTCAAAACTATTATTGTGGGATGCGATATCGTGGCTCATTGAAGCAGAGACCGCATGAGCACACGGCGGTCGGGGGTTCGATTATGGGAAATGATTATGTTTGAATTATTTGAAATTCCATGGTCTATTAAGACAAAAGAATGGTGTTAAAATCCCCTAACTAACAACGCTATGTTTCGAAATTATGCGAAAGCTGTATTACGGTATGCTTCAACGCGGGACTCTCTTTGCCTACCTTGCTATATGCGTTAGATGTGTATTTTACGCCGTCTTTGTGCATGTCGTACTACAAAGTGTGCTACATAAGCTTTTTACCTAAACTAAATTCGGTGACATAATTTGAATATATCGAAATATGGTTATGGTATTAGTTAGTTTTAAAATATTAGTATATATGGTTAGATAGATAGATAAAAATATTTTATTGCACATAAAGCCAATACAAGGAACAGTGCACAAAATTTTATGAGTATTAAGTAGTGTGCAAAGGTGGCTTTATTGCTTGTAGCAATCTCTGCCTGACAACTTTTGGTAAGAGGAGCATGGTCTCAACTGATACGGGTTGGTCAATTTAAAAAATATATATATGTAAAAAAAAACAATTTATTGAGTATTTTCATGCATATTGAAGTAGATATCACTGACATAAGTAAGATAATTAAATAAATATTAATACATAATATAGATGATTTTAAGTTAGTTTAAAAATTCAATAGATTTAAAATTTTAAAATTCAATAGTTTGTCTCCAACTAGATAGTATTAATTTGATTGACAGCAAGAAATGAATATGCTTTAATCGATTTTAAATTTTTGTTGTTTTCCCGCATACCATGGTAGCCAGAAACATTTTAATATCATGACACTTCGTTCTCTCACTTTATACTCTATACAAATTGTGCCTGCGACTTCGTCCACGTGGAATTCTAAAATATAAGTATATATCTATCTTTTATACGAGTATATCTACAATGTATATACATATTTATTTTGTAAAAAGCCATTATTTTAATATTACAAACAGATATTCGAATTTTATTTATTTCTAGTGATGCACATAATAACGTAACGCCACTGACTTCTCACCTACTCTAATGGGCGGAGAGTGGAGACTACATACGCAGGCTGCGTTATGGTAAAATCTTATCAAAGGATGGACGTAGAACGAGGTAGCCAATCACAAAAATTGCTAGAGCTATACAAAAATGGAAAAATTCCAGCATAGCTCGCTGGATACAAACGACTAATTCAATTAGCTGGAAAATGTGAATATGTCCTCCAAAAGGCGCTCGTTTAAATACTGCCACTGTTACTTCTATATGAAACATGGACACCAGGAAAAAAATATTGCAAGCTACATTCCGACCATTTACCACCCCGTTTCACTTATAAAAAACCATTGGCTGAGGCTTGTGCACTACAAAAATTACCTCTTTGCGGAAATTGTCTATTGTTATTATTACTTTCCTTTGCCAGTGAGTAATGAAGCATTTTATTTAATTTTCTAGTGCATTTCTTGGAAGTCGCGCTATTTAAATGTGGCTGTTGTTCCTGTTAAATTGCATTGCATTGTTTTACTACTATATTTATTATTCATCATCATCATATTATTCAGGTATTGTCACGTTTTTACTAAACTATTTACAGTTAAGCTTGTTGATGAAATAATAAGCTTGTTGTAATATTAAGCAAAGATTAATTAATTAATAAACCATATGTACGTAACATTGTATATCCGTGAACCGATTTGTAATTTGTAAAGGTTGTTCCAATAAAAAAAAATTAACAACTTCGCTTTTTGCTTAGATTAAGTTAGAAATTTATGTCAAGGATATTTCAAAAGAATACATATTAAAAGGTAATATAAACGGAAACCAAAGTAAATCATGTGTTCTCACAGGGAGATTGCTTGTGGTTAATACAATAGTAACATGCCATAGACTATTTGTCATAGTGTGGAAGACATATACAACAATAGAAATGTGCAATAACAATAAAAGAAAAGAAATGAATTGTTATATCAGTAAGCTATCTTTAGATTTCCGCACTTGTTGGAAATATAAGAAAATAGACGGAAACAATTTCTTGGAAGTCACCTATTTATACAGAGTTTGTAAATAAAATAATATATATTTTGCTTTTAACCATTTGTTTTTGGCTTTGTTATACTTATTATAGAAAAACATAATGATTATACCACATTTCATGTACTTGGGTACATACTAAATTCCGCTAAATATAATACTGAATTTAAACAACTACTACGATTTAAATCGTTTAATTCTGATTACTAATAGAAAAAATGAGGCAATATTTGTCTCATGGCTTTCTTCATAATTGGAGAACGAAAAAATAAAGAATATGCAATTTGTACAACATATTCTTAGAAAACGTACAAAAGTTTGAACGCAGCGGGATTCGCACCAGCGTCAAAGAACGTAAGCCATGCGTTGAAAATGTTAAAAAGCATGTTTTTATTAGCTTTGTGTCTTTTTCAATTATTGTGTGTGTGGATAAACGTTGAAGTTTACGTTCATTGTAAAATTGAATGCGATGCGCCCGTTAGTCCTATCTGAAAGCTTTATGCTGTTTTTATTTGTACTGTTCGCTATACTGATATAAAAAACAATTGGCTTGGACAAAATGATGGAAAACCTAAAGGCGTGAGAATTGAAAAGGTATGTAGCCATTAATATACTGTATACTATTATTATTATCACTTATTAGATGCTATAAAAATATTATTTCAATACCCGAATTCAATAGCCGTACGTGTAGGTCCGAGATAAGATTATCCGGAACTTCTGAGAAATATTTTTTATTTTTATTAGGGAAATATACAGTATACTGTACAAAAAAAAATCAAGACAAGTTACATAATACATAAACCAAAAAAGTATCTACTATAAAAAAATTACCTACTAATTAAAAAAGAGGCAATTATAACATAAAATAAATATATAAAATTAGTTTCATAACTAAAACAAATACTTAATACTAATACTAATGCTAATAATAATACTTAATAATTATAATTAAAATTAAAAAAAATAATATAATAAAAAAAAATCACACTAATTAATGAATCAATAATAAATATAACCATTTATATTGTGAAACTAAATAATATTTAAGAAATTTATCAACACTTCCTTCATAATATTAGCAAAACGTTAATCTCTAATCGAAGTGTACGAGAACGCGAAGACAAGTCTAAAAGTGAATTTAAAATTATATTTACCTCTGTTACGTGTGTGTCTAAGGAACTCGAAAAGAAACATAGTTATTACTTTTAGTATGGTGTTTATATTTAAAATTCAGTTAACTAAGAAACTTATCGAATATTTAACTTAGAGTATCAGAAAATATATGAGTTTATTTCACATACATAAAAGAGTACCTTAACAATTCATGCGTTGTAATTCAAGAGACTATCTCATGAAACAATTTTGCATTTTAAATTGCATCATATGTACGACGTTATTCAAGTACCTATCAGATTTCTATTTCTATTATATAGCGACTTTACCGTACAAATATATAATATTGTATGGGAATTTTACTATCATGATATTTAAATTGCACAATATCTAAATTTAAATCATATCTAATATATGCACGATCAATTTCAGTGGTTACCAAAAATATTGTGAGCTTAGTTTAATATTATCTAATAGAATTGTATGACAAATTTGATAATAGTAAGTAAGGACATCCATTATTTTTTCCTAATATAGCAGAGACAATTCGAGACGGATCTACTTTATATTTCAATTTGTGTTTCTTTTTTGTTTTTGATTTTTACTGTACCTTGCCATTGTAACCAACAACAGCCACCTCACATGTAGCTTTTATAAATTAAGGAGGACAATAAAAATAAGTAACTTAAGGGCTTGAGGTTATTTATCTACTAGCTTTGACCGCAACTGCAACTAACATCTAAACATGGCATGGCCATTTAAATATTCAAATTTTTACATTTATTATCTTAATGATAAAAAACAAGTTAGTCCTCGTGAAAACATACTGGCATATTATTAAAGTATTGAAAAAAGGAGAGAAATAAACCTTTTATTCGCTTAACGTATATCAATATTTGTGTCTTCCATTATGCTACTTTTCAGATCCTTGTAGTTTCCCTAACGGCAGGGTACCGGAGGCGGCGGGCCAGCGCCCACCCCCTTCATAGCCGTCCCTGCACATCATAAGTACGACAGTGGTAGTTAGTTTAAAAATATAATATCTTCTAAGAAACATTGAAATGAACTAATGCTAAGGATAATTTTGTTCAATATGGAATACTTGTGATGAATAAAGTATTTAAAACACATTCGAAAATAATTCATAAAAATCATGAACAAGTTGATTACCATATTTTTTCATACAAACTTAAGAGATAGATATTAATGGGGAACTATTCTGTCGTACATAATTTTCACGTAACAACTGAAACTATGAAAAGACAATTTTACATTTTTGCAGTTTTTTTACGAAAACTTAAATTAATTTATATATACATATTTTAATGAGCGGACTCATATTGGCTTAAGGCTATTCAATACAATTAATCATTGGATTAATACGAACAATCCAAACAAACTCTTTGGGGGGTTCAATTTTCACTAAAACAAAAATAATGCGTATATTTAAGTTTTAAATATAATAAATCTGTTTTCGTCAGATGTTTTATATAAGCAAGGACAAAATATAAAACCATAAGTTGACTTAAATGAATTAGGTAAAGCGGTAATTCTTTCACGATATATGTAAAGGTCAATGCAGTATGCACTTTATCTAAGAAGACGTTTTGGAGTGACATGAGATATTCAAGGTGATTTGTTTGTTTCTTTTGCATTACTTATGTACTAAAGTACAAAAAATAATATGAAATTCAATTAAAATGATTAATTTAATACAACTCTTCGCTTCTTATTATGTGTATTATAACATAGCAGTAAGAAAGAGCCTCGTATCAAGACACTCCGTTCTCTTTCCTACGCGCGTTTCCTAACTTTCCGCGCGACATCGAGACATTGTGTGTTGTTTTAAGGAACTCAACGCCGTGTTATGTATAACTTTTGACATTAATGTTTTCTATATACATTTCTTTTATGTATAACTCGATATATACAAGTCACAAGAAAGAATTAAATAAGATTTAAACGTACGACATCAGGCAATTCTATAAAATAAGTACAAACGTGAGCTCTTGTATAATTCTGCTTGTTAGAAAGACCAATGTGACGGAATAAAGTGCAACATTGAAACGATTTTGAGCTTCACGAGATTAACGGAAATTGAAAAACTTTTCCTTCGAAGCATGTTGTATATAAGTCTAGTTGAAATGTCTTTAAGATTTTCAATGCTGAGAAAAAATTGTGGCTAAGTGCTCTATTTTCTTCTGGCTAGTTATTTAGGTTATACGCTATTTTGCTAAGGTCTTCCTAAGTATCCATAAATGCTAATATAAAACTGTAGGTATTCACGTAATAGTGAAAAGTAATACATATTAAAGATAATATTGTACATGAGCGTCTGTAGTTAGTGAGCGGTTTAATCATATCTATACTGCTATTCCTATAGATGGGTGCGCGGCACATGCATTCAGTATTAGTTCGGTTTTGGTTGAGTAACTTTCTCGGGCAATTTCCCTTGTGTTATTTAGTTTTTCTACACTAAAATGTGTTATAAATATATTATCTATTTGCAAGGCGCATAAAGTTTCAACATTTAATTCAAAGTTTCGAATAATATAAATGTCAATGATTTAACAAGTTTAATATCACACAGCGTCAGCGATAGGATAGCTTCTGACTGTAATCGCAATTGATTATGGGTTCGACTCCCACTCGGGGGCCGAGGAGTAATTATATTTAAAAATATACATATTTACAAAATGTAAAAAATTTACACGTAGCGTGATTTCAACCCGCGCGTCTTGAAAACTGTTCAAGCTCTCTGGCCTAGCGGCCAAAAATTGAACGCAGCGGGATAGGAAACCGTGCCTCTTGAAAACCGTTCAAGCTCTCTAACCGCTAAGCCATGCTACATCCGGCTACGTCGAAATTCTTATACGCTTATAACAACTTATACTCGTATTTATTGTTAGTACCTACTTAAAGATTATTCGTTATCGATTAGCGAGAGGGAATGCTAGAGGGAATAAATATTTAAAAAATATAAAAATAATTAATAAAATATTTTATTCAATTTAAAAGTATTTTAATCCGATCCGAATCCGAGTCCGATTTCGATTATATATTAATATACCCTTGATCCATTTCACTATTAGTGGTATAATGCTCAACACTGCAAAATTAAAAATATAGAGGTGTTAGTTAAGTTAACCATATAATTAACTAAGATGCATTTTTTTTTATATTTCATGTAAGAGTAAATGTAAACATGCCCTATATACATGGAGTAGACTTCCTACCCTCCCTTAGACCCTCGCAGACTTTCCCCAGGAATCCAAAACATACATTAATGTTGCTATCTGTTTAAGCAAATAAACATACCAACAAATCTACAAAACTGACAAAAAAAATTTACAAAGAATATTTTACTTACCAGTGTAGAGATGGAAATATATAAGTAGACATAGCATGATTTTTGAACTGTAAAAATCATATAATACTGAATTACAAGTGACAATCCAATTTTTACTTATCCAATACGCACAGCTACTCCGAATTACTGTATAACAGAGGTTGTACCAGGAAGATAATTTTATCAGTATTAAATATTTGCTGCTGCTAAAATCAATCAATCAATCAATCAAACATCAGCAAAGTTATTGATACTTGAAGCACAATTACCGAGTCAACTATGATTGTAGTAATTTTGTATCAGTTGCTTTGTTACAATATATACCTGTGCAATAATGTGCCTATGGAGCACAACATTGCACAGGTATGTATAGGTTAATAATGTACCTGAGTGCCTGTGAAATAATACTTCGTCATGAAACCATTTTGTGTTTGTTTTAAACATGCTATAATTAAAAATAGTAGCTGAAAGTAAAAATTAAAAAAAAAACTAATAGTGACTAATGCCAAAGAAACGTCCCGCGTAATCTTTAAATACCTATTTTTATAAAAACATATTTATTGCACAAAAAAGTATTGAAAAAAATTGATCCCTAAATAAATAATATCTTACAGGTTACCTTTCTAACGAATTAACTAAAAACTTTTTAACAGATCTTATATGACAGGAATGCTGCATAAGGTAATTTGAAAATTATTAATATGTAGCACACACATACATACACAAATACATGCTTGAATATGTATATGTTTAAAAATATAAATAAAACAAGATGTAGACTATAACGTTAGGTAATATTTACAAAGACGATGCTAAAATATGTCAAGAGATGATGTCTTCTTAATGAAACTCGGTATTTCGTTCCAAAACTCTACCACTTCTTCTCGGTATTTCGTTCCAAAACTCTACCACTTCTTCTTCGTCTTTTGTAAATCTTCGTTTAAATGGACAAAATAATTACTACGGCAATGTTTTCTAGCTAAAATTAAATTTAAAAGCAACATTATTAAGATCAATGTCTTATACAAAATTATCCACAAGTGCTAACATCATAACAAAATGTGTATAGTTTAGACATTAAGATTTACAAATAATGAGGAAAGTTTAAAATAATTCCATTATATTCCACATATGTATGAGCGATAATAATAATAATTTATCTTCCCTAAGAGAAGATCATAGGACGCTCTTAAAGATACTCTCTGAAAATGAAAGCGGTAAAGCAGTAAAAAATTAACTTTTTAAATTAAATTTAATCTAAAAAAATTCCTTCAATCTCAATTATACTTATAAAATCGCTAATAAAGTCTTCTTTCTTAGTCTAAAGTCTTTTCTAAAATATTTATCTATATACTTATTTACTCTTAAAACTCAGGAGGGAATCATCTGTCGTAGAAGCTCGTAGACCTAACGTAATGTAACGTAGTACGTCAAAGGTTTCTTAGATGTAAGCTGCGTGCGTATGATAGCTATGAAATTATTATGCGTTTATAAATATATTATGGGTAGCACTTGTATATTTATGTTTTGTATGTATATTTATTCTCTAAAGCCAAGTGACCATTTTTAGAACTTTTTGTATTTTTACTTTATTTGGGTAGCGATAAGAATGCATAGATTAATTGACTAGAGCGTTTGAATGGATTTAGGTTGGCGGGGTTGATCATGCTACCTTTGAAAATTTTCTAATGTTTCTATATATTTTCTTATCCCAATTACTAAAATAGCACTTTTAAAAGTATTGGAAATTAAATTAAACTATTTTAACCGGATTACACGCGTCTACGAGTATATTGGTATGAAACTATATTTTAGTCAACCTACAGTTCGAAAACTTTACAGTAGTCCGTGGTCATAAGCAAGTATATAAGGTTTATCAAACCTGGTATAAAAGTTGAGTTTTAGTTGAAAAGTTTTATACTGACACACAGCTTATAACAAAATGTACCCAGAAGACACGCTTATTCTAAATATCGGAAATATCAGAGTTGTGTTACCGTACCCTAATAGCAAGCAAACATCGCGCTCAAAACGGCATTTTACGAGCGCGACTAAGCTCAGTTAGGAAATGAACATCTAATTGATTGCTTGTGTGTGACGGAAAAGGCCCATCGTTATAAACGACGTCGGCAGTGGCAAAGATAATTTTGGGTGCACTCAATATTACAAGATAGACTGACATATGGAATGTTTGTAACATTATATTAATGATTAGCAACCCGCTCGCGGCTTCGCCTGCGTATACTACATGACTAAACTACTTAGTTTTTTAGTCCGCCCGCGTTTTTACTTAAATGATAAACTTTTCTTAAATTATTAATTTAAATGGATGTTACTTTTTTTTTATAAACCGAATGAAATAAACACGGAAGTTAAGGGAAGTGTGCCACAATACAATAGTTGAAATTGCATTAAAATCGATTAAGCCGTTTCTGAGATTAGAGTGCACAAACAAACAGATAAACAGACAAACAGAAAGGTATGTTTTAATAATATTTTTTTTCATATATCTTCCATGTACAGACAGTGATCAGTTACATTTTTATTATATGTATAGATATATAGATAAAGACGATGTGAACAGTATTTTGAATATTCAATTTTTATAATAAGGACTTTCCATATCCCATATTCGGATATCATCAATAAATAAGTCTGTATCGAAATTGTCACCACTCTTTTGGTGAATAACGCGTACACCCTGCATTAAAGCGCGCAATATGTACAGCCACATGGTGTCGCATGTATCTACAAGCGCGTAGGTAGCCCGCCCTCGCAACGCGCATTCCTAAGAAATTCTTACAGTGTTTTGTTATGAGAAGCGCGCGCTTGTACACCTTCAATCAACCTCATCATTCCATAATATATTTAAGCCAAATTTAAGTGACCGTATTCTTGAAACCAGTGAAAAGTAATATTCCTTTATAGTGGTGCAGGTGGTACAAACTAGAAGTGACTGTGGCTTATCTTATGTTAGTGAAGCAAAGAGAATCATCAATTTTCAGGTGAACGAATCTCGGATGTCAAAAATATTTGACAGGTCATCACTTTATAAATATATTGACTTCAATATATTTATGTAAACCTATCAAATATTTAAACGCATAAAAATTAAACTTTTATTAAACCTGAGGTTATCAACTATGTGGCTTCGAAAATTAATTACAATCGGTTAAGTGGCTAAGATTTTTCTATTTGATCTCTTTAGGAGTTCTTCCACTATTTGCATTTCGAATATCATATAAAACGGGCCGGTGTTTTAGCCTTGAAAGCGAAACAGACAGAGCGTAAAAGATAGATGATTTAAACCAGCAGTACGTAAATAGTAGTATTCTTATTAAATTTTCTACATTAAAAGCATTTTAAAGCGTAATGCTTTAAAATGGATAAAAGCTTTTCAATAAGCCGTACTTTAAAGTAATAAGGCCAAATCAATAAGGCAACAAGAAGAGAAATTGCAAGTCTATTTCCTCATTGCTCTCAATATAAAATAATTATATTTATTATCACATTAAAAGTGTGTATAAACTAGTATTTATTACCAATAGTTTTTTAAGTATTCACTTGAGTACTTTAGTTCTCAGTTTAAATAGTTCTCGAAATTATATGTATATAGGATAAATTCGTTTGTCTCAACTAGTCTTAGTTTAAACTTTATTTACTTTTTGTTTTTATGATCTCTTAAACACATATGTATGTGTTAAGGTTTTTAATTTATTGGGATTATGTTTTCTTCACATATCTTCATTTCACATGTAGCGGAGAAATCTAACGGTGATACACTGTGAGCCCCACTTTTTGCCAAGCTTATAGACATTGTGTATTGAACGACGGAACCCAGTTTTATCACAGCAGGATAATAGGGAAAATAGTTCTCACTAATGTGGACCGAATCCTGCTTCTGAACTCTCAAAATATTTGAAAAAACACTTGTATCGTGCAAAACAATAAAAAACGGAATTGTTACGGCCCGTAACTTAGAATATCACTTGTTAGCACGGTCTTATTAGTAAAATTAAATCGCATATCACTTGAAAAATGATTGTTCGTAGAATAATCTTACACTAGACAGCGTTTTTAGAATGCTATTGGTTAAAAATTACCAGAAATATAAATCTGCCAGTACTTTATTTTATTTAATACAGCTGTCAGTACAGTATTGGATTTAGAAAATTTGAGAGTGAAACAATATCGCCGTATTCGTTCTACAATTATTTATTTTTGCAAATTCACACGGTGCACTATTTCCGATTCTATTTGAACACGATTTTATAACAAATGGACTGCTTTCAGAAGAACATGCCCATGCATGAAAATTCAAAAATTCATATTATAAAAATTAATCTTTTATACTTATTTTATATTCTTAAACATTAATTATGATCATTAAGGTATTGTTGAATAATTACAAATATTTTACCAAAGGTTTTAAAATAAGAACATTGAAGTTAAAAGGAATATTAAATTTTAATTCAGAGCTCGATGCTAATCGATATTTTGCGTACATATGTTTCACGAAAATGTAGCCGGTAAGTTGTTAACAGGTGAAAATTACATGCATAAATGCTAGATGAAATAAAGTTAAAACTGATATTGCCTTTTTTTTACTGTAGATGTTGTTTTTTAAATACAATTTCAAATTGTGAAATTTACTTAAGTGTTATAAAAAAAATATTCTTATTTTTATTTTATTTTAAGCTACATGCTTTATTCCTAGCGAAGTAGTCAAATAAAACGAACAGAAACAGCCATGCATTCCTCATACAAAAATGCTTCATACAATAATTAACATACGATTGAAAACAAGATTTTTTCATACTAGAATATAAAAATCTCACAAGTGAAACTGGATATAAACATGCACATGCGATAATAAATCCTCTTTACATCAAAGCCTAAGCGCAGTTAGATCTCAAAGTATCATTCACAGCAACTAGACACAATGTAAATCTAAAATCCGAACCTCTAAACCACAAATGCGGAGGGCGCGTGTGTGAAACTCTACAATACAAACATTTCAACAAGCTTCATTTCACATTCACGTGTAAGGGAAACCTTATCCAACAGGTATATTTTGAGTAGAAACAGCAAAGGTTAAGTATCAACCAAGTATCAAGACACCAGTTTCTTTACGTCACACCCCAATTCGCAACATTGCCTACATACAAAATTATAAGTCTTATAAGCTTCTCGCTTTATCAGACTACCGCCACCGCCACTTGCGTCTTGAGCAGCGGAACTCACCGCCGCGCTTTATCCAAGATACCAAAGCGGAGAAATGAAAATATTTCAAATATTAATATTCCACCAAGTGAAAAACCAGAACCCTCGCGTTTGCAGGCAGACGTTGTCACACTGCGCTATGAGAGCCTAGATCCGCAAGAGGTGCGGTTTCAAATCCCGCTGCGTTCAAATTTTTATACGTTTTCTAAATATATACCCTAATCATTCCCCGGTTCAGGACCGAACTCGTAGCCATCGCCCTTGCAGACACTGTCCGCCTTATCAAAGGAAATCGGCAAAATGTACTTTTGATTTTTACTGAAACTGAACTTCCATTAACACACTCACAACTACAGGCGTAGATTCGAGGTGCAACGTGCGATCAATATCGTAAGTACGTACCTGTATCGATGTAGGTGTTATACCCTTGCTGGGATTGAACGAATTTAATATGAATTCTTCTTATATTTATTTATTAATATGAATTCTTCATACACTGCCGAATTTTTTAATAAATTTCTATTTGAGCTGAACATTTATTGCTTGTAAGTCCTATTTTAGATAAATTCATATAACTGTGTTAACTTTTTAATATTGAATTATATATGTTCGTAAGTCGTATATAATTACAATGTAACAGAAAATCACACGGATAATCGACCTGAGCCAATAAATGGAATCTTTTCTGTTTTAAAAAACTACTTATTAGTTTATTAAAGCTTAAGTAATGTTGCCACTGATAGTATCATTAATATACATCCATACTAATATGTGTTTGTTTGTTTTCTTGTATTTCGTTCACGTCGCAATGAAGCGAGGTTATGTTATGATTTTTCTGTGGAAATATTTAATAGACTCGTCTACTTTTTACCGCCGTAAACCATCTCCCAACACCTTCCTGGGTATGCCCAAGGGGATATGCATAATGATGCGTATATGAATCATTCCTTACTAAAAGTAACAATGTTGGTCTCTCTTAAATTTCGTAAAGGTTCTATAAATTATAATAAGTTTTTGAATAGACTTATTTGGAAAGTCAAAGAGAGCGAGAAACACACCTATTTCCACTAATAAGCAATCAATTAAGTCGCGAATTTTTAACAATTTATGTATAAATGTGCCCGTTTTGAATGAACATGATATTTAAACTATAGTGATACATTTTGGCTGTCCGTTTGTTTTGTTCCGTTAATTGTATTTGTTGTTTTGGTTTAAAAATATTATTCAAAATAAATACTGGTTTAAGCAAAGCTTTTATAAGGAAGATAACATTTTATGTTAAATATCTTAGAGTTTCTTTTTTCTTTCAATATCAGTAGAAATAGCGCAGCGACAATATAAGCTCTCAGTGTGGAATCAAAGTACTATACTCGTAGCTCACAAAAAAGGTAGGAATGGCTGGAGAGAACTTAGAAAGACCGTGCTTCTCTCATAGCCAATTGTATGTCGCATCTTCACGTGTGCCCAGAATCTCCACAGTCTATATCCAAATAGAAAGACATATAATATAGTTTACAATAGCGCATTTAGTTAATCTGTTCAGTGTTATAAGTTGTAGGTATATATAATAAATATATCACGTTAATTTAGAAGACAAATCACACTCATATGCGCTTTCCATTTTAAAGTTGACTGAATGCACCGCCAAAGTCCACCAGATGTTGAGGCGAGCTTAAAGCTCCAGTGTGTCACGTGTACTTACACTTTGTCTGCGGTCAGCATTACTTTGGGTTACCTTTTATATATTTTAATTGTTGAGTTGTTGTATTACTTATTTATTCTTATGATGAAATTATTATTATTTCCCATCGAGAGTGTGAGCAAACCTGCGGGTAACGGTTAGTTTATACATAACAATCAAAAGAGATAGACTCGATCATGGTATTTGAAGCTTGAAGCGGATGCAAGTTTCATTGATTATATATTTGTACACATACTTACATAATACACGACAACAAAGTTTTAGCTCTTAGTAGTCCAAGCATTTAAATTTGTTTGAATGAACGGAAAAATGTCGAGTAAGCTTATACGATATAGCTTCAATATAAATTTTAAATATTAGTTTAGAGCTGTAAAATTGTACGATAACTATGTGGTCATCAAAGTTTTAGTAATAACTATAAACAGAGAATTGTCGGTTCTTAATTCAACTAGTTCATAGCTTAAGATTTGGCTTAATGTTGTGTTATTGGCCTTAGCAAAAAAATTTAAATTAATCTTGTAAGGCAGTCGTTAATATCAGGGTAATTTACTATGAATAAAATAATGATACCCATATGGGTATCATTATTTTATTCATATATTATTTATTAATCATATGATTATTGTAAAAAAGAGTGGGAAATTATACTATATTAAGGTAACTTTTAGACAGATAAGTACAGTACGCCTTCATACTGCCTCACGTAGGCATCGTGTTTAAGTGTAAAAACATATAATAGTGTAACTACTATACGCAAAAGTGTATAAGTGCATAAGTATACATGTGTGTTAAGAGTGAAAAGATTATATGTGAGTAAGTGCCTTAAAGTACAGTGTTAACTGTGTAAAGTGTAATTATATTAGTGTATAAAAAAAATGTAACAATATATTGTGCAAACTAGTTGCCACCTTTTACTTCCTTCCTGATATCTGTTTTTAACAATCTCTTGCTTACATACAATATGAAGCTAAAAAATAATATAAGAAAAATATACATTTAGGTATAGTATGGTTGGAAAAATGAATTAATATCTAGTTGCTGAACACAGTAAGTACTTTAATACTAGTAGTATTTTTGAAGGTCACAATATTTATGCAATACAAAGCTCCACAGACTTAGATATTTTAAAGTGTAATAAAACATTTACAATTTACTTTGACATAACAAAACATACGCTGTAACCACAAATACTTGAGTCCGCATTTTTATTAAATCGCCGTTTACCGGTGGTGAAGGCGTAACGTCGGAAGGAATCTGGAATTGGTAGAAAATTCTCGAGATTTTAAAATGATGTTTGGTCTATTTTTGCTACAGTGGAATAGCATTTTTGCAACAGGTTAATATAAGTATTTTAGTCGCCATAAACAAGACACTTGCGTAGTCGATTGAATATTTTCATGTACTTACATTTATATTATAAAAGGCAACTTTACTTTCCAATCTATTTATATAATCGTTAAAAATGTCAATATATCTTATTCTCCTATTCTATTTGTCAACTACATGTGCCCGCGACTTCGTTTGCGTGGAATTGTAATTAGTAGCCTAAGTTACTCCTTATTACGTAAGCTACGTATCAAAATCAATCTTAACGACTGTAAAATAAAGTGCTTTAATGTTAAATTTAACTGACTAGCTCGCTAAATGCGAATAATGAACTAATAATAAAGAATCTATCCTTTTTCTACTACTTACAATATGTTTTATTTATCGTTATCGTTAATTGAGTAGATTCGATCTGTAGAAGAAAAACTTTTCAATATATCAAAACATACCTCTCTATACGTTTTCAAACTACCCCAAGCCTCTCTATAGCTGCACTAGCACTGTAATAAAATTTAAAGTTGACCAGTTCAAGTCAATTTCTAATGTTTCGCACCTTTACATTTTCCCTCACAATATTTACCTACATTCATAATTTTATAAGTTGTTTACGTACTGGCACTCGTAATTGCCTCCATTTTATAACCTCTGCCTTAACACTATTAATATAAGAGATAGTGTAGCGTTTATAAATTTATACATGCATTTTATAAGATAATGTTTGGATGGTTTTTTTCTCTATCTAGAAGATAGAAAATTTCTCCGTTTTATATTTTATTATAATACTATGTTATATAATATATAGTGCGGTATAATCGAGTAAAACTGTATTCTCGAATAAACAAAGAATCTTGTCTCCAAGAGGGTTTTATGTCTAAGACGAGTGTTCGCCCTAGGCTCAGTGATATCTATTAGTCAATCTCAGATAAACTCAGGTAATTTATCTGTAGAAATTTAAATATAAAAAGAATGCATACCAAACACTATAATTGTTTTTAAAATAATATCATGAATACATTTAAATTTGTATTTTGTAAAATGTGATATTTAATATGTTTGTGAAAAACAAGTTCGTTTTGCAATTCAATTTGATATGTTTGTATTGCAACAATATTCATTTTGTATTAAAATAGAATTAATTTGAAAATTTACAACCGCATTCTACGTAAATATATTTTCACACAGTTCAGATGTGTGTCAGAAAATACACGCGTACGTCACAGTAAAATAAATTTATAAAACTAGTCAAAAACTCGATAGTTACAAGTTGGCTCTTGTAGTATGACAATATAGAAATTAATTGTATCCGAAAAAGACATATTTAAAAAACGTATAAAAAATTGAACGCATCGGGATTTGAACCTTCTTGAATTTCCTTAGTGTGGGAATAACACTTTAAAAAATGTTAACAAAATGTGAAATTGTATCTAATTCGTTTAGCGCAGGTGAATTTAAAAATTAAAAACATGTAGTATTTTACCATAGTTTTTTTTTTAACTTAAAGTATTTTTTGTATGGTGTATGTTGGAATTTTGTCTACACACATGGTATTGGTACAATATCCATCGAAGTAAATGCAACATAAATAAAATAATAAAAAGATTTCTCACAAACATAATTCCTCTAGTTTCCTTGACGAAGATTAAGGATTATAAAATTGAATTTTCTTCTTGATTGAATTTATCCTTTTAAAGAAGCAAAATCTCAAAATACTACAATAATAAATATTTTGTACGAAGAATCGTATGAATGTATGTTTTAATGAAATAAATATCACTGAAATAGAAATATAATATTACAGTGTAACGATACATATTATTCATAAATATTAATACCTAGAAATGTATTCGTCTACATATGTATATTTATGAATAATATATTTTAATTTAATAAAAGTATAAATTATCTATTTTATTTAATATTCTTGAAGAAATAAACAATTCATATTTTTATAAAATTTAAAGGTGGCTGAGTGAGATACTGGCGGGTGACAATTAAAATAAAAAGAAAAGAGGTTGACGTGAGCGTGGCTGTAAAACGGACGCTTGAAAATTGCTATTAAATTACACACATAATATAATTTGAATACGAGGAAGTGGATATTTAATTAGTAAAATTATCATTTAAAATGCACGGGATTTGAAATAATAATAGTATTGTTGTAGTGATTTTCATGATGATATTTGTAAATTATGAAGAATTTCTTAGTGAGTTTTTATTACATTATTAATATGAAATTAACATGAAATCAATATAAAAATATTCAAAAATAAAATAAGAATAATATTATTAAATATTAAATTAATAAAATTAATAAATGTTTAGAATATTTTTTCTATGTGATATGTAAATTTGGCAAGACAAATACAATAAGCGTATGTCACGCCGCAATCTTTAAATAGACTTTGTAAAATTTGCAATACAAACAAATTAAAACGTTCGCCGCTAATTTTGAATAGTGTGTTAACTAATACTAATAAAGTATTAATTCGTGAAGCGTTGGAAAGTAAAAGTTTTACGGCAATTATTGTGACGAATGTGTGAAATGTAAAAGAATATAAATATATATGTATATATAGGGGCGATACATCTAATGTTCTCCCGAAAACCCATTTAACGAAACAATAATGTAGGGGAATTCAAAATAGTCATAAAAAAGATATTAAATTTTTTTGTCTGTCTATTTGTACATATTCGTAGTTGCTGGACGAATTCGAATGAAACTTATTTTGCTGTATAGCTTTTAACCCTAAACAGGGCCTAGGCTATAATTGATTTTGAAGAATGGAAATCCTAATTAAGAGTAGACACCTGATGTAGTCAGATTAGCTAAACTATAAGAAATAATTAAATGCCGTAAAAGTAACAGGGGTTCTGTGTGGTGGGCATTTTTTTTATTTCTTAAAAGTCATTGAACTTTGAACATAGCGCAGTAAGATAAAAAAGGAAACTGTAAACGCTATGATTATGGTTCCGATTCCAACGTTATGGTTATATTTATATTGTATTCATTTATTCTCTCCAGTAAGACAAAGCTCTCAGATTTGGTGCGAAAGCGGAGAACGGAATGCCACTAGGTCCCTGCCTAAAGAAAAGGGTTAAGATGTAAAAAAATCCCAAAGAAATGGAAGCCTTAGAGATAAGTTAATTCCGATTAAATTATTATAATTTTTGGTCTATTTTGGGTGCAACATTAGTTTGTTATAAAGACCATGTAAACGGAGTTGCGGGCATCAACTAGTCAATAATAATCTCAAAGTTCGGAATGAAAAAAATCTAATAATAATCGTATCATACAGTCGGTGAATTTAGTTTTAAAAAAAACAGTAACTAAAAAAAAGTTAATATTTATCATCGTCTGACTAAAGTAAAAAAAAAATTCTATTCCTGTTTTTCTTATTAGGACAATTTTCAGTTTATAAGCTTTATTGTAGAAAATAAAAAATACTCGGAAGCTAGAGGTAAAGTAATTATCTAACGTGTCCTAACAGCCACCCACTAAGTGCATTACTTAGTAACTGAATTTCAAGCCTACGCGTTTTCCGACCGACCTTCAAACATGCACTTGATTTTACTAAAAACATTTTAGTAAATGTTTTATTTCAATAAATAGCTCTTACCCGAGGCTTCGCTCACGTGGTATATGGGGTCAAAAACAATATTGTAAATATACACATGATTTATTCTTAGTACGTATATCATTTTACGTCACGTTCACATCAATTTTAATGCGGAGAGTATATATAAGTGAGATTTGTCTTCCAAATTGTTGTAATTTTCTAACTTTTTTCAGCCGTATCCAATTTAGAACACTTAAGTCACACACACATAACCATATATTTACTTATTAATATTCAGTAGGCATTTTTATAAGTCTTTTTAATATTGGACACATGTGAATAATATGCTACATGAAGTTTATCATGGGAGAAGAACGGTTTATAAATTTATTTCCACCATCTTTATTGTTTGCCCTTGCGCTTCGATCATAGTTATAGCGAAACTAAGCTAAGCTTAATAGGAAATGCATCCTTTCGAATTAGAATGGAACATATATTTACTGCACCGGCTAAGATGGACTAATTATACTATTATATATCCTAATATATATATATATATATATTAGGTCTCGGCGTTACATCATAAAAATTGCGACATCTAAGATGTGATTCACTGCCATCTTTCACCTACAAAATAAATTTAAAGAAACATGCGCTTGTTGGTGCAAAGGAAATAGGCTGCCAACCAGATGTTCGCACAGACCGCCGTAAGTGTAAGGTCGCGACATTTCAGCGTAATAATAATTATTGTAGCATTTACGTTTATAGTTCCTATGATGAGAAAAGTTTCTCATCAATTTCTCAACTAGCTTAACAAATTAGTTATGTACATAATTAAAGAAACTAAATAATTACACAATAAAAATAATGAAAATGTAGACTTATATCCATACTAACGGCGTTTAAAAATCAACACCTAATTGTATATAAGCCTAACTTTAAAGAAAATCTAAATTAATATTTTTTTAAATCCTTTATAAATACTTAGCTGCTCAGAATACTAAGCTGCTCAGGACCGGGATGGTTCGCGCACTATGAGGGAGGACACGTACAGCAGTGGACGGAGATAGGCTGAAAAAAATTGAATATATCTTAAAATCTATACGAATAAAGCAAACTTATAAAATTACAAATACCAACTTTGTACGAAAATACTTACATAGGTGTACCTATAAAGCTAGAGAACGAATGAAACTACTCAGTGGGCAAACCTAAATTATCATATCTTACAACATATAAAAATAAAAGAAATAAAGTAATCTAAGTATTTATAAAGTATCAAAAAAATTAAGCTAAGCTCAATAATTATAGTCCTAATTGACTCCCGCACCGCACCGCCTCGCCCTGCGGGGTAGACAGTAGGCAAGCGTGTCGTAAATCATGTTTAGCGGACGAATTTCAGGTAATTAATTACAATCCCACATAAAATGCCGATAGAAAATTAATAATCAGTAAACCAATAAATAAAGTTTTTTGTTTTTGTTTTTTATTAACATAAAATAAACAACCTCTAACCCCTATTTCAACCTTAGAGGGTAAAATTTTCACAAACGCTGGAACACGTATTTACTTATTTAAATTCAGCAGCCAATCAATTAAGTTTTTATATTTCTAGCATCAAAAATGAAGGACTTCCATACAAACTGTCAACCACGATTTCACCAGTTTGGGAGTAAAATTTTCTCAATTGATGACCTAGAAATTTACTAATTTTTAATCAATTTTAATTTACAAAAACCATTTCTTAGTGAGCGTCTACGCTCTAAAATAAACCTACTGACCAAAAACCATGCGTCTATGTTGAACAGTTTCAGCGCGGCGAGGATGAATCAGACAGTCAGTGAATCGGAAAAGCTATTTTGTACATATAGATAAAAAAATATATATTTTACAATTCAATTAATATAGTTTTTAATAAAATTCTATATATTATAAACGAGCATCTGTAGTCTATTACATACATCAAGTTTTATTTATTTAGTCAAAATTGGTTATTTAGTTAAATTTTAATGAGTATAATATAACTATAATCCTAACCTTACATGTGTTATTTAATATGTTGGTACTAATTCTAAACAACACAAAATATTGGGAAAATATAACAATTTTGTTAACCCTTTTTGTCTATTTAAAGACATGAAATGAAATAAATATAATCGTATGAGCCCATAATCGTATATTTTTTTAAAAGCATCTTACATCAGTATCAATAATTCGTTAATTTTACGTTGTTTAAATTTGTATGCAACTAGGAGAGATATTGTAAAGTGAGTTAAATCGTTATCTCGACTTAAGCCCTTTGTATATTTTAAATAATTGATATGTATAGAATATATGTAGAAGTCTTGTATATTTGTTACTTAATTATGCCAAGTATTATATTTACATATATATTCGAAACTTACATTTAAAACAATTAACACTATATAAAAATGTTATATTAGTCAATTTTAAACTCCTTTTTTATATATAAGAGTGCAGACTAAAGAACTACAGATTCCGAAGGCCGTTAAAGGAAATCCTCTTAAGCATAAATCCCGTAACAAGGTGAATAAAATTCTCTTACAACATTTCCTTTCACCTGCAAATATTACTTTAGGATTTGTATTTTATAGACTTGGCAATGAAATATTGATTATTAGTCTGAGAGAGGTGGAGCTCGTTAACGGTCAGATTGGTCACTTTTAATTAAATGACTTACTTGGGCTTTGAAATTTGGAAGATTTTCTCGTATTAGGCAAAGTATTTTGTTTTTTTTTTGTAAAAATTGCAAATATATATTTTTTAACAAATAAGCTAAAACATTTTGTAAGTCACGCGAAAACGAGATAGTACTAGTAAAGCTACGATTTTTTTTTTATTATTTTACATTATGCAACTAATATAATAATAAAATAAATTACTTTCTAGATTTATATAACAGGAATCTGTGTTCCTTAGATTGACTCGCTTGATCGGCCTTTATATAACATTTTTCCGATAAACAAGCTTTAAACAAGTTTTGCATATGGCTTATAAATATTATTGCACTACTTTGATAAGTAAGAAAACATGCTTGTATAAAGTTCTTACAAATATATCATTGCACCAGCAATGTCATTACGAATGTAAAACAAATTCATTTGCAATAACATACAAAAACCACTTCCTCTACTAAGACATATACCTACCTTATATAAGCATTTTGGTTCATTATTCTAATATTTTATATGTTTGGGTTAGAAAGAATAGAAGAATATCCAGGTACAAAGAAGAATAGCGAAAAATCTTTTCACTAGGTGCATATATTGTAAGGACATGTGTTTTGTATGATATAAAATTTCAACGAAATAAAAGTAGTACATCAGAATTTTTTTAACTGTAAAAATTTTATTTCAATATTGACGTTCTACGTAAAATGTATGGATAAAATTTACGGGTTTATTATCTATACATATAATACTTTATCAAAACCATGGTCGTGTAAATGGTATAAAAAATGGTCTTGATTGATTAGAGAGATTATTACAAATTTCTGCTAGAAATTTGTCGATGAAATTCGTTTTTTTAAAATGTTTTTTAATTTCCTAAGTGTGTAAATAACACTTTAAAAAGGTTACAAAAGAGCAAATTCTTGTAGTAAGAAATGCTTTCAACATCTGAGGGCATGTCGAAACGTCTGACGCGACGCGTGATTTACACAACCTGTGTAAATAACACTTGTATGCCTTTTCAACTTTTGCCTCATATCAAATTGAATATAAATTAAATGGAATTTAAGGTGTTACTTAATGTTGTAATCAAAGTAAGTATATATAAAAAATATTTTAGGACAGAAATTAATTATAAAATGTTGTGTTAAAATAAAAATGTTTGATAACTATTACTGAATGCCTTTCAATATATGTCAATTTGATAATTAAAATCTTGTTAATATTTGTATGAAAATAATCGACGTAAAACTATTTGAAATCTAAAAAGGAAATAATCAACGGATACTTGAAATTCTTTTACATGTAATTGCAGTTTTGTTTATTGGCCTGAAAAATAAAAACGTGATATGTTTCCTCATCCAATAAAAAATATTTCAGAAATAGTCGCAAAGTAATTAACAACAACATGTATCAATGGATTGATGGAAAAAAACATTTGATATGAATGAAATAAAAGTTTCTATATTACAGATTATGTAATAGCGTAGAAACATATAGTTATCAATTAGAATTATGAATTTACCTCCTAATTCCAATGGCATCGTATCAACAATTCACGAAATTTCTCTTAAATCGTAAAATTCATTTATAAATTCTAAACACTGATTTATTGTTTTTTTTTTATCTCGACTCATTTAGTAAAGTGGGCAAATAGAACTTGCAATCATACTTAGTTCTTCATTTTCCGGCTATCTTAGAGACATTGCCAATTGAAAAGCGGAAATCTCCAGCAGACTTAAGATTACAATATCTTACTAATATAAGTATAACCCTGAGTATGAGTGGGATCAACAATCACTATGTGCACAATTAAGTACTGCAACTGAACTACGTAATTAAATTTTACATCGTGTAAAATATATTAAAATATATTACATCCTTGCAATCTGTAATTTATTTTAAAATATTCTAATACTTACAATTCACACGAAGTATTGTGTGAGGTCTCACGAGTAAGAGATCCCTAGAAATACAGTTCTCTGGCTGGAATCTCACAAAGTATGTACACACACAAAATGCATTTTTCGTTTCTGTGAATTTGACGCCCCTGAAATTGCCGCCCGGGGCAGGCATTTACAGTCTGCCTTAACCGTACATACTTTGCCACATATCTTGACTCGTTTGAATTAAACTGTTTCACTATCACTGAATTATATTGATTTCATTATAGTTTTCATAATAACGCGTACGCATTTATAATTAACGATCGTTAAATAATAAAATATTTTGTTATATTAGAAAATATTTAAGGCCTCTATGACGCAGTGAGAGAGCCTACAACTGCAAACGTGAAGATTGTGGATTCGATACTACACGGCTGAATAATTACAATTAAATTATTTTTATTTACCCGCTCCAGAAAGAAGAATTGTCTCTACTATAAGTTCTCTTTGACTATCCAGGAGTTATTTCATTATTTTAATAGTTTTTTGTCATATAGAACAATTAGTTACGAATACATATTGTGCTCTAAATAAAAGAGATTCTAAGTAAATTAAATAAGTCAAACTGCATTTCAATGTTAAATGAACACCGAGAGTTCGCGCATGTGTAATTTAGTTTGGCATTAACTAAAGTTAGGCAGTCCAGCGTTTCCCAATCTGTGCGTACCTCTGAAAGGTCTATACTTTGTCCCACAAAATTCACCTATTTGAATATAATAGGACGTAAATAATGAGAAGTTAAAATAGCTTAGTTATATAAACATGATTATACAGTAGGAACTTTTTTTATTTAAATAATGACGCGGGTGAAAGACATCTTTTACCCACAAATGATTGGGAGACGTGTTAACGCATGGACGCTTAAAAGGGAAAATTTACTGTAACTTCAAATCTCCATACAAGCTACTTTAAGCAAAACCAAAGATAAACAAATGATATCTAAACTTAAAATTACGTTTGTAGATAATATAGAGTTTTTTTTTCAACATCTAAAAAAGAACGGCTGTCATCTGACCTTCAAACCCGTTAAACCAATACGGGTAAAACCAAATAAATGAGAAGGTGAAAGAAGGAAGGAAATTAGGGAAGGGGGCATAAGGGGGCACTTTCACCATGAAAGTAGATTTAATAGGAGTATGATAGTGGTGGCTTGAGGATCCGGGGTCGCGTACCCATACGGGTACGTATACGTGGGTATGCCCGTAGCATACGCACAAGACCATATATCGGACAGATACTTTGCAGGACATCCAGGTTAATGATAACCTGTAATAATGAGATTTCCAATGTTGCTTATTTTTAATATAATTTTGCTGTTAAACCACTATTATAATATAGGGTACTTTTTAACTGAATGAAACGTATCGATATCGTTGATCATTTGGAAGCTGAGCATGTCAAACTGTGTTGATATTTATATTCAGTAAGGTTGGGCAAGTTATTATGAATACTAATACAGTAACTCTATGCTTACAGACAACAAGCCTCGAGAGGCAACAACTGAGATTAACTAGATTGACAATATCAAGGTCTTAAGAGAAATAAGACACTCATTTAGGCGTACTCGTGAATAAAAATTTTACTAAATGTTACGAGAATGAAAAATATTTGAGAGCCACTGGTGTAAACTATACAATGGATGGTTTTCGACAATATCCTGTAGTTCAAAAGCGTGTCTAGGCTAACTCACCCACATTGCAGAAGGGTGGCAAAATTCAATATAAATTATCCGAGAGACATTCTTCAAATGTGAATGCTTTTAACGCTTTATACATTTTAACATTCAGTAATATATAACATATGAATGTTATATACTTTTACTTATATTACACTTATATTATTTCACTTATATTAATATATATATGAATATATATTAATATAAGTGTCGAGATTTTTGCATTAATTGTACAGACAGAAAAAACATATGACTTAGTTCTTTGTGTCTTACTGGTCAAGGTATTATACATTGGGCGTTGCACAACGCTATGCAAATAGGCAAATTATAAATGTAGCCTTTTTTTGTCAGTCAATTAAATATTGTTTCGAATGTATCATAAAATTTCATTTACAGAAAAACAATTGGATTAAAATGAATCAAATACAGATGTATCCACCTTTCACCTTTGTACCAAATCGGATACCTTTCCCATCGATAACAAAGAGGACCTCACAAACACGATATGTTACATTTGCAGGACGCAGTTTCAAACGTTGTACGTTAGAATGCATGTATGTAGGGATATTGGACCGATAGATATTTGTTCCGGTACGGTACAGACAAGAGGTTTCAATATACGAGTACATACCCAGTGTCTTTGATGCATTGTTAGCTGACAACAAATGTTACTAATAACTTTTTTGTAATATATTAATTAACTATTTTTCTTTCACATTCACAAAGAAGATTAAGAGATATCGATATTATAAATCGTATTTATAATATTTTCAAGTAGGTTACAAAAGTTTTTGTAATGAGAAGTTTAAAATTGAAGGATTATAGAATATTAGAATATTATCTTTTTGTGAGGCCTGTGTGGCGCAGTGGTACTGCGTCTGACTGTAGACGCGATTGGTTGATTGAGTTCGGGCCCTACACGGAGTACTGATTATATATAAATTATAGTACCGCTATTCAACACAGTATCTTGACTCTAGGTTCTTTCTAACTACGCGGCTATGCAGGAAAAAGCTCGAAGCTAAAAAAAAAAAAAAATTGGTATCTATTATGCGAAATTAGGTTATTAAAACATAAGTACATATTTGCTTACTTTACTTTAGTACGATGATTTTACGTAGTAGGTGTATCATTAACATTTTTTAAAGTGTTATTCGCCCGGGTCGCGGGTTCAAATCCCGCTGCGTTCAAATTTTTATACGTTTTCTAAATATGTATTTTCAGTAGGTATATCTATTGGCCGTTATCGATGTTATATGTATATTTTTATATGTTAGCAAATTTACTTAGAAGATATTGAATCCTACTTATCCTATTAGTATTGATACAATGAAGTATTTCTGTCCCGTATAATTTTCCACGAAACGGAACTCACTTTTAGTTCAAAATATTTTACCTAGAACATTCCCTAACGCGCACAGCGATTTGAGAGCTCTATTTAAGTATATCAAAAAGCTATCCACTGTCCTTTGTACGTGGTGTCAAAATTGCAAGTGCTACGTTAATTCAATCCTTCGAAGCTTTGTACGGATTTTAAACAGCGTGTAGCTTGAACTTTCATAATAATTTTGCCTACTGTTGATAAAATTATTAATTTTAATATAACAAAATAAATTCATCCTTCTGTTTGAGACTATTCTTATTTTATATAACATAATGATTAACTTTCGTATTTATTTTTAGATAAACTTTGCCGACTGTTATACGTAAAATATTTCGTTATGTTTCTGCTAAAAGTTAATAAGATTTTATGGTTTTCCATTTAATAAAAAAGAAAAATATAAAAATAAATTTATGAATTTTGTTTATTTATAGGATATATTACACTTTTATACGAAAAGCTAAGCGAATCCGAGGTATGCGTTAGTTTTAATAAATTAAAGCTCCCATCAACTACTCGCGTCATCCGTAAAACAGTTTTTTACCTAGTACAGCTATCGGTCTCTCACAAAAGCTTTTTTGCGTCAGAAATTCTGATGGATCAGAAATTGTGATGGATATTTTTTTGATTTTCCGTTGGTCTCGTACTTGCAATAGAAGGGAATTTAATAACAATTATATAAACTCGATACAATATCTACGAGAAAGACAATATAATGTCCTCGTCAGAATGAATTGAGTTGTGACAGTGGCATTATAATAATAAATATGAATGTGTACTCTCTTTGTATCTAATATTGTATTATATTTTACATTTAAGAATAAGTCAAAACCCACTCACGGAGGACCCGACCCAAAAGAATTATTTATGTAAGGTTTTTTCATTTTTAATTTTAATTATAAATGTTCATACATTTTAAAACATATTTGTACCAACCAACAACAAAATTGAAAAATTCAATATAATCACAAGGACGTACTTTGACAATATAAATTTTAATTAAGGCCTACAGTTCGTAATAAATAATAATAATTAATTATTATTTGAGTTTTAACTATTTCGTTGATAATTTTTTTATATGTCAACAAGGAATTATATATTACTTTAACATATTGTGTACCGTGTAGGTAGTGTCCTACATCCGTTGCTCTTTTTGCCCTCTACAGATAAACGCTAGCTTTGCATTGTCTGTTTCATCGAAGTCAATTAATCGATCTCGTCAACCGAAACTTCAATCGGATTTGCATTTAACAAGGTTTAACTATTAATGCGTGGGCGGCTGACGGCTGAAATTAGAGGTTAAAATTAATAGGGGCTTACTAAATATTTTATTATTTTAGACTTTGTTATTCGCAACGCTTGGAAAAAACAGCTTATATTTTCTTATAATTACTTATATTTTCTTATAAAACTGTTACCTATAGCTGTTTCGTATTTTCGGCGGCCTTTTCTTTATGGGAGAAAAAAGTTGCCTCTGTTCATGCCTAGACCCCCAAGTATCTCTTAATAAAATTTTATCACGGTCAGTTCAGCGATTCGGCCGTGATGACTGACAGATACTTTCACATTTATAATATTACTATCAGCCCACTTGCAGCTTTGCCCGCGTAGACTACACAAACGCAGCAACAGCACCGATTTACTTTTTTTTATTTTTAATAAAAAATATTTATGTTTATATACTTCTATTCAAATTGAAAAAAGGATATCAATAAGATCTCTAGAAGATGTAAGAGACCGGTGAAAAGTGACGAGTTCGGAGAAATACGTACAGTTCGGAAAAAAAAATAGAGAGTTTATCTCTCCTACTACTTTAAGAGAAGCGGAGAAACGGGAACGGCGAGTACGGAGTTAGTTAAGAGAAGACGGAGAGTAAGAAAACAGGGAGAAAATGGAGAGTTGAAAGAAATCGAAATGTAAGGTGAAAACGAAGAGTACAGAGAAAACGGAGAGTACGTAGAAAAACGGAGAGTTAGCAGAAAATTGAGAGTACGTAGGAAACGGAGAGTACTGGGAAGACTGATAGTTAGGAGGAGACGGAGAGTTAGGGTAGACGGAGAGTTGGGAGAGTACGGAGAAAACGGAGTGTTCGTGTAATGCGGAGAGTTCGGAGAAAACGGAGAGTACAGAGAAAACGGGAGGTTCTGTGAGTATGGAAAGTATTTTGTACGTGCATCCCGCTCGGGTAAGCGTAGCTTGAGAGGTGCACTCCCTCCGCCTCATCGCACGTGTATCTATACCGCCTCCCCTCATGCCACCTCTCCCTCCATCCTCCAGCGTACTCCACTCCATTCCACTCCATACGTACGTACGGAAATAGAGTTATTTATCGTAAATTTAATATTATCTTAATTAAATATTTCAACTTTGAATAATTAAATAGTGTCTTTTGGTTAATCTTGTTTATCAACTATATTTATAAGCTTTTTTATGAAAGCTGTCAATCACCTTAATTTTTTCCTAAATGTTGTACAAATATAGTCTTATTTCAAGCAAATTTACAAAAGTTACAAATTATATTCTTAAATCTTCTTCAAGAATAGTGACTCTGAATACTTTTTAACCTTATTGCAGCAGACATACAGACGGACAGACAGACTTTGTTTTATAATATGTAGTGAAGTCATACAAGGTATTAGCCGTGTAAGGTATTCAAGTTATTTTTGAAAAAAAATCACTCAAAACTTACGTACTAGAGTGCACAATCCTCAGTGGATATGGTACTGGATGTGTAGACGATTTTTAATTTAATTATTATTAAGTTGCAAATCAATAAAAAATATATGGTTATTGATACCAACTTCGAAATATATATAAACTGTGTTATATGGGAGTTAGTGATTTTTCCACAGAAATTTATTAATGTAAAAAAATATTATTCAAAGTAGCTACACTTATTAAATAATAGCTACTTTGTATACTATATTAATAGCTTTTCTGTTCTGTATTAAAATGACAAGAATGCTT
Source organism: Podotricha telesiphe (assembly GCA_038994665.1). Classification (NCBI taxonomy): domain Eukaryota; kingdom Metazoa; phylum Arthropoda; class Insecta; order Lepidoptera; family Nymphalidae; genus Podotricha; species Podotricha telesiphe. The sequence continues at coordinate 549,884 of JAOYRR010000014.1, read as the reverse complement.
TTAGTACTGACTATACCAGATAAAGCAATCTTTAAAAGCTCCTATCCGCGTATAAACCGACCCGACAGCCGCTCCGTCCCCTTATTTAAAGCCTTTGATATCTTCTAAGATATTTATTTTAATGGCATGCTGTAAAGGACAATATTGGTTTACATTAAAAACGCTAGCTAGATATTTGAACTATTTAATAGGATAAAATGTAATATTGTACTGTTTACGTAGCGTATTACGTAAATAATGTATTATTATGATCAGTATATTTGTAATATGTAAAAGATAAAAATGATTACAGTGGGTTATTCTTAGGAGATAGAAATTAGCCATCGCGGACATTTTGAAGGCATTTTTTAAATATATAATTCCATAGTCTATTATTTTGAAGTAAGCACACAAATACACAAATATGTTTTTACGACAAATCTTTCAAACTTATTCTTTATGCTAGTATAATACACGTTTGTTATATAATAAATACATAAGAGTCATTTGTGAGGAAGTTTTTATAGTTTTTTTCACAAATCACACTATCTAATTATCCAATATTCATTGCGTAATTTAAAAGATCTATTTCTACAGATTATGTACGAGACTTTGCTTTATACTATGTAAAGATATGTTTTTACTTCAAACTTATCCCTCATCAAGGTAAGTTGCCTAACTTAGTGTAATGAAATTACGTCGTCCACTTTCCGTCACCTTTTTTTTCAGCTTCTCGCTTTACGTAGCGTATTCCACGATTTTTGCTTTGATAACTACATCAATAAACTTTATTTTATTCTGATATTTGAAATGCAATTTCTTAAGATAGATATATTTACCTATCTTAAGAAATTCCGTACTGGGACTTTGTCCTCCGCTTGCCGTCAAGAGGCGTTACATGTTGATTTGCGCAATCTAACGTTGCGCTTTGTCTTAACAGAATGGAAAAAGCAAAAATAATTTATATATAAATTAAAATACTTCCATAAAATCCATTTCGTCGAATTATTATCGGGGCCAAGACCAACGTTTGTGATTAACTGCGCTTAAATTATTTCACAATTACAATACAAAAATTACAATGTTTATGAAAAAAGGTGAAAATTGTGGTATTTCGCTTTTTTAATTTATACTTTTTTAACCACCACAGAAAATATGGAACCTTTTCGATTGAGGACGATTCGTTATTATATATCTCATATTATTTAAATGAGCATAAATTGTTGTTGAAAAGCGCATGTTACGCTCAAAGTTCAAAGTATTTTTTTCCTTTTTTAATAGATATTGTAACTACGATTTTAATTTCATTATGTCATAATAATTGTGATGATAAATACATATTTTATATTACAAATTTATTACAAATAAAATATACCTTTACACAAAGACTGGCTAGCTCAGTTTTGCTTTGAAATATTTTTAATATACCGTAAAGACAGAGTAGAAATAAAATTCCGTAGACGTTGAACCATCCTAGGAATTGCATTAACGCTAATTGTTGTTGTACGAACAGCGAAATATTATTACTTGTGTTGAATACCATAATAATTACGAGCGTAAAAGTATTTAGAAATTTTGTACTCTAATAATTTGGTCGCAATATCTTTTTTCCAATAAATCATGAATATCTTGCTTATCAAATGCAATTTATGCATATATTTATTAAATTAATATGGCCCAATATGTATTTAACTGAGTATCGACTATGACTTGGTCATTAAATTAAACGCGTGTAATCTAACTAGCTTTAGCAAACTACTTGAGTCAATATACACAATAAACAGCGCTAGCGCTAGGTTAGTAGTTAAGCATCATATTCCATATTACTAACACAGTTGGTTACAAAACAAATAACTAATCAACAATCAACTTTCAAGAGCTGATAGAAATCCGTCAGTCTCAGGCCTTTTCTGGCATACCAAGGTAGACAAGGAAAACTTGTGTGAGAGTGTCAGGCCTTTGTTGAATGGCGGAACTCAACACCGCGCTTTGTCTTAGGTACCAGAGCGGCGAAATATAATCAATTCCCTGATTGGGAATCGAACCCACGACCAATCGCATGCGCTCAATATTATTTCTTATAATTAATAATTAACTTTACTACAATGGCAATGAAAGGCACACTGTATGTCAGCAATTAAATTTCAATCACAAATCAATAACTCTGCTGTTTCGAGTCTTATACCTTCCTTTCTTTTAACGGAAATTATTATTTGAGTTTTGAATTTCTTTCATTATATCTTAAGATGTTTTGTCTATTTCAATTCCATTTTTAAATTAAATGTATGAGAAGTTAATATTAAAAAAAATTATAATAGTTTCGTAAAATTCATAAGTTCTCAGTGGAATACACTAGGCTGTGGAAAGTAAGTCCAAATGAGTAACAAAAGGTGCAGGTTCAAATTGCTGTAGTTCGAGCATATATATTTTAATTGTTTTGTTTTACATTTTTCGAAATCGAGTGCAATATCCTATATACATTTGTTTAATAGACATTTTAAAATATATAGACTATCTTAATTTAAAAGGTTTTCAGAGTTACGCGCGGAAACCTGCGTAGAGGATGTACGCGCAGAAGGCCCTCAGTCAGTGTTATCGTCTTATAGCGTTTTCCCCCAAGTTTAGCATGCCATATTAAAATAGTAATTATTACGTCTGTTGTCCCAAAATTTATGTTTTGGTAAATTACACGAAACGAAAATTTGATTAGACCCTCCAAATGTGGAAATTAAAAATAATCAGCTGTTCCATAAATTATCTCGAGTAAATATGAATTTCTATGTAAAGCTGAATTTTTTAGCGATTTCGATGCTGGCTCAATAGTTAAAACTGTTTGTTATGACGAACAGAATTTAACCTAATATTTTGATAATATTATATCAACAGACAAACGACAGACAAAGAAATGTTATAAAATTCATATGTCTTTACTTCCACACGTGTTCATTTTTGAATAAATCTTACTAGAATAATTATATTCTAGAAAGATTTTTTCCATTACTTCCAAAATATTACTAAAGATTAATACATAGTCCTTTAACTAATTTTAGAGGTATTTATAATTTTATAGCTATTTGAGGTATGTACGCTGTAATCAGTGCCATGATATCTCACCTTCCACATACTAGACCATAATTTTGTTGCGACGTTATCTTAAAACAATAATATCTCCAAAAATATTTATTGAAATCAAATGATGTAAAGGGCGATTTTGGTTCAAATAATTTGAGTAAGGATTATTAATATAATGTTTAGGAAAACGCTTTCGCAAACAATGTATAATTTTAGAACAAATATCACTACCATAAAAAGGTTATACTGAGTCGAACTTAAAAGATACATATGCTGTCGCAAACTTTTTTCAAAACTTTTAGAGGTGAACAATTTTACTATACATGATTTTTACGTAATTTTAACCGTTTAAGTTTAATTTCTGCTTCGCTTCTATTGATTGCGTCGTTATGTTATATACCCTATAGCCTTCCTTGATAAATGGATACATATAGGATATCCAATATAAAAAGATTTTTTGAATTCGACACAGTAGTTATTCTGAGATAACCACGTTCAACCAAACTAATAAATTCTTCAGCTTTATAATATAAGTATACATTAACCCTGAGTAGTATGTACAGTGTAGTATAGACCCACAGGAAAATGGTTGTATTTATACGACATAAATACTTAATATGCGTAATGGACACCTATTTTTTATTATCAATCATCATATTATGCAATTTGGAATAAAATTTATGGCACTTTCCAGACGTAATAAAAATTATATTGAAAATTAAATTATTTCAATCAATGCTTGGGGAACAAAAAAATGTAAGGCTGGTATCGCTGAGCTATGACGTCTTGTTCTCTATCAGTGTGAGTGCTACGTCCCGACACACGACACGAAACACATGCTCATCACTACCTGAAAGTACAGTCGATCTCCCATTACAGTTTAAAAAAAATATTATTAATTGAGTTCATTTTTTTTTATCAACCTAAATGCCTCATAATCATTTTTTGTGCTGCTTCGCCAAACACGAAAACGAAGATATAAATAGAATATTTTTTTAAATGTTTAAAATTTTAATGCACACGTATGTTAATATGAATAGAATTCAACTTTCAATTTACTCATCCATTAATTGATTGTGTATGTTATTATGACTTTACTACCAAAACGTTAATAAGTATGCTTTACTACGGCAGTTTGTATATATATTACAAGTGACACTTTCAAATTATATTTATATTAAATGAGCGACACTTAGCGTCGCGCTCAACTGTACTTTAGAGTTTGTTATCGGACTAGCAGGGTAGGGGTGCGGTGTGAGCGTACAAAACCCGAAAAACGCTTACTGCGCAAGTATCTGCACGTATATCAGAGAATTCATAGAGATCTCGTCAGGATAAAGTAAGTTTATTAGCGTCCTGACTGCCATCTCTTGCTCTCATCTACAAACAAATTATTCTTTCAACACGCATTAGGTAGTGAGTCATGTTATGGTTGTAGCCTAAAATGTAAGATGGCACCACATAAATAATAATTGATCTACTTTAATTCAGCAAAATGTACTAGCTTAGAGACACAAATATTACATAAATAATAAATTTTATTAATCATCGTCAAATTTATATTAAGAAATATATTATTGAAACAAAAAGTATATTTAGACGCCATCTATCAATTGAGTCATCGAGTGTTTTAGTAATAGTTTCGTCCTTATGTCAAAATTTGTAATTTTTTTCTTATTTCTATCAATATAATGTAAACTCGTAGCATAGTGGTCTAGGCACGGGGCAGCGTGTCCAGCCAAGTTCAAGCAGGGAGTGACGCAGCAGCCTAGTGTAACACTCCTTTGGAGCCACTTTTAAATGTTTTATGATTTTTTATTATCAATCATCATAATATGCAATTTGAGATAAAATTTATGGCATTTTCCAGACGTAAATTTTCTACACATGAAATTTAGCGAATTATAATAATTATGATGGCAAATAAGGGCTCAATAGTAATAATTACTGTTTTATATATTATTCAGATATTAACGTCTAAGAGTGGGTATTTTATGCACTGAATAAGTGACGTATAGATAAAATACCTAATGCTCTTGCAGATGACCTAAAAAGATTAGATTAGTGTACAGTTAGGAAATTGTATATACACGAAATAAAAATATAAATATTCATTTATATTATTTGTTACTATATAAAGCTATAATATTTACTTTCATTTATGTGCTTATGTTATTTAATTATTAATGAATATAATATATTGTGAGAGGCCATCAGGGCGCCATGTGACAGCGTCTGACTGCATATACGATGGCTGTGGGTTCGATTCCCACTCGGAGGAATGATTATAAAAGAGTGTATGCGTGTTCGTGTGGGTGTGTGTGTGAACGAACCAACGAACATTTAATTTGTTATCTACCGACCGATGCACCATTTAGAACACTTTGATACTAATAAAATATAATATGGAATTATTAATATTTTTAATAAATTCGATAAGAATTTGCAATTGTCATTATTAGTTCTGGGAAACAGTGTTATTTCTTAGCTTATAAGAACATCTGAAGCTAACGTTATTTATTTATAATAAACTGCTCTTAGGAGATTTTTTATATATTATTCTTACAGCAAAAATCTTTTGATACCTAATTAAGCAAAAAGAAGCCAATCAAACTGATATAAACTATAAAGTAATACACGCTTTCCCTTCTACGCCATTAAAACAACTTTAATGGCAATATCATAGCGTTTAGCTATTAATACTACATTTGTTTAAGACGAGAAGGAATAATCAATCTCGTCCTCAAAAATTGTACAAATTTATATAGGGATTGTCAGGGATACTCATTTTAAGAGGGAACAGGGTTTTATACTATTCTTAAACAAACCAAACGCTAGCGCGATTTAAAAACGTTCAGCACCATCTGTTGAACTGAAAGTGATCTGTATATACATTACTTTGTGAAGCATGAATAAAAATACTCCTCATATTAATTTTAAGCTTCAATTGGTTAATTTAATAAAAATATCTAAGTTATAATATATGAAATAATTATATTTAAGAACTTTTACTTATTTTCTAATTGAAATCGTCTCAAAATTTAAATTATAGTCCTGATAATATAAAAAAATTAAATCTTGTACAAGAAAAGATAAGCAAGACCCGAACATTTTCTCATTGCCAAAAAATATCAGTTTTTTCACAAAGGACTAGTTACTAATTAATATAATTAATTATTAGTAGATTCCATTAGTCTTAGTGAAATTATGGCGCGTCACAGAATTATTTTCATTACAAATTAGATTTTATTTTATAATACGTTACTATTTGGCTTGGAAGTAGTAAAAACATGTTATAATTCCATTTTTGCTTATACTGATTCTGCTAACAGGCAACGCCATCTGCCGTAAAGTCAAAAATATTTCAAAATTTTCGAGACTTATAAATGAAAAGTATGCATATAGAATTTAAATATATATAAGAAAATAAGTACTCATATGAAAATTTTCTATTTAAGATCTGAAAAACGAGACTGGTCTTAGACGCTTAAAGGCCGCCTTCTCCCAGTCTAAGCTTATGTCTCTTTAAATAACAATTTAGGTACGCAATATTTATATTTCTAATATTTTTCTTGAATATGATATGTTGTTAAAGACAATTAAATCTCAAACTTCAAATGTGACAGTTTTCAACAATTGTCAGCGTACGGGCTGTCAAAACATCTAAGAAAACATTTTAGTTAAATAAAATGGTGGCTGGGAAAATCTAGATATGATGTTTCATTAAGCAAGTGTCAGGGTTCAAAGTGCAACTAGTTTACAATATACATATTTTTACTTCGTTTATTTTTGAACGTCTTAATTATGTCAGTAAACGGTAAATTTGGGCCTCTAGTAGGGGCTATAGACGAGGGAACCTCGAGTGCACGGTTTATTATATTTAAAGCCAACTCTTGTGAAGTAGTAGCGGTGCATCAGAAAGAACTAGAACAATCTTTTCCTCAAGAAGGATGGGTGGAACAAGACCCTGTCGAGATACTAGAAGTAGTGACCACTTGCATAACAAGTGCTGTGGAAAAATTAGTAGCTTTGGGTGGATCTCCGAAGGTTATTTAATAACAATTTTTTTTATAAACGTTTTTTATTTTTAAATCTCTTAGTATTTCTTTTGTTTGTCAAATATATTTTTTTATATGATAAACATCATATTAACTTAAATACTGATAAGCTTGAAATAGACCCATGTCCAGCAGTGAACAGAAGCAACCTTAACGATAATGATAATATTAGTCATTTTAGGACATTATAGCAGTAGGGGTTACCAACCAGAGAGAAACTACAATAGTATGGGATAAAGTTACCGGGAAACCTCTTCATAAAGCTATAGTGTGGCTTGATATGAGAACAACATCTACTATAGACAAGCTTTTAGATATGGTCCCAAATAAGACAAGAAATAAAAATTATTTGAAGGTAAGGTTAAATAAAAATAATTTGAAGGTATGGTTAGATAAAAATTGTTTAAAAGTAAGGTATTCATATTTTAAGAAAAAATATTTTTTAAACATTAACTATTTTGCTTAAATTTTTAGAATATGCTTATATTACATTATGTTAAAATAGTCTTATATATTTTTAAATAAGCCTGCATTTTTAAAATATGATATTTAAAAAAATATATGTTTCAATATAAGTATATAAATTTGCATTGTCCTCTTAAATCTAATATTCAAATAAGGGGCTGCTCAAGCATTATGCAATTTTTTTTTTCACCCCTTCACCTACATTTTAACAAGAGTAAGCAAATGTCTTAAATGCTTAAATATATAGTTTAATTAAATAAAATGGTCTGTTTTGGTTTTTATTGATTCACAGTTTTAAGTTATGACTGATGATTAAATTACTTGAGGTAACCATTGCCATGTGTATCAAAATCAAAATTGGGTAAATTATGTAGAAAGTCAGAAAAAGTAACAAAATATATTACTGATGTAATCACCATTCAAGACCCACATATGTTACAAAGAGATGCTGACTGTTGCATTCTTATCCCTGTTAATCTTAATAACAAAAATTGGTTTCAAAGAAAATATTACTAACAACTAATATGCAAGTATTTTTAACTATGAATCTTAAATTAATGTAATGTGTAATGTGCAAATATGATCGATTATATTACTTATATATTATAACTATATAAATATTACTTATAGAATATAACTATATCTATACATATAATAAAAATTTTACTGATTGCTCCCTGTACATTTATCGATGTAATAGAACTCAAAATAATAATTTCTAACATGTTCATCGCACACGCATTTTCTAAATATGTCTTTTTCAATAATAATTTCTAATTTTCTTTTCTGTTTGTCTGTTTCTGTACACTATTCTCAGAAACGGCTTAATCTATTTAAATGCAATTTAGACTTTTGTATTGTGGTAAACTTCCCTTCCTATTTAGTGTTTATTTCATTTCAATAGGTTTATAAAAAAACATTACAACCATTTTAGTTACAAATTTAGGCAAAGATTGTGCTTTAAGTGAAAACAGAAGAATTCCAAAAACTAAATATTTCAGTCAGGGAGTATAAGCAGGTTGCTAGTAATTAATCACAACTATGTGAATATTATATTATAATATACTACATATTTACACATAGGTTAACAGTTACATATTAACTTCTATATTTCAGCCCTTATGTGGTCTCCCTATATCCCCATACTTCAGTGCGGTGAAGCTCCGGTGGCTTAGTGACAATGTTGACGCTGTGAAGCAGGCCATGAAAAAAGGTACTTGTTGCTTCGGTACTGTCGATACGTGGATTATATGGAATTTGACTGGTAAGAATTAAAAAATATATAATTAACCTAATATTTAATCACTTCTAGTGCTTTGAGTTTTAACTTTATCTAGCACTCTATACTATTAATAATTTAAAACTAATTATTGTGTCAGCTTACATAATAACAGTAAAAATTGGCCCTTTCAGTGACAATTTTTTATACTTTAGATAAAACATTGTTTTTATGTTTTACATTATATTATTTTTGATATATGAGATGTGAGGCCATTGTGGTGCAGAGGGACAGCTTCTGACTGTAAACGCGATTGGTTATGTGTTCGATTCCCACTCGGACGAATGATAATATTTAAAATATTTTCATTTATCCGGTCTGGTACCCAAAATACAGCATTGCGTTGAGTTGCGCCGACCAACACGCAATGTCTCAGATTCGGGTGGAAAATTACGAAGGGAATGTATTGACACTAAGTTCTTTCTGACTACGCCGAAAATGCTATGCGGGTTATATTCAGCCTGAAACTGAATAAATATATTATTTTGTTTTGAAGTCAATTCAATCGCACAACTCAAGGCTGATAAATAACATACTTGTTTTTTACACACATTGTGATATACGTATCGATTTATTACAACACAACTACTTAACTATTAATATAATATTATATAAAATATTACGTAATATGTTTATTTTCCAGGTGGCGTGAATGGCGGTAAACACGTCACTGACGTAACTAATGCTTCACGAACGATGTTGATGAACATTGAGAATCTAAAGTGGGATCCGTTACTAATGAAGTTTTTTGAAATACCACAATCTGTGCTGCCTGAAATTAAATCTAGCTCTGAAGTAAGTGGTTATAAGCAAGAGGCAACCGATATATATCTAGACTATTATAAATTGAAATTCTAAATATCCTTTATTCAAATAGATTTTTGCAAGCACATTTGAATCGTCGAAGGAACATAAAGTTACCACCGGCTCGGGAGGCAGTTTTGCTGAGAAGAGCCGGTGAGAATCTCCAACAGTTGCTCTTTTCAAATACAAAAATTACAATTTTATCATTTGATACACCTAACCTGCACTAAACTCAAATCATATTACTTCCACACATTTTTATTTATAGAGTAATAAGCTTTACTTTGCTTTTAATTTCTGGAGTTGCAAATCTAACATAGCTAGTGAAATCTTATTATATAATCTTATATATTATATATGTGTATACTCAGACCCATAAAGCGCTAGTTTGGCATTTAAAGTTGGAAATATTGACGAGAAAACGTGGATGTTTTGCATCACAATCCCGATGTTATGTTTAATGAATCATTGAATATATACATATCGATAATCGTATAATAAAAATATATATTTGAGTAGTCAATGTTATAATAGTTTGCCAGGCAGGTGCAGGTTGTCAGAGAAAACCCAGTGTAAGACTCCCTCTTTTCGAAAAATTGAGACACTGCGTGTATGATTTAAAATTAATATAATTTTGATATAATCAGTCCCCCGACAGGGAATCGAGGCCACAACCAATCCTGTATATAGTCACAAGCTGTCCCTTTGCGGCATGATGGCTTCAATTACAATAATGTATTTTTTTATAACCTGTTTTTTTTTTACATTTACAATTGCAGATTTACGGATACATATTAGATGATCCTCTTACTGGCATACCTATAGCAGGGTGTCTTGGCGACCAACAAGCGGCATTAGTTGGACAAATGTGTCTATGTAAAGGCCAGGCCAAAGCCACATATGGCACAGGATGCTTTGTTCTATATAACACAGGGGATGTAAGAGTTAGTTCCTCGAGAGGCTTGTTGACCACTGTGGCTTATCAGTTCGGTAGTGAGAACCCACCGTGCTACGCTTTAGAGGGATCGGTGGGTATTTTTATAATTATTCTCAACTAGTTGTTGCCCGCGACTTCGTCTGCGTAGTATTAAAATCTCTCTTTTCCAATTTTCAGATACATAAACATAAGATTTCATATGAACTTGCGAGAGCAATTAGTTCAGTACGGTCACAAAAATTGTTTCTTAGCTAATTCCTAATATCCATGAACCTCTACTAAACTTAACATGTATACTAAATTTGTGAAAACCTTATGTGTCCACCTTAATCCTGCCCTGTTTGAAAAGCTGTTATTAGTGACTGTTTACTAACTATTAACTACTTTCCTGCTAAATGCTTTGAACTGACGCCTTTATTTATAATATAAAATTTATAAAAGAGTTTCCTTTTGAGATGTTATTTTGAATGAATAAAAAATTCTGTGCCTACTATAGCATAATTTTGACAAAGAATTGAATTGTAATGTAACATTGATATGCATATATCGTCTTTCAGTGTTTTTAAAATTAAGCCAAAAGTGGAAAATGTACTGTCTTGGCAGTGAGTTCTAAGTCTTAGGCAGAACGCTATGACGATTTTGTAACGATAAAAAAGAATACATTTTTTACTGTTTAATTTATTATTTTAGGTGGCAATAGCAGGTGCAGCTCTCGGCTGGCTCCGAGACAACATAGGGTTAATAGAAAATGCAAGAGACTCACAAGATTTAGCTGAACAAGCTACTGAAAATGGCAGCGTTGTGTTTGTTCCAGCATTTAGCGGTCTTTATGCTCCATATTGGAGGCAGGATGCACGGGGGTAAGAACTTATGAAAAATAATATATAACTAGTATATGAAAAACATTTTTTGAAAACGTATAAACCTTTAGTAACCTAAAGTAGCGGGATTCGAATTCGCGCCTCTGACCGCTAAGCCATAAATTACTCGATAAATATATAATCGAAATTTTCGATATTATTCGATAAATAAAAAATCGAAATTTTTATTAGCTTATTACAACTTATTTTTGTTGTTAAGGATATCTGTGCAAAGATTTTTTACAAATTTCTGCTATTTAAAGCTTGTTTCTGAAAACAATCGTTTAGAAAAGGAGAATGTTATTTATTAAATACTAGCGAACCGCCTGCCGCTTCGCCCGCGTGAACTTAGTTGTATTTCGTGTTTTCGGCGGCTATTTCCTAAAACAATGAAATTCCTAGAAAAACTAATGAAGTTGGGAGATAAAAGTAGCCTAAGTTCCTCCCAATCCCTTTAAGTATCTCTATATTAAATGTTATCACAATCAGTTCAGCGGTTTAGCCGTGTTGACGTCGCAGACAGACAGTTACTCTTGCATTTATAATAATATAGGATTTATAATAATATGGAATATGGATTTTAATATTTTTAAATATAATATTACAAATGTTATATTTGTAAAAATCTGTACACAGATGCTAAAAACAAAAATTAATGGTAGTAAGATTATAACAATTTCGATGTTGTCGGTTAAAAAACTTATGGCGTATACAAGAAGCGCAAGTTCGAGTCCTGCTATTAAACTTTTTATAGGTTTTCTAAAAATATTTTTCATATCATAAGTGTGTGAATAACACATTAAAAACGTCGAAATATATAACATTTTTCTTCATCTATACGTATATATAATAAAAATGTAACGGATCGCTGTCTGTACATGGAATATATATGATTAAAAATATAAATAAATGCTCCATTTATCAATATAATAGAACCCAAAACAATGATTTTTTATTTTCTTTTCTGTTTGTCTCTTTTTTTCTTCTCAATAGGTTCATAAATAAATTTATTACAACAGTTTAAATTATAAATTAAAGCAAAATATTACTAAATTCCCTTATATATGACTTATTTGTAAAATTTTTGTGTTTCTTGCTAATATTTTTTTCTATTTCTCCTCTAAGAGCGTTTTTTTTTCGATAAGTTATATATATTTTGTGACTAAAATCACCAAAAAAATTTTTTTATATAAATACATTTTTTACAGGGTAATATGCGGTATAACAGAGGATACAAATTCAAATCACATTGTCAAAGCCGCTCTGGAAGCAGTTTGTTATCAAGTAAGAGATATATTGGATGCAATGAACGAAGATTGCGGTATTCCCCTTCAATTGTTGAAAGTGAGTTTAGCATTTATGCTTAAAATGTTATAGTATTAGTAATATTTTTTTTCACTTGCACATATTTTACCGGAGCGAGTCAAAACAATGGTTTCATAGCCTTGGTTTATCCCTTTTATAAAAGAAAACTTTACTATTACCCATACTCATTTATATACTTTTTATATGTTATGTCCTATATCTGTGACCTCTGTTTTTTTATAGTATAGACAAGGCAAACGAGCGAAATAATGAAATAAAGATTTGACTTAATTGTATCAAAGTCTTGCTCATATTTTCATCTATTTAATAACAAATTGTAATTTTAGTCCCTGCCCGCTCGCGTGAGGTACAGCTGTTGGTGGCTTTTGATGGCCTTTTCGTAAAACTTTTAAATTCATCAAAAAACTAAAAAATAATAGGAGAAAGAAGTACTATGTTAATTCCAAGACCCATAGGCATCTCTATATAAAATTCCATCACAATCGGTTCAGCGGTTTGGCTGCGATGACGTCACAGACAGACAGACAGTATTACTTTCTCATTTATAATGTTTGTATGGACTATTAAAGTCCATTTCACATAAGGTTTGTTTGCATATTTAAAAAAAACTTAGTTTGATTTGACATTTTTTACGTATGTAACTTTGCCTACAATCATGTGATTTAAACACGAACTCGACAGTAGTTTCATCACAATCTATTATGAAGTATTCAGTGATTGAAATAGTTCAATGTACTAATTATAATTTCTATTCCGATTACAGGTTGACGGTGGTATGACGTCAAATGCTTTAGTAATGCAAATGCAAGCTGATTTAATAGGAATTGACGTTATAAAAGCGGGATTTCCAGAAAGCACAGCGCTAGGTGCTGCCATGGCGGCCTACTGGGGCGTAGAAAAGAGCCAACAAAGTATCCAAATTACAATGTCCGCAGGTATTACTTATCATCCCAAAATGGGGGAAGATAAGCGCGATATGAAATATAAACAATGGAAAATGGCGGTCGAAAGGTCTTTGGGTTGGGAACAAAATTAAAATGAACGATAAATATGTTGATATATTATGTTTAAAAGAAATGAATGTCATTTTGTTTTATTATATGAGAATTACTATTTTATATAAATTACCGATAGAGAAAAAGGCATTCATTTAACATATCAACTCAACATCAACAACAAGTCAACGTTTTTTATAGATCATATCTTAATATAATAGTTATCAGACAAAGAACTAACATTATTCAGCTTAATCATTCGATTATATAATTTATTGACATTTTTACTATATGTAAAAATGTCATCATATGTAATCGAGTGACTATTTTCAATATTATTTTTATAAATGACAAAACTAATCTGTAAAAAAACAATGTGTAAGTTTTTAGTCAAACAGATATGAATTGCAAAGCTTTCATTAGTTATATATTTCTAAATGAAATATATGTCACGTTTTAATTAGAAATGATAAATATAGTATCAAAGCTGCCTTTTTGCGTAAATGTAATACAAATTACACTGAATTAAACAACATTAACAACAAATCCCCATAAATTAATGAATTTTAGAATTTTATTTTTACAGTTTACACTTGTGAACTGTTTAATTATTAATTTATTTTCTATTTATCAATTAACCAATTAACGTGTAAGGTTTTTAAAGTGAAACGCCTTATGAAATTCTAAATTTTACACTATATAGTTTTTAGAAACACTATATATTAAATAATAAAAAAATAGTATTAGAGAAATAGATTTATGAAATGTCAATGATGTGTTAGTTCATTTAAATTATCATGCAATTATTAATGTTCGAGTACCAATTTTTCTTTTTTATTCACCAATATTAAAGGTGCCTTTGCCTTTGTCGACAATATTTAATATATTATCAATATAAACAATATTATAATATTACATAGATACGATATTTAGAAGTAAGTTTGCTTTTTGCTTAATTTCATTATAATATAACATTATTGACCTAGTATGTATTATGGGGCATTCGAGTATTACGTAAGCGGCGAGGTCTTTGATTTGTTTATTTTTGACGACGGAGGATGGGTCTATGACGGAATGGTGATTATATTATTAGTCAGTAATTGTTTCTTTCGGATTTACTATAAAGTTTAGTTTGATTTTCACGCACATGCCAAAGGTTATTCATAAAACCATGAATCTATAAAGAAACCAGAACAGCTTGGTGATGCTTATTGATTCCGTAAGCTGATATGTGATAGGGGGTAAAAACAGTAAAAACATAGCACTTGAACGGCCTCTGAAAAGCTATGAGGATTATTATTATATTATATTAACATTATAAAGACTAGTTTTATGAATGTTTTGTGTAGTTTATATAGTGTATATAGCAACACAAATTGCAAACAAGACACAGCAAAGATTTGTATTTAATTTGTTTTTTATTATTTTGTTTAAATTATAGCCAGAAAAGGTTTTACAAATTAATTTTAATAAGTATTATAACTTATATCATTCTAAACCCCTTTGTGACTTAAAGAAACTACTTTGAACTGTAAAGCATCAATTAAATATAGAAATTTTAAACCCTTAACCCTATTTGAGCCAAGTTTACAACTACTTGATACAGAATAAACAAAAATTAAAAAAACTATTCAAAGGTGTAAGTGTTATGAGATATCTAAGTAAATATACAGTATCTATAAAATTGACTTAATGTTAAAGAAAACTTACTAAATTAAATGGATATATTCTATATTTTTATAATATAAAAATAATGGTTACGAATAACTTTTTTTTAAATTAAATGGCGTAAAAGTTAAAGCCTATTATTATAAAATGCTATAATGAATTCGTACAGATCACATTTTTTTTGAGTTAGTTTACTTTATAAAATTACACAATATTATTTTATACTATAGAGTACTAAAATTGGTTGCCTTAGATGTTTTTGATAAATCTTTAGATTTATCTCAAGAATTGTATCTAAGCTGTAGATTTCATTTTTTAATTTTCCTATAAGATATTGTTTTTTACAGATTTGTTTATTGTTTTTATTATATTTTTTGTTACACATAGATAAAAAAAAGATATAATTTATTATGTTATGAATTTTCGAAATTGCAATTATAAATTGTAGGAAAAATTAAAAGAAGTCAAAAGAGACAACAAATCTGTTAAATTTATGTTTAATTGTTAATGTATTGCATTTATTCAGTAATACCAGTAATAATTTTGAATTATTTAATTAGAGAATAAATGTTTTTTTTTTTTAAATGTTTTTAACATTTAAAAAAATAAATTGGGTAATTAAGTCATGTTTATTACTGAGCGGCCAAAGGTTGTATATTCTATAGAGTATACAATATATTATATAGTGCACTACTTTTGTAAGTAAAAAAAAATCATAATAAATGTAAATGGATTCTTAATGACGAATTGATAAATTTAATAATTGAAGGGAAATTGAAAAGGGTATTATATTGACAATACAAACATACTTTCTAAAGCAAATTGTGATATTTGATTAAAAATAATTATGTAACTAAATTATAATAAAATATTTAGTTATATACAAAATTAAATAAGATTTGTGACAGGTTTAATACTCTGACCAAAGGCCTCTATTTAATAACAAATCTAAAGGGTTGCTAGAATAATATTTGGTTGATCTAGACTTTTCTTTGAGAATATATGCAGTGAATGTTATTTTTATTAAGCTGTAGTGATTATGTACACTAGCAAACAACAATGCAATGCTTGTATCCAGATTATTTACTAATTAAGGGCCTCAATGCTTTAGCGTGTTTTCGTCGTCCAATTTGTGATTTGGTCTGTATTTCTTAGACGGACCATGGTCCGAAAGGTATACACTATATTATACGAACAACCATTAAAGTAGGTATATGTTTATATAATATAATAATAACATAGTGTGAAATAAAAAAAATATATATTTGATTTTTTATTTTCATCCATATCCTTTTTATGTGAATGTTTACATCATTCACCATTTTCCCGGCATTTTTACCACTACTGTATGACTTATATATAAACGGTAAAAACTAACATAAAACAACAAATGAAAAAGCTTCCGGTAAATTAATACAACGTATTCAAGGTCAGCTCATAAGCCATTGTGGGGGTTCTAACATTAACTTAACATGAGCTAAGTTACACAGTATAAAAATATCCTTAGAAGTTTGCACCTTAGACCTTTCTTGCATATCTGTTCCAGTTTTGACAACTATTAAAAATTGTAAAACAGTCATTTTGTTGATACACTTGCTACATTTGTTTGTTCACTAGCAATGTTTTAATACACTTAATAAAAATTCAATTTGAAAAAATATGTATTGCAAGTCAGTTGCAAACTAACTCGGGTGGAATTTAACAAAATTTAAGAGAGATCTTAAAATAATGAAACAGTTACAAATGATTAATATGGGATAGTTAGTTTGAAAATTTTAAATTAAACTATTAAATCGATTGAATTCAAATCAAGTTTATTAAGTATAACTTTGTTATCGTAAATGATGACGATTAAAGTTAAATCCTAATCTATACATAAAAAATAAAATTGGGAGTGTCTATTTAATTTAATATTACAATATTAAAAAAACTGCTATTTACTTTTTGCATATTTAAATATACGGTACATCAATCAATTTTATTTCAGTTTTTGTCTCTGAAACGCCTGGACCGATTTTCAATGGGACTTTCACTGGCAGATAGCTGATGTGAAGGAGTAACTTACGCTGCTTTTATTTTAGTATTACACGCGGACGAATTCGCGGGCACAGCTAACTTATACTATAATAAACCAAAAACATATAATATATGAGGATAAAAGAACATTATTAAAATATAAATCTATGATTATTAAAATGTTTATCCTTGTTTGTACGCGCACATCGTTCGTAGTTACTGGAAGGATATGGAATTCATAATTTTATTTTTAATAAAATAATAATTATATATATCTATTAACCAGTATATCTTTTAACCCTGGGCAGGAAAACGACGTGATTCCATAGTGAAATACGTGATGTAAAATCATAGTAGACCAGCTAAGCTATAATCAAAGCCGTCTTAACAAGATTTATTTAGTGTGATGCGCATTTTCGTTGATATATAAAAATTAAGGATCCATAACAAATGACTGAACTATTATGGTAATAGTCTAGCTACACTATAAGAAATAAGTAGATGGCCCCTGAACAAAAACTGTTCAACGTGATAGGCATTCTCCATTGATATGTAGGTAACATAACAATTAAAGATCTGAAAAACAGCTTTTTCAGATCTTAGATAGTGTTTTTAGTTAGACCGGCATATTAACTATATGAAATGAGTACCTAAATTCCACATAAGTAAAAACTGCATTGTGATCGGCAGTTTTCGTTAACAAATAAAAATTATTATGCTGAGTGGTCGTCGTGGACGTGGTTGCGCGTTCGATTCGCACTTGATGTATTGGTGTTCATATTGTTTTCATTTTTTCTCTCCGGTAACACAAAGATTAGTAGTAGTCATAAAGTCCACACAGACGGAATGGCGGGCATCAACTAGTATAAATATAAATGTTATTTTAATGATAGGGTTAGTATTTTATAAGTTGTTTTCAGAATTAATTTTACTTTCGGTATGCCATCTAGCAATGAGTCACAAAATCTTATGTCAGTTAAATAGTGTAAAGTTAGCGCCATCTAGTGGCACACTGGTAGATAAATGAGTACTCGAAATGCAGTCTCAATTTGACAAGCGTCTAGATAACCTTGCTATTATATTTTAGGCGGTTGATGTGTTTTGACAGAAATTTACATTCTACTTGCCTCTGTTATATATATACATATGGAATTAATAGTTTGGCATTTCTTTTCATTTACACTTGAAGAGAAATAATACTCTTTATAAATATGTCCAAGACTGCTAATGCAAACATGCTATACATGAAATGTCTAAATATTTTCATAATTTAATTATTTTTGTAGTTTTCAGGACAAAAAATGTGTAAACCAATAGCTTGTTGTTTTCTATTATATTATTAATATAATACTAGAAACAAATTAAAAGTACATTATGTTAGACCAAGTAGTAAATCTAAATATTAAAGTACTGCTCAATGTCGGCAAAGTGAAATAAGTTTTTTATCATTAAATTCATTCGTTAAGGAAAAAATTTAATTGCTTTTATTTTACGTATTGCTTTTCTTACTAACATAATAATTTAGATAATGAAGAGTTATTAAATTAAGTGCCTATAGGTAAAGATTACGAGTTACATCTCAATTTGGCTTAATCGTGTAATTTTAAATAATAATTATATAAGCTAGTGTTAATTATTTGAGTCAAAATTAAATAATAAAACCTGCTTTATTTAGATTTTTTGGCTAAGTACGCCAGTTGTTTCATAAAGTATTGTTATAATTATATAAGCATTATTGTATATAAATATTTATTTTTATTACTATGTGTTACTGTTTTTATTAGCTTGACTAACGTTTACAAGCAAATTAAAGTAACAAATTTATCACGTCTAGGTAATTTAGTTATTATATATACTAGCAGTCTCGTTAACGCGTAAAATATGAGTTGCCTAGCAACGTAAGGTATATGTCATTTTATACAAAAGTATACTTATCACACGTATTTGGGTAGCGTGTGTATTTTATTATTAATTATTTAATTAATTAATTTAATATAATAAAAATATCTGCATTCTGCACTTCTTCTCCATATAAAAGAGTGCATTTTTTCCGTAGCGTGCTTGAGTAGTTATTGTAGTTAGTCAAGCAAACTGGCCGTAAAATACACAAAACAATAAAGATCGGACAAACTGTCTTATTTAGCGTATCTAAATTAGAATTCAATTCGGCTTTTGTACAGCAACAACTGTTCTCTCCTTTTACTAAATATTATAGCGAAGCGAGCGTTGGATTGTCGACGCATGTGAAGGCCTAAAGTGCCGATATATATATTTTATGTATATAATATTGCCTACCTATGCCTATATCGTGGGTACAACTTAAAATTATCAAATATAAGGTATGCATTTTCAAAGTGTGTACTAGCTACTGACAGTAATGTCTACTAGCTACTGACAGTAATGTCACCACTTAATCTTGTAATTTTATTTTATAATTATTAATATAAATTTTAAAAGGTGTCGAGCCATTTATTTCCTCCGACTAATTGAAACACTTATAAATTACAGCAGTGATTTTCAATAATCGCGAGTCTTAAAGGGGTGTGCGCCATTAGTGCAACATGTTCATCGCCTTAGCGTGGGGTGTAAATCTTATAAAATTTGAAACTAGTAAATGTAGTATACTTAACATTTTATAGTTTAATAATATTTATATAGCTTTAAAAATAAATGTTTTATTTTACACTTTGAGTTGACTAACTAGGCGCTAAGTTTAGGTGGGTAGCTTATGCGGATTTTGCATTTACTGTTTACTAAGCAATTCCTCAGAAAAAGGTCATGAAAATAGAAAAGATATAGCGATATTAGCCTAATATAGGTAAAATAAATTATTGTAAGTAAATAATATTTATATCATCACTCATCTGCTTTCGACGAATATGATAATTTACTTGGATACATTGACCAGTGGGAAATGAGGTTCACTAACAAGATTAGAAAATCAGCAATACCTATTATACGAAACATTATGTTCCGATAAACGTGAATTTATAAATGAAAATTATATGAAGCTATTAGCTTTTAAATTAAATAATTCCCTCGAATGGGAATCGAACACACAACCAATGGCAGACGCTTTCGATAATATATTAAATTTGTCTAAATTTTAGTGCCTCTTAGTTAGTGACGTATCATGCGGCCGCCTTAACTTGGTACACGCAGGGGCTAAACTCCCACAAACGCAAGTCTCCACCGCTCTCCGCAGTCCAGCTAACACGGCATTCTTCTCTTACAAAATCTTAATCAGTCTACTAAACAGTAATAATTTATATTGTTAAAGCTTTAGATATATATTCTAGTGCTAAAACCGAATATCTCAACTTTTAAACGTATTAAAGATGGTTTCAAACGTTTCCAAATATAATACTATTGTCCTGTCAGTTAATAAAACACTGTAGCCAACGTCGAATATAGCCAGTTCTCAAACACGGCTGTCGCTGAATGGGAATTGAGAATGTTATGGGTATTGAATATACGAATATATTTAGTTTTCTTTAGCTTATCGCTTCCCTCACATTTAATGGCGGAAAGAATCTAGTGTTAAGAGACTACGTTTCATGTCTTCTGCCTAATTTCTAGATATTATATGTGTGGTAGCGAAGTTAAACACAATTGTCGATGTAATCATTCAAACGAGTACCCACTCGTCGAACCTAGAGGCTACAACATTTATAAAATTTTAAAGACTGTCCTACTGCACCGGGATGTCGTGAAATGCAAATACGTCAAATATACAAATATAGTATAAATTTACTTACGGGAGCGAGACGTGCTCGCTAACTATGTGTCTTATTAGAAAGCTCAAGGTCACACAGCGGGCAATGGAGAGAGCAATGCTTAGTATTTTCCTACGTGATATAATGAGAAATGATGACATCTGTAAGCGAACGAAAGTAACCGACATTGCTCGAAAGATTGCCCAGCCGAAGTGGCAGTGGGCGGGACACAGCCAGGAGAACCGATGGCCGTTGGGGCAGTAAGGTTCTGGAGTGGCGATCACGAGCCAGACGACGCTTAGTAGACAGGCTAACCCCTTACCAGGTGGACCGACTATCTGCTCAAGGTCGCCCGATGCTCGGATGCGGGAAGCGCAGGACCGACCGTCGCCCAGCAGTCCATAGGCTGAGAGAGAGAGAATTTAGGAAAATGACATAATAGTATGTAAAAGTAGTACCATTTTTTTCTAATTATTATTTATATTAAATACTAATTCGAAAACAAATATTTTACGTATAAATGAATTTTAACCAAACATCACGTTTACATCAATTAGATATGGTCAAACAAAACTAAACTGGATAAACAGCCGTTTAGGCAGCAATTGGGCAATTCGATTAACACCGCAAATATTTATATACATGTCCAGTTAAAATATAGTTGCGTGATTTATTAAAGTGGTTACGAAGGTTTTAATTGATGGATGAATCGGGGTATTTCAGAAAAAAAACGCTTGCTGATATCGAAATTTAATAATGATAAAAAACAAGGTGTTTAAGTGGCAGATGGCGGCAAATTTGTCTTAATAGCTTAAATTTGTTAGTAACTACTCGTATATACTTAAGTACGATATAATAGCTTAGATAAAATTTTAAATGTTTTTGACAGCTTCACACTTTCTCCCGCATAGCAGAGTAGCCAGAGAAAATATAGTATCAACATCCTTCGTTATCCATTTTCCATCCGAAATCGAGACCAGCAGAAATAAGTGCTAATTACGGAGCATATTATCTTATTGGAGAGAGGATTTATTCCCACTGGTTGTGATCAAACCAACACCCAATCAAGTCAGCTCTCCCGCTGCGTTAGATTTTCAAGAGGTGTGGGTTCGGATCCCGCTACGTTCAAATATTCATACGGTTTTAAATATTTTTCTTTTTTAGGATCCATGTGGTTAAAGCATTCTATGATATATAGCTTTACTAGATTCTTCGTTCGTAGATGAAAAATCATAACATTTAATTGTGTTATTATATTTTTTGAGTTTTTTAATTATTGAATAGCTCTTTATTATTATCGATATTGACATGTGAAACAAAAACAGTTATAGTTATAGGAATGTCAATAATTTTTAATATACATTAAAATAACAAAATAAATTTATCACACACCGCCCTATATTTGACATATGTATCTGTGTAAATTGACACACACGTTGCTATGGCAATGCGTTTACAGGTCATCGCGGCTACTAGTTCAAATAAATATATAATAAGGGTTTTACGCACCAACTTCCTTTATTTGGCATTCATTCATAATTCAAATATGATGGAAATCAGCCTCTTTACGATGGCTTATATAGTAATCTTAAACGTTGGATATAACTTATAGAGTCTTATTTATTTCTTATCTACTTGCTACAAAAATTAATACACAACTCTCACTTGCATGTTTGTCTAATTAATTATAATGTTATAAGATAAAGTAACTGGTTGTGGAAATACCAGCCATTTACTTCATAATTTACAACATAGTATTTATATTAAAAAATCCTTTAATTATTTAATTAAGAGTCGTGAAATAGCTTTTTTAGAATACTTGATGCCATTACATACACGTACAGAATACGGATAACTTATATATTTTGGCAATCTATCACTTCTCTACTTAGTTTTAAGTATTCTGACATTAAACATTAATAGATATCAATCTTATTGATTTTTACTCCCAGAACTTGAATACTCGTGAAATATAATTAAATAGCATTTACGATACAATCTTTTCACGATTTTGTACTACAGCTCTAGCCTTAATACGCCACGGCCTCTATTTAGTAAATAGTAGTTACATAAAAGAGCTAGCAAACTTAGTAATAGCTCTTTATTATTTATTTTTACTTAGTAAGTAGACATATATTACCTGCTTACGTATAAAATATGTGTCGTAGATGAAAAATATAATGGTATATCTAAAACTAAAATTATCATTTTTATTCTATATACGGCTTAGAAATATTTACGAGTAATTACAGAACAGCGTAGAATAATTCATTCGTTTGTCGTCACAAACTAGCCACCGGTCCATAATAAATTCAGATATCCTGCTTCATTTACGTATTCGAGATTAGGTGAGAAGTCATATAAGACGGTCCCCTTGCCATCAGTCAGGCTGTCGTGGTTCTACATGGATATGCACTTTGGTAAGTCCACCGCGCTGGAGACCAAGAGCCGGGGGATCGTTTGAATTGCATGGATAGGATAGATCTTGTTAACTGGACGCACAATTATATCATAGTTCGTACCGATGTCAAAGGGACGCGGTTTGTTTAAGTATAATTTCGGTGGTCATTTTTATACCAATCTTAGACCGTACTCTTTTTTGGATATTGTGGATTTGGTTCCCAGTTGATGTATTTATTATTCGTATTATGTCCAGTTGGTGGTAATGCCACTTTCATTTCTATTTGTAACGGTAAGTTCACGCATTGTTATTTGTCACATAAAAATGATTTCAGTAAAATTTTAACTATACTATATATTTTTGTTACTTTTAAAATGTTTTAAAGAAACTAAGGCTCTGTTTCAAGCTGTTGTATTGATACTTTAGATTTTAATATATAGTATAATATCCTAATTAGGTAAATTACAAATACTTATAAAATATGTACGAGTATGTGTATGTATGTATATATACATACACATACTAGGATATTATACTGTAGTCAATTTGTTAGTTATATATTTTAATAAAAGTAATTAATGTGTTTACATTACAAAGTCAGTACTAAGAAACTACTTAAAAACCAACCCTGTCTGTAAATCCCTTCACATATGTAGTATGAGATGCTTGTTATCTCCACAGTGAGCGGCTTGTTAGGCTTCCCACGATGCTGGCGGGGAACTGGCAGCTGGTTCTGAGGAGGGGCTTTCTTCACTTGCCGAAGCTCCATTTGCCAACGGTAGATAACTGTGTAGGGCAGTGGTGGGATTCACCATTGAGATATCTGTTGGTGTGGGTGGGTTTCCTATACACTGTGAGACCTACTGTGCCATTAGGATTTTTTATTACTAAAACATCAAGAAAAGCTAATGAATTCTTCGCCTGTAATTCATTCTTACTTTCCGTTCAACGCGTATCTACAAATTTTAAAAAATAATTTTAATATTTTTACTTTAATATCTCCTTACTGATACGTGAATACATAGTAAAGGAATTTAGAGACATTCTGGTGTCTATAAATATAAATATATATATATATATATATATGTCCGTTGGTAAAGTTGAAAAAGTATCATCTTCGAGTCACTTATATATCCTGGGTAGATATATCCTACGTGCTATTACTGGGGACACAGGCAAACCCACACCAATGCCATCTATTTGTTACCAAATACTTCGATTTCTTAAGTTCTAGAAGTTCAAGATATTCTACAGGCATCTCGTTTTTCATTGTCGTTTCTACATACTTTTAAATATGAAACTATTATTACAATCGGATTTCTAAAATGTATTTTCAAATACTAATAACGTACGCGTATAACCCGGCTAAAAATAGTTTCATATCAAAATAATATTCTTATTCACAAAAATGGTCCCACTGCGAATTATCTATATACAATATATATTTTGAGTAAACGAAAATAAAACTAATAATCAACCTCAATCGCGACGTAAAAATCAACAACCCCCAAACAATGCGTAATGGAAAATGATAATGCAAAATGTGTGCCTTTAATATATGGTGTTACAGGTAGTGACTTTATCGTATTTCGGCACGCGCCTGCTGTTTGTCGACCTGCGGCCTCCGCGATATATCCGTCAATACTGACTGATTACTTAATAAACACAACGTACGATTTGCTTCCAATGTAAACCTTATTTGTTATATATTTTTTGAAAAAGACATATTTAGAGAACGTATAAAAATTTGAACTGCGTTCTGCACTGCAGTTCAAATTTTTATACGTTTTCTAAATATGTCTTTTTCAATTTCCTTAGTGTGGGAATAACACTTTAAAAAAATGTTAACAAAATATATATATTTTTTTTGTTTCTTTTTATTATTATGCCAAATTGTCACTATCTATTTGTTTTGCGTATATAAATGAAAAACTTATTGAAGTGATTCTCTGGTAATCAGAGTAAGCGTAATATTGCAGCTTAAGACTCAGTGGTCTTAGTGGTAATTTGGTGTAAACTGTCTCAAAGTATTTAAGGGTCTGAACTTATGAAGATATAAGTTATAGTAATGTTACTATATATGTACATATTTTGTGTACTGTGAACTAATAAGAATATATTATCCAATAAACTTTATTTTTATATTAAACTTATTGTTGTCCGCTACTTCGTTTCCGTGAACTTTACAACCTAACCTACACGGCCACTTTTATCTCTGATTTTTTTACAAATACAATCTCGTTTATGTCGTTCCCGTGGGTATTTCCGGAAATCATCTCTTAATACTTACTTTAGTTCACACCTACTAATTTTGTCAATGCACTGTCTGCCAGTCACTGATATAAATAATTGATAAGAACTATACTAAAATGCTCCTTAGAAAATCATAGGTATATTATAATAATATGTATATATTATGAAACACCTAAAAATTAAAAAAAAATCTTCCCCGATGTTAATTTAGCTATTAACGTAAAATGCTTTGCGTTCACATTGTCACCAAACTACGTCAGCTTACCTACCTACATCGGAAATTAAACCCACCGCTAATAGACATCCTTTATGGGTAATATCAAAAAGAAAGTTATAATAGTTTCATAACATATGAACGCTATTATAACAGTGTGCATTGAAAATCCATTTAAAGTCATTCAATCCGATTACTATTGTCCCCAAATCCTATTCAAATTTGAGAAAAAATCTTAAACAGATTGTCAAAGCGATCTAAGATTAAGAGAAGCGTGTAATTGACTTAACTACTATTATTCCATATATAATTATCTTCAAGATACTTAATAGTGTTCTTTAGAATGGAAAATCGAAATTGAAATCGAAATCTATAGATTTGAACAGGGACGATGTGAATTTATAGTAATATTGAATTCGATAAATAACTATTTATTAGAAATATGAAAACGACATCCGTTTACTTACCAACTAATTATTGAGTAGGTACTTACATACTGTAAAGTAGCGTAGAACGTGTCTAGTCAACAAGTGCTTGAAAGTTATGCTGTAAATTTCTTACAGCGTTTGGTTCAGATACTAAATATACCTGCTGTTGAGTGTGTGCTCGATAAAACATTTTCCTTAGTTTCATTTGTAATTAAATAAAAAATAATAATAATTGATATATCAAATTAATAGAATTATTATTACAAGTAAGTCGTTCTCAAAAAAACTTTCGTTATAACGATTTAAAAAAGTACTCTCTATTAACTATTAGGTACAGTTCAGCAGAAGAAATTGTTAAATGTTCATACTATTTGCATCGTCAATGAATATTCTAGCTTTGACGTTTATAGCATCTACTGTATAGGGACACACGCTTTGTTTTTATTTTCAATCCCGATTCTAAATACGGCATCCTGTATATTAAATTCATGAAGGTACTTTCAATATGAAACTCTAGGTTCCATCAGATAGGATAGCTCCGAAAGTCTTTTAGGCTAGAAGGAAGGCAGGTGCCGACAGACATTAAACGAAACTCATCTAAATGATAAAAGAGCAGGCGATGCTGCATCAGTATATCCAATAAAACTGAGAATAATTTAATTACTCCACAGCGTGGACTAGACGGGTACTTCGCACACTTACTTTGAAAAACAGCTTTCCCGTCCTTTCTAAATGCAATATCATTTATTTCGTTTCCGATGAATAGTTTTTGAGAAAATACTTCGTTGTAATTTATTTATTTAGAAAAAAAATATTTATGTGCACATTCTCACTCCAGTTCGAAACGCTTAAGTGAATTATTTAGTGCTTTTAGGACTTGGTTCCTTTTCCAATGAAAGTGCTGTATATCAGCACTGTGTTTGAATTTTCTTATGATTTATTGAACGAAATATACTAAGCAGTGCTCGTGTAATTGAAAAAGAGGTTTATACTCACAACAAATGCATAATAATTTTTGCCCGCGCATAATTTGCAATCTCAAAGTAGTTATTACTTTTTTGTTGACACAAGAAAATGAGATCAGTGTTTTTTGTGTTTACATATTATTGCATCATGCGTTCATGTTTTAAAATTATACGTTCGATAGCTTTTTTTAATTCAAATATTTTTAAATATGAAATTGTTATATAGCCACAATATATAACATTGGCTATATCTATAACTATATCCATACATATAATAAAACCGTATCTGATCGCTGTCTGTACATGGAAGATATATAAGAATGAAATATTATTGGGGGTATTTAGCGAAATTGTCTGTGTATTTGTGCACGCTAATCTCAGGAATGATTAAAGTGACTTAAATGTAATTTCGTTTATTGTATTTCAGTAAGCTTCAGTTAACATTTACTGTTTATTTAATAGCAATCGGTTCATAAATAAAGAAATTATAACAATTTAAATTATAAATTTAGGATAGATTTGTGATTGTGAAGTGGGAACGCGGGCGAGAGAAATGCGATACAGTTAGTTACAGTCGTGTAGTTTACGCAGGCGAAGCCGCGAGCGTGTCTCTAGTAGTAAATAAAGATTTGGCAAATAATGATCAATGAAAAAATTATAGTAACTAATTATAAATCGATATTCGTTTTCGTTGAGAGAAATTTATTCACTTACGTGTTTATAATATTAATAATAATTCATATTTTTTGTTTAAAACTAAATATTCATTAATTCATTACATGTTTTTGTCGCTACTTTACGCTTAGAAAGCCTTTGCTAAAAATAGATCTAAGGTAGATATGTCGCACCTAACATTCGTTTCATAAGGTCAGGTTATCAAGAAAAAACAAGATATTTAAGTAAGTATAAAAACTATATTTGCATGAATGGTAAGTACCTACTTGGTAACAAATGGCTGTGCTGTCAAATTAACTTTATTTTTAAATCAGCATTGTGTGTAATTGAACGTAACATCTTCTTATTTCAAATTACCTAATTATTTACGTTATAAATTTAACATAAACAACAAACTCCTATATTTTGCTATGTTTAAAATATGCTAACTAAGTAGTAAGGCTTATTTTATGTTTTCCAAAATTATCAAGAGATGGCGTTGGTGGTATAAAGCAAGACCTAATTATAAATAAAATCTAGTGAAACGAAACTTCTACTCTAGTAAAGGTAGTGTAACAATAAAATATATCTTCAATAATAATATGAAAACTGATAATGATGTGAATTGATGAAATTGTGAGAATAACAAATAGTAAAAAGTCTAATATAAACAATATCTCTATGTTTTTGTATTTTACTCAAAGGAAAATAATGATCAATCACGACTCCAACCTTTAAAGAAGATATATAATTTTTTTTGGTTATTAAACGTAATTTTGACATCATATCAATATTTTCCTAATATAATATACAATATTTAGATTGTACACAGTGTTTATTCTCTATATTTGAAGTGAAATAATACAAAGATGATGGTCGACACAGTCTCATGTATAATGTGCATACAAATTCGAGTGGGTGGTTCTTAGCTACATATGTCTACCCGACGAGACGCCCCCTACATGTGTAAACTTGTCGGCGTTCACGACCTAGAAATCGGCATTTATTTAAAAACTGAATTTTTATGAATATACTTTCAATATAGTATTAGTGTTTACATTTCTAGTCTCTAAGCATTTTACTAGCTTAAATATTATGTTTTCAAGCATATTTTTTATATTTTAATTAATAAATATCTTATCACTCTACCACAAACAATGGGAACAAAGTATTATAGTGCCGTTTTCGACCGCAGCAAAAACATATATTATCAGAAATTATACTCCCGAAATAGGAAAGGTACATCGAAATCGATTAAGCTCATAGCGGCAAGGAATGAGATGTCAGGCTCATAGCCCCCTCCGTGGGGTGAAAGTTTTGGAAGCGGTGCTTAGACAATACACATCCACTCCAAAGACAGTCGTTATTGCTTTAATTTTCATGCGTAATGCTTTTAAAATGAGACGTACGGTTATTTGTTATAACAAATTTTGTTTTCTTTCTCTATACTATTTACTCGTATAGTACAGTAGGTACATTTGACTTGTTTTCATAATATTATACAGGTAATAATAGTCTTTAACATCTTATTGGTAGTCTCTGAATGATGTAGTCAAGCTCGGTAAGGTAATAGGCACATTTTTCGGTGTCCCCCTAATAATTGGAAAGATAATAATATTGTAAAGTAATATTGAATCTCAGTCATGGTTTACAAAGTTCAAATTATTGTGCTTTTAATATATGTCTAATTTAAAAGATTTTTTTGTATGTTAATTAAAAACAGTTTAAGTTTTATTTATTAAAATATCCCTTGTTAATCCAACAGAATTGGTTTTTTATTGTGGATATTATAACAATATATAAGATATTATTACATTTTATGTATAACTAAAAGATTGGGTGTACAAGTATGTTAATGTTAAATGAACCGAGCTTCACTTTATGCTACACTTTACATTTATTTGTATTTAAAAAATCAGTAGGTATCATTTTTATTAGCACGATTCAATTTTCATACACGATAAAAGGCTACAAATCTAACTGAACTCACTTTTTTCATTTCTTTTTAAAAAGATTTTATACTTTAATGTTTTGTCATAAGTCCTCATAATAATCATTTTTTAACACTTGTTTTTGTTATTCACACACTTAGGAAATAGAAAAACATACATTTAGAAAACGTATAAAAATTTGAACGCAGCGGAACGCGTGCGTTGAACGCATTAGCGGTCAGATCCCTAGAAAGGTTTTCAAGAGGCGCGGGTTCAAATTTCGCTGCGTTCAAATTTTTATACGTTTTCTAAATAAATGTTTCTTGTTTTATAATAATCATGTTACCCGAGGTAGTATCTGAATCTTAATTCAAGCCAGTACTTTATATATTATTCTCATATTGATTTGTCAAAAGAGAACAACACTAAGCATGGTAGCTTTATCACGAAAGATTTATATAGGATAGAGTGTGTCAGGCCTCCAGTCTTTATTCTTAAAAAGCCGAGTATCACAACACGCCCAAGTGATAAGTCTCCATTGTGCCTTGTACCAGTTCCCGAATGGTAATCATATAATTCATGTTTATAAGAAAGAAGGGGTAGCCGTCAAAATCAATGCGAATGCAGGCGGGGAGCTTTGAAACCCTTAGAGGGAGGCGAATGTGTATCAACTATAGCCTTAGAAACTCTTACAGTGCGCCCTTTATTGTGTAATATATTTTGTTCTGCTTAGTCAAAATAAACATGTTTAATTTTATTTCGTGGGAATGGTCATGAAGTGCATATGTACATGGAATGAAATTTAAAGGAAATAAAAAAAAAACAACAACTTATGGTTCCTAAAGGACCTCAACTGTTTGTCATTGTCATTGTCTATACTACTATCTGCAAGTGTGTCAAACGATAAATGAATAATAATATTTTTTTTTTCTAATATTTAATATAAATTAACAATTATTAAGTATTCCGTATTTTAAATGAAGTCACGCAACCTCTCATAAATGGCTTTAAAATTATCCATTACTTATAATATTTCTTGTTTTAGTGATATTGTGTGAATACAAGAAATTAAACCACTATGAAGATGTATTTGGGTATATAACTGTTTCCAGATGCCTTTAATACTTGTTTAATAATTTTACCTAAGCTTAAGATTTAAGATCCGCAACATAATATGTTTTAGTTAGTATCATAGGTTTCATATATTTTATTTTACTCTATTCGAATTAGGCATACTTGATTAGTATAGATGACTTACATAATGTTATTTTAAACTTTGCCACTCTGTGAGACAATGGGTAGGTAAAGGAATGCCTAAGCCTCTTATATATAAAAATATAAATGAAAACTTTCCGCCACGTAATATCAATCTGTAACCATCGATTGTAAATAATTAGATTCTCAAGTACACTACGACGGCATTATCTCAAAAAAATTAATGCTTTTTGACACTCAAGTAAGTGGAGCTAACTAGTTAGTAAAGCCACGAAAGCATGGACAAAAGTAAACTTTCACATTCATAAAATATTATTATGTTTATATTAGAGAAAAAAAAATTAAAATTCAGCAAGCAACCCGTCCAACTTGAACACTCGTAATTCTTTGAACTTAAGTGGTTTTATGTATAGAAAATTGGCTTCGTCCGTTTGACTGTCAATAGGATCTGTTGAAATCTTTTTGAAGGATGGCAGTAGTTTATTCAGGTGCCCCGCACCGCGTTATGTAAAGCTGACAGATTAAAACCGCACTGAATGCGAATATTATTGGCTTTACAATTTTGTCATAATTATTAATATATAATTTCTAAAACATATAATTCAGTAGAGGTCTGGGTCGTTTTACTTGTATCTCCAGTGATTAGCTTCTTCGCTTATTACGAAAATTAGACGTTAAAATAGCTTCAATAACGTGGAGTTTGTGAGTAAATCAAGAAAGTTCATAGATCATGACATTATTATATTATTTTATTTAATATAGACATTCTATAACACGAAAACAATATTATTTTCGCAATTTAATCGAAAAATAAATGTGATTTAGCTAGACCTGACTAGCTGCTAATATTTTAGAAGATTGTGCTATGAAAATATGTTAATAATCAAAATATAGCGTGGAGAGTATCATTACATGTTCTGGTAAATAAATTTTACAAGGATATGATATAAATTTATTGTTAAAAGAGTGAGAAGGGGTGTCGGGCGGCATAACATAAAGCGGCGAGGATCCAACTTAGTTTACTTATGTGTGGATATTCAATACTGCTTAAACGATTTTAGTTTTTTTTATTCATGAATACTGTGTAAATTGAATATACGTATATGTTCTAAAAATTTATATGGGTATCGAAATTTAGAAGGTAACTCTTTTTACATTTAAATAGCCTACATAAAATACACGTTTTAATTGCGTCTCAACAAAATAATTGTATAATTACGAATATGAATGGTAAGTAATATTATGTAACATAAGTCCTATCCTGAAACAATAGAACCTTTACCACAATATGTTAAAAAAATTAAAAAAGAAAAGTGTCATGAAAGCAAAGAAGCTGATGTTCCGTCAAAGTAATTTATGAATCAAAATAACCTTAACTAGCCCAGTTAATCACCGGAAACACGAAAAATCCTCGTGTTACATCATAAAGTGGGTAAGTATAGAACTTTAAGCTCGCCGCCATGCAAAATCCAACTAAATCCACGTTGAAAAAATATTTCTTTTGTCCTTTTCATATTTGAACTGTAACAAAAAGCGATAATTTCACGCTTTCGAATAACGTGTGTGCGGACCCAAGCAAACACCATATATTAAAAAGTTGTCGTACTATTTACAATCGTTTTACTTTATTTATTTTATGAATCTATTGTTGCTTGTATAAATATTGATCCAAGAGAGCATTTAACACATCCCACCGGCCTAGCTGCTTGAGACGCGCCGGCAGATGGCATTAGTAGTGAAAAACCTCGTCGAAGGCTAAAAGCTTAGCGGGGCCTTGTTATTTAATCAGTAATTTACATGTTTTATAAATTGTTCACGTATATTTGTATGATTAAATTTTTATTTGATTGAACTTGAAATGGGAAGAATGGGTCAGGAAACCAACTTTTCTTTTATTTTATAATTTTTAACATATTTAAGCAGTTATTGTATTATTTTTATAAGGAAATAAGTGAGACAATTTAAATTTATTAAAAAAAAAGCATTTTTAAATTATATTTATTCAAAAAACCCATAATTTATTTGAGCTTGTAGTTGTTAGTAAAAGTCACTGAAATTTACACTCTACTTAATACATAGGTAATTAGTATAAAACACTGTTAACTGAGATTTCTTAAACACATGTAATGTACACTATATTGTTATTATGATAATTGAATAAAAAACAAATATTTATGTGTTCATAAAATGGTTATCTCCGCCTTGAAATCAGCACTGCAACGGTTTGCCGAGCGTCGAGCATTTGTGTATAGCTAGCTGTTATTAAACGTAATTTAACTACTCATATTTTATAAGTGACTTCGCTTGCCCGCCGGACTGCGAGCACCTAAGCACTGTGTTTAGAAGACGTCTTCATAAGTTTATATACTTTTGGTGCTTGGAATTTGTTTTGTTGATATTTGTTTAATTGTATATTAATATATCAGCTGAATGTACAAATATATAAAAAATATATAACAAAAGTAAGTTGAAAATTGTTCGAACCGTTTCTAAAATGATGTAGAACACACGTACAATACAATTGAATTTTTATATACATATATAAGTGATGTATTTTACTAGATATATATGATCATAAGCAAACGCCAGGTTTAATATGCATATTTATATGTATGTATATATATTTAGAAGCCGGAAAGCACATGGCAACACATTTTTTTTCCACAATACTTACAATGTGTGAAACATTACTTACGTACACATAGTTAGCATAGAACTTGTTAATTAATTTTAATTTCCTTGTTGTGGAACATTTAAGAAGGTGAAATAACTGAACTGAGATTTGGTAAAAATGTCGGCATTACTAAGCTGAGCGTACATGAGAGTTCTTGAAATGGTGTCCAACTTTACATTATATGTTGCGTTTTCAAAATTAATATATATTTTTTAATAAATTTATCTATTTTTCTGATAATATAAATTTTTATCTCAGGCCAGTGGATACTTATGTCAAAAGTCGTCGCCACGTTGTACATAAATATTGATAAAAAGCTTTTTGAACTAACCGATTCGACTACTGTATACATCGTGAGAAAGATGCACTACAGTGAAATTGAATGAGAATTCACACTCTATTACAATTGTTTCTTTTTTATTTTTCAATGAATTTGTTTTTAGAAAAGCTATTAGAAGAGCGATAAAAACGTTATATTTTTAAAATAATTTCCAGCAACTCAAATATTACATAATACAAAATTATTCAATACATTAAACAAATTATATTTAAAAAATAAATTAAAGAAAAAAATACCTTTTTAAAAAGTTATTTCAATTATAACACTACAGTAAGATATTAATGTATATATTTAAATAAACATGTGTTATTAAGTGTTTGATTTATGCTTTGTGATTGTGTATGAAAAATACACACAAATGATTGTTTTGTTTTGGTAAAGACAAAGTGCGGCATTTCAATTGCCTAAATCAATGTTTTTTTTTTTTTGGAAAGTACAAAAGCGGAGAACGCGAGAGAAAAGTGATCGCTTATTTTGATTTCTCCGTGAAATCCAACCGTCCTGTTGTGAGCTGAAAGCAAAACGTAATAATTTTCATTGTAATTGAGTAAAATTTTAAAAAGAACAGTCCCACAACGTGAGTCCTCAGGCCAGCAGACGTCATTAGCGAAGCTGCTTTCTAATGCCTAACTGCGCTCCATTGTCGCGGTATAATGAGGAACTAACGACTGAACCTTACTGAAAATGTAAAAATAGACGGTTTTTATCGTTTCCAGATTCATTGTGAAGCGGCCATTGTTCACATGGTCTGTGCTCAGGTTTATACATACGTTCCGTGGTTGATTATGAGTTTAAAAGCTTCTAGAATAAACTATTGAATTCCCACGCCTAGAAAGAAACAGTTTTTCTGAATTTTAAATAGATAAAGACGAAAGTATTGCTAGGTGCAAGGTGTTTCTACGGAAAGTTCTCTCTAAATATAAAGTTGCGTCAAGATACTTGAAAAATAAAGAGCTATCCTATCCACAATATAAATTTGTAACTTAAACGACATTTATAATATTATAACATCCCATATTATAAGTAATATTGGGTCTTATAAAGATCAATTAATATTTTGGAGTATTATATTCATTGTACCTGAAAATGAAAGAAGTACTTTTATATTTTGTATTTGCAGTTCTGCAGAGTCGTGATATAATTTATGTATAATAATAAATGCCAATACTACACAGTACGCCAATGGCTACTTAATAATTATAAAACTTATAAAATTGCATTTACTGTAGTATATTTCCTACAAAAAACTGTATGAACTGCAATTTTGTTCCTTTTTTAGTGTATTCAGAGAGAACCTAGTGTCAAGACACTCCGTTCTCCACTTTTCGCCCCAATTCGAGACATAGCGTGAAACTAAACGCCTCATTTTGTCTTGCCACCAGAGCGGAGACAGGAAAATAATTAGAATATAATGATACCTCCGAGTGGGGTTCGAATATTTTTGAAATAAAGTTATATTTTACGATATCTACGAATTTATACTCGCTTAAAACTACTTACAACAAAAAAAAAATTGTGGCACGTTTCTCTTCGTAATCAAAAACATTAGATCTTAGCTTGCGGGAATAAACAGCATTTCCTTTAAATAGACTGGATAAGTTATCATATTTTATATACAGACGTACTATGATCTGTTTTCATAAGTATACCATCAAAACTTGCCATTAGATTAATTTTTTATCCAGCATTTGACCTGTCTAGCCTGGCAATACATTTGCCACGTTTCAAGTTGATATGGGCTTACTGTACAAACACCGTAAGTTTGTCTTCGTGAGATTTATCTCCTCCTTCGGATCACCGTCACAGGTCATCCCGCGGTCCAACAAACTGGGTAAACATTCCTTCTCTATTGTAGTAAGATTAATTTTGTTAATACTCAGCATTTCCTTTCAGGATTCATAACTATTCATTTTTCTATTGTTGTGTATTCATTTGTGGTTTCTTTTATACAATTTTGTTTATATAAAGCGTCCTTTTAGAATGACATCGGATTTGCTTTGGTGATGACAATTATAATATTTATTTATCTGAATATTGAATCTGTAAATTATGTTACAATATTTATTAAAAAATGTACAGTGTTATTAATGACGAATGGTTTTCTATCAGATATATTTAGAAAACGTATAAAAATTTGAACGCAGCAGGATTTGAACCCGCGCGTCTTGAAAGCCGTCCAAGCGTTTTGACCGCTAAGCCATATACATTCTACATCCAGCTACGTCATAATTCTTATACGCTTATTACAACTATATTTGTTGTTAGCATCTCTGTAGAGAATTTTTCAAAGAATTTTCATAAAAATTTTATACGTTTACTAAATATGTCTTTTTCAATTTCTTAAGTGTGCGATTAACACTTTAAAAAATGTTAAAAAACGGTTTTATATCATATATCGCATACATAATTATAATTCACGTAATTTTCTTGTATATATTGAAATATATTATTTCTAAAACACTAATCTTATCCTAATTTAATGTTTTTCATAAAAGTTTATAGATTTTTAACACAATTATTAGGTTTCAGTTACTTTGTCGGAATAATATAAAATTCAACTCATTTCATTCACATAAGCTCAAAACCAATAAAAAATTATGACAACTATTTCACGATATAAATACATACCTTGAAATTAAATAAATTGAGAATTGTTTTTCCTTTTCATCTACCTTACACATATTATACATTTTAATGTTACAAACATCTGCAGCTCCGCTTATTGACTTCGTTAACATAAAGCATTTTAAATGACCGTTTCTTCGACATTTGAGTGTTGCCGCCAGCAAACCGATAATTAATTAAATGATTCCATTTGCACTGACAACCCAGTCATTATTATGTATAAATAATTTACCATCCATCTGTATTTTAAGAGTAGATTGACGTAAATGAATTTATATGCTGTGCGGGAAAAAGCGTGAAGCTGTGAAGTAAGAAGTGTTGTAAATTTGACACAGTTATTGAGAAGGAATGCATTCATTGAATTAATTATTAAATATTACATGCACTACCATGTGCATATACTTGTATGTAACGTGATATATTCGGAATATTAGTATTTTGTGCTCTAAAGCTTCTAAAAGCTTATTTATTTGCTTTAGAAGCAACGCGTATTTAACGCATCAACGGCTGTACTAGATTCCGTTAAGTATTTGTTTAGAAAAGTAAACAAACTAATTTCCAACTTCATATACGAACACAAACACCTAATCGACTTTAGAACAGTCCCCGTGAAAAGCCTTTTCCAACTTTCACCTAGTTGTTAACCATTGCAGTTTTTGCATGATGGGCTGACACACAATGTAAGCGTACACCGATCCGGGGCACTGTTTGGGAATCACTTCGCTTTTGTACCAACTAGCCAATACAAACACTATGTGCAATATACATAGACCCTTTGTTTGGAGACGTGTGATTTATTGGCATTGTCGGATTTGGCCGAGTGACGGTGTTCCGTTACAACCATTAGATATACCCTTATAGTACTGTAAAGTTTTGTTAATCAAGCCCTCGTAAGAACGCCCTCGGCATTTGATGAAGTAACTACACATATTGGATACGGTTAAGAGGTATACAAACTCTATTAAGGTATTAAATTTCATTACTTGCTTCCTTTTTTAATTTATGTTTTGAA
This sequence comes from Podotricha telesiphe, assembly GCA_038994665.1. Lineage (NCBI taxonomy): Eukaryota > Metazoa > Arthropoda > Insecta > Lepidoptera > Nymphalidae > Podotricha > Podotricha telesiphe. Next base: position 511,997 of record JAOYRR010000014.1, on the reverse strand, counting down.
TTAGAAATATCAAGCCTGGATGGTGAAATTAACTCATCAATTATTAAAAAAATTGAAGTAAGTATAGCTTATTGTAAATACAAAATTAATTAAATATAATGTAATTGTTGTAAGTATGAAAATTCAATGTTTTATTTGTGAGTTTTTGCTCATAACTTCGTTTTTTACTTTCGTGGACTTTATGACGCTTGCCATGATATTTCCATTTCTACTTCTTGAAGTTTTATTGTGAAACGCTTAATCCCATTCTTCTCCTTCCCGTAGGAATTTCGATACATCGAACTGCTCCCCTACACTCCCTAAGGAACCTATAAATGTGCCAAATTTCAGTCACTGAGTGAGAAGGTACTAATATGAGAGCTTTTTTAATAGGACTAAAATTTACCACCGACTTTTGGCGTTCCTGTTCATTTCTGCTGTTTATTTTGAAACTTGTAATTTTTTTTTGTTATTTAAATGTAAAAAGTGAATACACTTACTTGGTCACACATGTCAGAAAAATATCAAATAAAAGTTATAACGTACCCATGGCTATTTAGAGGGCTAGAAAAGTTCTCCTTAGAAGACATAGACTTTATGTTTAAAGGGACTAGAAGAGACCGTGTATTAATTTGTTTCAAGGACAGGAGGAGTCCTTCCAAGAGTCAGCTCTGGTGATTGAATTTTTGTCTTCTCAAGTAGTGCATACGTTGATAGAACTTATGTGGATAGCGCCAATGTATAAATCGCAGATAGTTCGTGGATCGCTTCCCACCAGTGTATCCACTGTTTCAGCTCGCGATATACTAAATCCTTAATAGGTAATTAGTCTCATCAAGAGGACAAGCTTGTTTATTATTTTTTAACGTGAAGGACTTGTTTATGTGGCACTCAGGACTGGCAGATGTAGGCCGCCTGTGTACCCACTAAAACCTCAGAGTGCTTTTTCTTAACTGCCACTAACCACTGGAACGCCCCAGTCTTCTGTGAACCCCGGCTGCAAGGCACGACGCGGTGTCAATGGTGGTGGACATCCTCGACGGGCTGCTCAGAGTAGCGCGCGAAAGCATCCTGCGCGCGCCTACTGGCGCCAAGTGACTAGACAATTCGGCGACCCGGTCTTTTGCGGCGGATGGCCAGGATGGAGGAGGCCTTCCCCACCCGTTCCGCTGTTCCCTACACTAGCACCACTGCCTCGCAAATGGACCCGTCCGCGTCACACGAACTCTTATAAACTACCATGGCATTCACCACGGCCGGCAGGAAGCGGTCGTCCGCAACAATGACAAGCTACGCGTGGATTTTAGACGCCCCAGTGGGGCACACCACCAGCATGTGCTGGGCCGTCTCCTTGAGGCAGTCATCACAATGGTGGCAGCGTGCGTTGGGCTTCCATCAGCAACCCGTCATAGGTACCTTCCGAAGCATCCATGCCAAGACTACTTGTAACGTGCGGAAGGTTAGGACGCCATAACACCACGCTAACAACTGGCGGAACACCGGATGAACTGCCTCGATCGTTAACCGGTCCGCAGAATGTGTTGCTAGCCGGGAATCCCACACGCAGCTTTCCGCTTCTCCTCCTGTGAAGCAGTTTTCTAAGGTGCATCCATACATATGTAATATGTATGGATGTGTTTAACACATACAAAATTGATTGTTCTTACAAGTCCTAAATAAATCTCGCCGCAGCTCGATTCACCGTACCGAATTATAACGTTGTCAACAAAATTGTTTTGTAAATATTTGGGGCGTAGAAAACCAGAATCACGTATAATACAGTAATTAAAAGATAAAACACTTCCAAATGTCAACAGCGAGGAGGTTAGGCCGGACAATGAAAAGGAGGGCCATGGTGTCATCTGCTTTCAACATAATTAAATATCTTTAAATAGCAGCGGCGCCCAACCTCGTGGTTTTTAAGTGCCTTCGCATTAAATTTAGTTTTTGAAATGATTATGTCGCGTTCAGTGCTAACATTACGCTTTGAATTATCGTTCAGGATTTACACCCCTGCCTTTTATAGCATTTGCCCTAATTTTTCTTCCCCGGGACGGCGGAATAGCAAATCAAAAGGTTAATGATGCAAGGAAAGTGGCTGCAATTTTAACGACTCTCAAACTATTGATCCCAGTTACGCGTATTATTTTTCTTTGGAAAGTTTTCTTGGGCTTATTATGTGATTTACAATGCGTCTGCGGCTTTTGTTGCGATATACTTGTAAACTTAGTTCAGTAATAGGTCAGATTTGAAATGGGAAATTTTCTTTGGTCTACAATGCAAGTCTCAATAGTTCTTGAGATATTATTTTAACAAGAAACATGTATGAATGATAATTTGAATCATAGTCAGAACCCGGACGACACATAAATGTAAAAAATAATAATAATAAAAGTGAAAATCCTTTAGTATACATACTTTTTAATTCGTATAAAGCAATTTTCCAAATACTAAACAAGACCTTAACATTTGTAACATATTAAAAGCGTATATCCAGTAAATATATTAGAACTGAATTATTTACCGAATATAGAAATTATTCGAAGAATTTCGGATATAGAACGTTAATAAACGTACCATTTACAACTTTTTAAAAATTACCAAGTTTCCTTCATCCATTTTAGTTACATAAAGATTACACGAAGTATGAAGTGAATTTCCAAAACAAAAATAAAATGTATTTCATTGCTCGTTCAGATATTTTAATGGACCGTAATATGTTTACTTTAAATCGTAATTAAAAGTGCATGTTTCAAGCTACCATCTGTATGAAAAAGCATAAAGTCCGCCCCGAGCTTTATCTCAGATTGAAACGAGAGAAACAATTGGGATTACCTTTAATTTAAAACGGTCTTAACATTCAGCTTTCGCAAGCTTTTTTTATTATCAGCAAACCGGCCTTGACTGATAGCAAATAAAAAAGTAGACCCTCCTTGGACACACTTGTTGAAAAAGTGAAATAATTTCTAATGATATAACGTAGTAGCAAGTGAATGTAGTTTAATATGATAGCTTTAAGCTTTTTCCCTTATAGCAGGGTTGTCAGAGAGAACGTAGTGTAGAGACTTCGTTCTCCACTTTAATACCAGAATTCGAGAAATTACGTGTTAAGTTCTTGTTATTACGGATCCCAACGCCACCAAAAGACAAACTTTTACCAGAGCAAAGAAATTAAAATAATGTAAATATATTCGTTATAGGTTAATAATATTTAATTATATAAATAAATATAAGGCAGTTGCTTAGAATGGCTACAATGGAACTCTTAGCCGTATAGTCTCGTTTTAAGTAATTTAAATGTATAAAAAATAATAGTGTGTAATCAAAGTGCTTATTTTAACAAAATATGCACGATACCGATATCCGTTGTACATTAAAAATAAATAAAAAATAGCATCAAGTGCAGTTGTTATTAATATACAGTTTTTAAAATGTTTAAAACTATTTATCATTTATAAAAATAGCACTACTTTTAGAAACTTTGAAGATAACTTAAGAAGATTTTACAAACAATTTTCTTCTACTTTTATTGTTTAGTTTAGGATATAAAGAGCTTACACTTTGGCAAAGTAGACAGCAGAAGACCTAGAGGAAGACTACCTTGTCGATGGTCTTGTGCCATTAGAGAGATTACAGAACTTCCCATTACTGATTTCGTGAATCGCCACCACCAAGCTTATCAGACCTTCAGCAATAAAGGAGACGACGAAGAAGAAGACACTTTATCTATACATAGAAGCAAAATTCCTCAAATTAATTAGATTTCTTGAGCATACGGCGAGACGTTGGTTTTCTCTCGGTATTCTACCGTCTCTACAATGGAGAATGGTGGAAGAAACATTTAAATTTGGTGCCACCATCTTCATTTTACTATGGCACCTCACGCTACGGAACTAGATATCATCCACCACCACCATGGAAAGTATGCAGGTACATAAAAATCTTCGAACTTGTACCAACGTCCATGCCACGAGTGTAACGATTATAAGACAAACGTTAAAATATATCATATTACTTGCATCAGTCATACAGAAAGTATACTGAATTATTAAGTTTGTTTAATTAAATATTAGTTCTGCTTCATTAAACCTATCTACTTTCCAATAACTAGATGTGTAATATAATAACACCTTTCATTATATCTTTTTTCTTTGTAAATTCTTTCACAAGCCTTTATAATGTGAACTCGTGATCCCTACAAGAAAACAATCATAATTTATAATATATTTATATTAGTTATAATACCTTGCTATAATATTTTATCAAGTAACAAAAACTTTTACTGTCAGCCTATCTAGCTATTTAATGAAGCATAGACAATTTTGTAATTAAAAGATGACTAGAAAAAAAATAAGTAAAACAATTGAGCTGTCAGTTAGAAAATTCGTTGATATTCGTTTATTAGTACGTATAAAAATCCGTTCAGAGAAAGCTCAAAAATATATCTCTACTTGCTTATATACTTGACATTTAATCTCGACATTACTAAAAGAGAAATACTTAATGTGATATTTGGTTTATACTTTTAATATTGCGTGAACTTTTTAACAGGCAATTATTAGGTTCAGCTGGTTTCATCTATCTATTTATCTATCTATCATAATATGACGAAACATATCTACCATTTGTAAGAAAATCTTAGAACATAATAGTATATTTTACTTGAAAATTTTCACAGATATCTGGATCCGATGGTAAATAACATTTTCATAGCTCAAAACTGATGTCCCTTCCAAAAGAAATAGGATAACAAGGAAATAATTTTAAGCGCGTTCCTTTTAAATTAGTTTCTTAAACTAATGCATAAAATAAAATATACGTAGTCTGGTCATAAATACTGTTATAATTAAAAATAAACGAAATATTACTTTTGAATTTGGAATGTGTAGTTTTTATATGATTGTTCATTGTGTTTTCTAATTTATAATATTAACATAGTGAGTATGGTGATGAATCGCTGCTTTTGCTTTTCATAAAGTAAGTATGGTGCCAAATACAATTTTTTTAATTCCTCCTTCCGCCTTTAAGTATTAATCAAATTTTTGTGTACCGGGCTATTAATATGTACAATGAAACCCCTTATGTTTGTGACAGAATAAGATCTGGCCGCCCACATAGTGTTCGTCCGAAAAGGCGATCAAAGCAGTATAGGAAAGAATTCTAAGAAATCCTGTCCGAAAGAGATGAAGATAGCACCTAGAACCATGTCGTGTAATTTAAATGATGACTTAGGACTTGCAGCCTATAAGAGACATACTGGAATTTTTTTAACTGATTATTAAAAAATAAATGGTAGAGTCAAAACAACTACATTAGCGTACGCAAAGGGAGCTCACAAAATAATTTTGTTTACAGATGAGAATATTTTTACAATTGAGCAATATTTTAACAAACAAATGACCGTATTTATGCTGAAAAACTCTAAAGAAGCATCCCAATTAGTCAACAGAGTAAAACGTGGGCATTATCCGACTTTAGTGATGGTTTGGTGGGGTGTTAGTTATGAATATTTTTCTAAAAGAAGTATCAAAACATCGATACTTGTGTATCAAGATACCATTCTTCAGAAGGCAGTTAAGCCCCTTAACAACACCATGTTCAATAACCAAGAATGGTCCGTTCAGCAAGAGGTAGGGTCATCAAGTTAGATCCACCCAATGTCGGTTAGAAACGAACGTTCCAGATTAAATCAGAGCAGACTGGTCGTCATCTAGTCCTGATTTTAATCCACTGTATTATGATTTATGGTCAGTTTTATAGAGTAAGCTTTCTCTAAATACCATGATAATTTGGAGTCCCTAAAAGAATCCATACAATAGGCAGTGAAGAATTTTCCCAAAGAAAGATTGCGTGCTGCTATTGATAACTGGCTTCAACGTTTAAAGGCCTGTATTTCAGACAAAGGAGACCACTTCGAATAAGCTTTATATATTTTTAATGTATTTAACTAACACACTGTAAAATGTTACGTACAATAAAAACATATTGATTTTCTTTGTAACAATATTTATGGCAAGTTTAAGTATATTTTTTTGAAAATGATTATTAAAACCTTTAAAATTCAAGATTAATGAAAAATTTTCAATCGTTTCTCACATATAAATGATTTGTAAATTGTAATTTGTGTTACATTATAAATAATACATAAAGTACTAAAGGCAGATAAAAAATAATCTGAAATAAAATCACACAAACTTTGAACTCACAACCAACGTGGTGGTCAAATAAAAAATGTAAATTAAATTCAATTACAGCTGTTTTTTCCACTAACTCTCAAATGCACGCCTAGTTAAAAGATAGTTAAAATAAACCGTTGTTAAATATAAAAGTAGATGACATTCCATTGTGTTCATTTGCATGGTGATTAAATTAAAACTTTTGAAATTGTCTAAATGTGGCCACTGACCGAAACCACTATAACATATACAGAACGGTATTTTAACATTACTAATTAGGCATTATGTATGGTAAAAACAGCTCGATACAAACCAGAGCAATGAATAAAATTGCTGTAAATGAAAAAAATTGCCGGGACTAGTTTTTGATATAAACGATCCCACAGTAGAATTTACGGCCGAGGAAACAATGTTAGTTCTTCGCACTTGCCGTACGACTTCCGAGATATGGCCAGGAGTATTTAACGAGAAATATCCTCATAATTTAGTCCGTTTAGTATGTCTAGTCTGTATACTGGATGAACGAAGTAAAAATTTGTAATTTGACTAATGAGACCGGAAAATAATTTGTGTTATAAACATTTTTTTCCGCAAGGTATTACAAATCCACACTCAACATGCACTATAGTGTTTGTATTTTTAAAACAATTGATTTGGCAAATAATGTCAAACAATTCTTTTATTTAAGGTATAGCATGCATTCTTAGTTAGCGTTGTGTGGAGAACGGAGTGAAATAATGACGTTTTCAAATTGCATTACGGCGGAAGCTTTAAAGCGTTTAGTCGCCATCCTGTCATAAATACGATATAGGATTCATTGTATTATACTGTCATATCTTTTCATATTTAAAAGGTCAGAAAATTGAAATAATAGAGATAAATTGGTATTTTTTTTGTTTTTGTTTCTATTGAAAACGGCTGCATTATTTACGAATTAGTTTTCAAGCAATATTGTAAAACTGTTGGTACGTAGATCTAATTGAATCATAACCAGTTCAGTTCTGTAAGTTGTTTCAAGTTAAAACGAACCGATTTGAACAATTTTTATTTTGTGTGTTCATATTGGTACGTACATACATGTACTCTTCGGAAATACGTTGTTCAAATTCAACATTATTCAAATGAACTTTGAAACCGATCGCCCCAAACGATTACCTTTATTATTAAATAATTAATTAATTTGCCACCTGCCCTCGCTTCACACCGACCCCCACTGAATCACATGTTATTACGTTTTACACACGAGTATATTAGTATGAGCTGTACATGCGCTGTAATTACAGGCATTCAGTTATTTTAAGTAACTAGTTTTCTTTATCGGAATATTATTTATTTTATATACAGAAAATAACCTGATTGGTATACAATATGCCTGACTTAATTTCGCTCCATCTTAAGATATGAAAATGTTGAAATAAAACGCCACATAAATTTAAGTAAACACAGAAATAGAATGTATAATATCTCAAAAATATTACACGAACATTAACTAAGACGTTTCTTTTGCTATTCTGAAATGCTTTTCATATCTCGAGATCTTATTAGAAGTGCTAACAAAATTAACTGTACATCAAATGAAATTAACTTTTTCTTTGAATCTCAAATGCAAATGATCACGTATTCAGCTATTAAATTAAACGGTTCGTCGCAACGTGTATTTTCAAAATAATATGCATATATTATGGCTAGTTGTAAAAAAAATTATGGCAATTAGCACACATTTTGTATGAGTTAAATGTAAATTTATTATTTTTAGTCAAATTAGGATGGAAATAGAGTCAAGAATGAAAAAAACATAAAAACTATTTTTTGCCTGTTTAATGTTACACTTTTCGAGGAAAGTGGTTTTATCTTTAAGTAGCTACTTGATAGCTATTAATAGGTATCTTTTTAAATATTATACCTTATGATAAGATGGTATTTTCTTGAATTCATACATAGATTAATAAACATAGACTGGTATTCATAAAGAATTAACTAAAGTAAATGAATACACGAGATATAAGCTAATATTCGAGTTATTCATGTTTAAATTTTGTCCCGCATGATTTTGTCCATAACTTAGCATTGTACAATCTTACGTATGACATTCGACTTATACGATACGATACGAGCCTTCGCCTATGAGGCAAACCGTCGAGAAGACAGGCTGTGTTCTGATCAGATCAGATTTTGTATGAACAGGTATGTTATCTAGAACCTTGATATTGTTCAAATATATAATATAGTGATTACTTTTATTTTAATAAATGTAAAACTCATTAAGTTACTTATTATTTTTTATTTTTAGAAAGGAGTGAAAGAGATTGCCACCAGGTTAAAGAGGTTTTGAGTGTTTACTTGCTCTGTTTTACTGTATAAAAATCCATTTACAAAATATGTAATTCAACGAATGCTAAGGCGGCCCTCTATACCTACTTAATCTCCTCCACTTTGCATGATCTGCAACACCCTCAGTGGTTAGTACTTTGTATCTTTTTAGTCCGGTGCCCTCCGGCGGACTGGTCGTTTGTGGTGGATGACTAGGTTGGAGGAGGCCTCCTACACCCGGAACCCCGCTTCCTTCTCAAGGACCATTGCCTCGTAAAAGATTAAGACCGCGTCCCACAACCTCTCGCAAGCCACCAAGCCACTACGGCCAACAGGGAGAGGCCCCTATGACGCCACGCAATGCGCTGCGTTGAGACGCCCAAGTTGGGCACACTTCTAGCATGTGCTGGGCCGACTCCTCGAGGTACAGAGGTCCCTCTCCAGTTTTCGCAGTGGGAGCGGGCATCGGGCTCCCTCCCAATGACCCAACATAGGTACCTCCCGAAGCATCCATGCCGTGCGAAGACCTGACCTCACGTTTTTTGGCATAAGCAGCGTATATTTATATTTAGTTTAAGACCGCCGTTCTCAAGCCGAAAGCGAAAAACCATCGATGATGTCAAAATTATGTCATTTTTTGAATTTCATAACATAAAGTTTTAAATGCACATATAGTTAGATACATAGAAATCTAAGAAACAAAATATGCAATAATAAAATACATATTATAAAAGATAAATATATATATATCTTCGTACAGACCCAATTGTTTAAATGTAAACATTATGTATCTAATTATTTTTAATAACTTTATATAATAATTAATTATTTTATGAATTAAATAAACAAAAATAGAAAATATGACGTACACAAATCTAGATATGTAATAAAAGTCATCTAAAATTAATTCGACTAGAAACACGGCAACAACAGATTTTATGCTAATGACCAAGCAGTCAATATTAGTATACATACGCATCGAAAAACTTGAATAAATCGGTATTTTTTAAATATTTTTCTTAGAGATTAATGACGTTCGAAGGCTAAAGCTCTTTATTATATTATACATGGCAATAACCGTTAACACTAAGTTTATAAATCTGACTTATATATGGTCATTACGAGTTCAAAAGGTTAGTTTCGTATAATAATAGACTTCTGTAGAAAGCTTTAAAGTCATCGAAAATAGTATCATTGTATTAATATACGTAGATATATTTTTTGTTTTTATTTGTATTAAGAATATTATTGATAATTGGGAAGATTTTAACTATGCCTTGTATTTATTTAATAAACTCCGGCGTAAAAAGAGAGATATATAATATTTCTCTTTTTACGCCAGCTTGACCTGTCTGTGTGTCGGTGACATCGTAGCTCCTAAAGAACCAATAATGAAAGTCGAGAAGATCTTACTAGATATTTAATAAGCCAATTTCCTGCTTAACACAAGTATGAAGGACAAGGACGAAGGAGCAGGTCTTTAACAGAATAGTCTCAATAAGAAGGTTTTAATCTTACTTGATTTAATTACGTCGTGTTTACCCAAAATTATAGATTTTATCATTCAGCATATACCATAGAACAATATAATTCAGACAGAACATTTCTTCAGTAAATTATATAAAAAAAATATTGATGAAACATACGAAACAATAAATAAATGAAATAGACCAAGTTATGAAGTACCACTTTATAACACCTAGAATTCCGATACTTTACTTTGTGCCGATGTACGAGTATTGCAAATATGTAAGAGATACAGCCAAACACCGCTTAATTGGTCGCGATGGCTGTTGACTTGAAACTTTCTCCCGTCGACAACTTATTAAACATATGAATAATGTTTTACCGAGTTCCGTAAAACGAAGTGCTCTTAGGATGCAGGGACTTAGAATGTATTATATTTCAAAGCTTTCCACATTTAACAAAAGTCCTAATAAATTAAATAATGTAATGCTCCGCACTAAATAATTCCCCATCATAGTTGTACTCTATCCTCATTCCCATTTAAATGAATTAAAACTGAATTGAATTTAAAGGAGATTAGCCGATTTGGAAGATTATCTGGATGTGTTAAACGTCGTGTTGTAAGGAAGGGTCGGGCTTTGTTTAATTATGGATAGTGCCCCACCCCCGGTCAAACTTTAGTCGGTAGGACAAAGTGCAAAAATGCTACCTGCGCAGAGCAAAATTAAAGCTTTAAGAGAAGCTTCTTTTGAATTATATAGAGCATCATTTTATACCCAATATGTTATATTTTATTTAGATCAAGAAAGTTGAACACAGTGGCGCAACGTTATATTCTTGTATATATTATTCATTTTGTACAGTTACATTATATATATTTATATGTTGGATATTCGTTTTTCTATAGATTAACACATTTATTAAAAGTGTATATACCTAATTAAATGATAAAATATACATTCCGCCTCACGTTATTTTCGAAAATTTCAGTACTTATTGGTATGCCTAACAAAAACAGTGGATTATTTATTTCTGCAATGTTACCTAATATTCAAGCGCATTTGATGTCAAACAACCAAAGTTGCAGTATAAGTATCATAGTAGCTAATAGATCACTACTGAGATTTTAACATACTTTTCCGTATAACAATCTCGCGTGGGCGTTCCGAGCATTATCTCATATTAATTTATTCTAAAAGTATACCCGTTACAATATGAGTTATAAACGCTATTCCATTTCTTCTCTATCTTGTATCTGTGTATTAGTAGCTCGAATGATAAATCTGATTGTTTGAATCTCCACGGTATTTTTAGGAGACGTCAGGTTCGGCCGACGTTAACAAATTACTATAGCCAAGTTAAACAATATAAACAGTTGCCGTTTAGGTTATCTCTGGAGTTTTCGTTTGTGGATAAAAGGTATCTATTGGATAAATGTCATATGGCTGGAGTATTATTTGTGATTGCGTTTGTTGGTCCGTCCATTTTCATATTATAGTTTTATCGAAGCTTGAACTTATTTTATTGGTTTTCATATTTTACTGTTTTGAGCGAATTAGATATTAAGTAATCTTTTTAAGTATACTCGTAGGTATTCTCAATATCGGCCAGGGTTCATGGAAGATTGTAGTCCCCGTGGTGCTGGCCAGTGGTTGTGGAGGAGGAGCACCGTGACATTTTAGTGGGTAAACGGACGGCCCATATCTGCCGGTCCCGAGTCCCACATAACCGCGTCCGAGTCCCCAATCGGGCGGGTATCCGTAAAGGATTTCTTCTCGTAAAAAAAAAAAAGATATTCTCAATATAGAGGAAAAAGGGCGAATTAGTAGAATTGAGCCCACAACTTATTAAATTGACAGCCTATACTATATAATCAATGCGCAATGTTATATAAATTATATAAGGTTTCGTATTCATGCTGGATAGACAAAACGAGGTCACTTAGCTAGTGCGCGTATTGCTGGGCGCGGTTGCGACGGTATCTTTTCAGTAGAAGCGATTTGTATCTTTATCTCTATAAGGTTGATAGGTCAGCGTCAAGACTGTGCTTCTACTACGGAATGTATCGATACTTGAGCGATCGCGTTATACCTGTACCAATACTAATATATTTACTATCCTAGATTTAAGTTATTCTTAAGTTTTCTACGACAATTTTACAATAAATTATTAATACATTAAAAGTCACTTACTGAATAGAAAACTTGCATATTGTTAAATATTTAATATATTACCTTGCGATATCTGACATCGACTTGCTAGTTTCTACGTCAACATTCATAATTTGACTCACACGATTGTGACTATAGTTGATTGAAACGCTTTTAACTATTAGTAGTACATACTAATCTCAGTACGTCGAATTCCTATTTTCAATACACCCCTGATTTATGGATGTTGTTGTAGACAAACGATACAAAAAGTAAAATTTTGCCAATTTCATACTTTATCTTAAGTACAGCTCTTGTTGAGATAGGCCTGTTTCAAATGTATTTTAATAAATGGTTATATTTTATTTAAATATGCTACTGTCTTGACGTCTACGGGAAGCGCCTGACTTTCTATTGCACGCTGTTTGTGGCTTCACTTCTTGTATAGTCTAGTCTGTTTTTATTTCGAATTTCATTTGGTTTTTCATTTGGTAGGACGAAAAGTGGGAAAATGGTCGTTGGATAGTGGATTTTTGTGCTTATATCAAAAAGTAATAAAATAAAGGACATCACAAAACCATCGTGCCGCAGTGGACCAGCGTCTGAATGTAAACACGATTCATTGTGAGTTAAATTCTCATTCGGGGGAATGTTTATTATTAAAATACATTATTATTTATTGATAAGTATTATAATAATTAATATCTAACACAAAGCGTGGCATTGAGATCCTCCAACCAACACGCAATGTCTCGATTTCGGGTGGAAAGTGGAGAACGGAGTGTCTTGACACTAGGTTCTACCCTGCGGGATGCGCCAAAAAAAAGCTGCCGTCATTGTGCCACGTTTTGTTGAGCTTCATTTTATACTTGTATTGATATTAGTTCGGGGAAATGTTCATATTTATAACTATTTTCTCTGTGTGTGTCGAATGGAAAACTAAGTTAAGTCTAGCTTCTCTCCTTCTACTAAGACCTAACCGCACCGCTAACTTCAGGAGGCGCGTAAAGATCTTAAAAGAAACCAATAGAAAAGAAACGAAACGATGAGACTACGATAATTAAAATCTAAGAAGTATAGTAAGGTACATGAATAAATTAGAAAATCAATATGAGCGAATGTTTATCACAGTCCATCCATTTGAAGTATTAAACAAAGTAAAGCAACATGTCAAATCAAACAATTTTCCTACAGTTAATTAGTTGTGATACTAAATTTGTAACACTTGCTTTAGCAGTAATTAGTGTTATTATTTGCACTTCAATTAAACGAAACAAATTTCTATACAATTATTTTTATTTTTACTTGTTCACTTATTAGTGATTTTTTTTATTATTAGTACAGCAGATGAGCATGATAATGTATCAAAGTTCTTGGTCAAGTAGACAACGAAAATATATCTCTATTCTTTATATATTTAGACACCGTATTTTTTAATTATTTTCATATTTAAAAAGAATAATATCTAGACGTTTAAACAATGCAAACGTAAAAAAGTTACCGCGGCGCGATCACGACGCATTTTAGCTTGAATTTGGACGATATTCAAATCTTTCTACTAAGGTAATAAGAAATATCGTTGAGTGTTACTTTAAGTTATACAGCATTCATTGTGTTATAATAGTGTCATATTAATATATAGGTACATGTTTTTTTAAGCTACGCATTTTTTAACGATTTTTTATCGAGATAGACTTTTGTCTCTGCCCACTCCATTAAAAAGCTCAGCTTCAAATACTCACATTTCATTTTACAATATTTTTTTATTTTAACCTTCCTCCGAGTTAAGATCGAAGCCCGCGGCCATTTTCTGTATGAGTAAACACTTTCAGACTTCGCCACGAAGGCGTTAGTGACGGTTTATTATAAACATTTCTATATAAAAGTTTAATTATGAGGAAATTTCATAAATATATAGTTAGTGCAATTTAAAAAAACATTACCTTTGTTTATTATATTTATTAAGACAAACAAACTGTCGCATTTAAAAAGCTGTAAAGGTGAAATAATATCGTATTTTTCTATTTTATTTCACGTCCTTTCACTTGGCATTTTGTGTAAGAGTATTTGCCACATTTTGTTACTTAATGACTAATTAAAAATAATTCCTAATGATGATGATTTTTTTTAGTAAACTGTTAACATAATGGTTGAGTTAATATTGCATTATTATTAATATAACATATATTAAAAAGTACCGTTTCTTTATTTTATTCTATACTAATCTAATTTGATAGAAATGAATGTCATTGATTTTTGTGAAGACGTTAATCAACATATTTTGTAGTTTTGCAGTTAAATTCCATTTGATAACAAAATAATAATTTTATTATTAATATCGGCTATATCATTCATATCAAGCTCATTTAAAATCCATATCTCTTAAAAAAATTACAACACTCAAAAAACCTTATTCTAACGTGAAATTTATTATTTTTGTACTGAAAACTGTTGCTAATTTACTTAGTCTATACCAAATAAATAAATACAAGTATATATAATTGAAATTGTAATTTTCCTATATATTATTATTTACTTACAAGCGTGCGTTTGCAGCAAATATAAAAATATAATATTTACATAATACGTTATTGAATTATATTTGTATATGTGTGCGGCAAAACAATTACACTGCTCATTGATAGGCATATAATTTTAAACAGGATTAGAGACGTTTAATCTGACAGTGCACGATACCATCAAAAATATTACCAGAACGGCCCACGTAATAAAGTGTCTAAGAAACTAAAAGGAAAGCTTTTTATTACTGGCCCTAGTGATTTGTCCGCGCAATCTATCATTCGTAGCATAGAATAATTAGTGTCAACGAGAGCATCCGGTGTCGTCCGCCAACAATACACCTTCCAAAGAAACCATTAATTATATATATATATATATATATATTTTCATAGACCCCAGAATGTCTCTAAATTCCTTTACTATGTATTCGCGTAAAAGTAAGGAAATATTTAAGTTAAAATAATATAAAACCTATTTTTGTTTTAAAATTTGTAGATATGCGTTGAACGGAAAGTAATCATAGCTGTACACATACAGTGCACACTATACAGTGTGTAGGGTGAATGACCATGCTTTTTGATAAGTGTACATTTTAATAATGCTCGCATTGTACAGCCTATGTCTATGTCGGAATACATTAAACTTGGATATGAGTTGTCGGTACAAGCTCACCGCTTCCTTTACATTTTTATGACACAGGCAGTACTGACACGTCTTGTAGAATATTTAATTACGTGTTTGATATTATACAGCGTTGTATTACTCATATAAAAAGTGTTTTTAATTTAATTATGTTAAATATACCAAAGGTATCATCTACTGTAATATATTGGAAGAAATTTAATTTAAAAAAAAAATAGCTTATATTCTATAACTTATCTATAAATAGCTTATATTGATTTTAGTTCTGACAGTAGAGAAGGTGTTTCAATTCTATTTTAATTATATAACAGTTAAATTTACTTTTTCTACTTAATTTAGTGTGTATATTTTGAACTGTGTGCTTATTGAAGTTGAATGAACACTGTTTACTCACACTTGATAAAAAATAATTACGAAATATAATATGAAGTTGAGCATTTGTAATTTTGTACACTTATATTCTTGTAAAATCATTTGCATATTTGACTGGAAATTATATGATGCAAATAACAATGTTATTTTACAATTAACTTCCTAAGTGTTACATAATATATAGACAAATATCACGAACTTTTTAAATGTGTTATAATATCGTTAATATATCGTTGTATGTATGTATATATATATAGGTAGTAAGTAGTTGCTACTTCACTAAGACCATAACCTCAATACGTAGCAAGCAACTGTAAATCTAATGTCAACGCTTCAAGTAAATCATTAATTATAATAATCATCATTTGCCAGTCATTAACTATTCCATATTTTGTGTTTGTTTCTAATGTCTTCAATAATATTCAAAAGCAATACACCATTTTAACAAGTTAATTAACTTTGGAATACTTTGCCTACATCCAGTAACGTAAGTATTCGAGTCAGCAAGAAAAATTGTCGTTAAAACTGTCGTGAGCCACTAGCTTGTGTTGTGAATGATTATATTTCTTTAGAGTAAAGTGTGACAACTTTCAGTGGCGAATATAGGAACCTTGTTTAGTTGTTGTAACGAAAAACTAGTAGAAGTAAATTTAAAATTAAATTGTAGGACTTACTGAATTATACTTCAGTATTTTGAGAGCCGTCCTGATGCAGTGGGGCTGTGTTTGACTGTAAAAGCGATTGGTTGTGGCTTCGGTTCCTACTCGGAATTATATTATTTAAATTATATTCTTTTCTCCGGTCTGTGCCAAGACAAGGCGTGGTGTTGAGTTATGGTGTGCAACTCCACACGCAATATCTCGATTTTCGTAAAGTGGAGAATGTTCATACTAGGTTCTCTTCAATTAGGATGGGTCCGTACGATAATAAAACCAGGAAAAAGCGTAAAGAGGTATGACTTAATTATTTTCCTATACATATGTTGAATAACAATTTACTATGCCTACTAATCGGGCCTTAACAAACGCATAAGCTGTCCATTAAAGTTTAATACTGTTATAAATACTCAGCTCAGAATAGGGCCAAGAGAAGACCTGGACTAAGCGAAACTTTTATTGGCTTTATATAATTGAGAGCTACAATGATGTATTTTTTACATCTTGCGTGCTTGTTATGTTTACTTATCGAATGGCTCGCCTTTTTGTTACGCTTCGATAAATCTAGCAATTATTGTACCTAATGGAATGATAAATTAAATAAAAAATAGGCTTATTGATATCTTTTAATATCCTTTTATAATTTCTTTAATAAAATAATTGAGGGAGTGATCATCATATGAATAAATGTGTTCATAAATACGTATAGGTTACATAAGAAAAACACTATTACTAGTCATAATTTTCTACATAGATTCCATTATTAATTCATCAATAAACTTTTTATCAGTAAGAAATCAGATTCGAGAATAAACCTTTCATTCTAACCGAATGAAACAAGAATTCATAAAAAATGGCCGAATTTAAATACGTTACTTAATTTAGCTTAGAACTGTTTTTTTTTTCATTCCAAGCGACCAAGACAATGGCAAATCAAGTCACAAACATCCTCTCCCATAGTAATAAAGAACTCGTTTGTAATTAGCACTGTATATATTACAATGTATGAAACGTGATAATAAGGAAGTAGTAATGTAGTCAATATTATAAAAAAGGAGATGTGTATTACTAAGTGAGTAAGTGAGTTTACACCAACTGTTAAAGCGGTTGAAATACAGCTAACTGTAGGGGGCGATATGTTTTTAGGTCTGTGCTACAGGATTTTGGTTCTATAAAACGCTATATTATGTATTAAATGTTATAAGTATATTTTAAAATCTAAACATATAATAAAAATGTAACTGATCGCTGTCTGTACATGGAAGATATATGAAAAAGAAATTATTAGTGGTATTTATCAATATAATAGAACCCAAAACAATGTTTATTAATTTTCTTTTATATTTGTGTGTTTGTTTGTGAACGCTAATCCTAGAAACGGCTTAACAGATTTGAATGAAATTTTAATTATTGTGTTGTAGTAAGCGTCCCTTATCTTAGGGAATAAAACAGTTACAGCCATTTAAATTATAAATTTAAGCATTATTTGCGATTTAAGTGAGAACGCGTAGTTATAATAATATAGTTTAGTAATAGTTTAGTCGTGTAGTTTACGCAGGCGAAGCCGCGAGCAGGTCGGTTGTATAATATATAACTGGCTAAGGTGTCGCCGGTGTACACGTTAATATGAATATAAGTCAAACTAACGACCTGCCGATGCATAATTGAATATTAATATAAGGTGTTTGAAAAGATATATATATATATATATATACATATCAAGTAACAAGGCAGAAAATATCATAATAATATTTATTTCCTTTAGTAATTATACTAATACTAATAAGTCATCTTAATTCACTGACTGACTGATTTATCATGGCAGAGTGTACACTATTGTAGTTAGACCCATTATCTGTAGTCACTAGGATTATTATTAATAGGTTGACACTTATAATAGGAAAGACATTTTGGAAATTGTACTCTTAATGGGAAGAACGAGATGGAAGTCTGTATGAAAGTCCGTCTTTTATTTAGTAAGAAAAAAGAAGCTTTGTTATTAAAATAAAAATGTTTAAACGTTTATGCAAATTCTACCCCTAAATATAGAATTCTAACCTTAAATAGTTCACTAAGCATTTGATAGTCTATGTGAACAAAACTACGGGAAATAGCTTATAAAGTAATTTAATTAAATATATCACAATATAGCGTCATAGTTTCAGTGGACGGTCGTTCTAAAATGTTGGGAAAATTTTGTTTATGCTAAAACTAGAATACAAGATTCACACTTAACTCTACAACTGGATAATTAAATTTCAATCTTTAATGACTATATTTTTGTATGTGTTTTATCAGAAAAGGTTCATATCAGCATGTAGAAAATTAAATATTAAAATTATTAAGTACTTAACATCATTTTTATAAATTAATCCAATTACGGAATAAAAGATTGCGTTTGTATTAGTTAACACATTTTATTTGGGTGCTCTTTTTAAATGGACTTACGGTAATCCACATTTCAAGACATAGCCATATTCGTGCTCCAAATTTATTATTTTATGCGTTTAAGTTTTTTGAACTTCAAAATATTTTTATAATATATCAAATATAAGCTTCAAAAAGATTTTTACAAGTTACAAGCTCATTATTTTCATTTTTAAATATATCCTTTTTAATAATACTTATCCTTTCTAAAGGATAAATTTGAAAATCAAATGACAGAATAAAAAGTATAAGAACGTGAACGTATTTGAAACGTATGCAAAATAAGGTACTTCAAAGTTTATTACCAATACATACAAACAGTATTAAAACACAATATCATTCAAACAGTTTATATAAATATAATAAGATAGAGTCAAAAATTAAAAACCACTCATGATACTGCCGTTTGATCCGTAGTTACTCAATCATAATTAAAACGAAAGTTATTGGCACGATGATACGATTTGTCCAGTACTAAATTATAAAGTGTTAATTTTTGTCGGATGTATATTATTATTTCTTCTTTGATCGCGAATATCAAATGAAATGGCGATTTTTCCTCATAACTGCGACTCTACGAGCTGTTGAGAGATTTAATGACGCTAGTGATGTCTTTCACCTGTGTATTTAACTTTGGGGTAAAAATAAGTCGGCGTTTCGGAGAATAATAACAGTGAAGTCGACTTAAAGATTAAATTTGTCATCGTAGAGCATTAAGAGTAACGTTACAGTCAAATTAGGAACGTGTCAGAATTGTCGGATGTTAGATTTTACTTAAGTTCAGTTACTTTTAGCTCTATGCAGTAATATATGATATTATTTCATATATATATATATATATATATATATATATATATATATATTCTTCATGTACTTGAAAAACAAATAAGGTAATACAAAACTAGAAAAAAAAGTTAACAAAAGGTGGATATAGAATTGTCGGAAGTTAGATTTTACTAAGTTTAGTTTCTTTTAGCTGTGTACAGTATACATGGAATTATTTGATTATAATATTTCTATTAATATTATAAGCAAATAATTCCATATATATATATATTATTATATTGTTAACAAAATTTGAATATAGAATTGTCAAGATATTAAATTTTACTTAAGTTTACTTATTTTTAGCTCTATAAAGTATAAATGAACTTATTTGCTTATAAAGATAATATATATGTTAAAACCGTACACATCGAATTAGAATTTACTGACTATTTGATACGACAATGCTGTCACTGTACCAGATGGTGTCACTAGCAGGTACGGAAACTTAAGACATTATCCCACATTCTTTTTAAAATAAACACAATTTTTATACAGCGCGTGATATTTTCGGAGCTGTCATCTCAGCTTAAGCACCTAATGAGCCGTTCCTAATATCGTTCGTTTGTTGTCATTTTGGTGGCCTGTTTGTTTTTGTAATTATTACCCAACAGTACATATTTTAAATGCTTAGGGGGCTCCAGTCTATTTCTAATACGTCAGGTTAGCGTTGGGTGACATTTGTTTACATGAAACAGAATGAACGAGGGAATTTTTTAACTTTCGAATAAAATACTACTCATTAAAAGTTTATTATACCAGAGTAGCCCAGACAACTTGTCCTTGTCACTCAAGCGACATTGCCAATAAAAACGGTGTGATTGAATATATGTCATTATTACGCCATCTACTTAATTTTAGCATAATAAATACTTATAAATTTTTATACTCTTTACTTATTACAAAATGTTAACTAAGCAAAAGTTATGTTTAATATACGATATCGGAAACCTCGTGACGGATTTATGAAATATTCCAATGCGAATGAAGCAAGTCGCAAGAGGTGCCTCATTACTAAAAACATTTCTTTCATATATTTGTTGACCACACGTTTTTCATTTCTGAGAAGCCGTACCGAAAGAACTCATGAGGAATTTTAAATAAAATGTAACTTATATGTGTATCTAATTATAATTTTAGATTAAAATATATATTTTCGGGTCCTTTTGATGCACAACATATAATACAAACTAAAAATATTTTATTATATATACTATCCGAGTATGGAGATGGTATTTACCTTATAATAAATAATAAGCCGTCTGTAATAAAAATGATAAAATGAAATGATGACAAATAGTAAAAATCAGCTTTATATGTTATCTGTTGCGCTACGGACAGTAATCTTCCTTAAATAAAACTTGCTCTCTGCCAATTGCGACTCTCGTACTCATACTCTCGCGGCTCTAAGTCCTTTCTTATTCTATTCAATCCTTATTGGTACCTGTCAGGCTGTCCGTCACAAGTCCCCACGAGGATCTTTAATTGGTCCTATTATGGAAATAAAATGTGGTCATAGCCTTTGTACAGCGTTGACTGAGATTAAATAAGCCTGTGCATTCGTTCCAGGCACTTTGGTATAAGGTATTAGTTTCACGTAATTAAGAGGCTAAAATTTATACTTGGTCTCACAATATGCAGAATATTTTTAAACGGTTAGATGTAGTTGCGAAATATGTTTTCTGTAGATTTTTCTTAAATTTAAACTAAGTGCAAATGGAAGAGTTGAAGAAATTTAGTTAACAAGGAATTCAACGTAGAGTACTAGTATTTCTTAATGTTGTAAATGGAATTTATGTATGGTTTATTTTTTAATTATTATTCTTTTATTAATAAAAACATAACAATAAAAACATTGTAAATTTATTTTTAAATGATTTCAAAAACAGTTATCAGAGATTATATTGTATACTAGCGACCCGCTCGCGGTTTTGCCTCCGTAAACTACATGACCCGCGTTCTCATTTATTTAACAAACTACATAAATTTATAATTTAAATGATTATAACTTTTTTGATAATAAACCGATTGAAATGAAATAAACACTAAATGTTAAGGGAAGTTTACTTCAATACAAGAATCTATCCGTTTCCAAATTAATTAGCGAGCACAAACAAACAGACAAACAGATAATCAGAAATGAGAAATAAAAATAATTGTATTGGGTAATATTTTATTGATAAATAACTCTAATAATATATTTTTTCATATATCTTCCATGTACAGCCAACGATCAGTTACATACCATAAAAAGTATATGTACAGATAATTAAATTTAATGTAATTTGAGGCCAGTGTGGCACAGTGGAACATCGTCTGACTGTAAACGCGATTGGTTTTGTGTTCGATTTCTCTAGAACCTACGAAAAAGTGCGGTGTTGATCTCAACACCGTGTCGCTTTATCTTAAGTTCCCTAACATGGCGGATCTCCGACAGTCAGCAAGTACTATCTCGAATGCAACCAGAGAGTGAAAAACGGAGTGTCTTGCCACTAGGTTCTAGCTGGCTACCCAGTTGTTGTAAAAAAAAAATATTATTCTGGTTGCAACATTTTTATATGGTTATAAATTAAAAACAAATATAATCAGTGATTACACTGAAACATTACTATAAACACTTTTAATTTAAAATGTATTTCACAATAATATATTTTTATATGGTAAACAGGAATAAAATCTAAAAAATGTTTTCCATTACTTTCAAAAGCTGTTGGGTTTTACAATCTACTTGTTGTCGTCCCCTCGACTAATTTATATATGTAGAGATATATTAATTAAGAGTATAAATACACATGAAGGTGACATTTATACGTCTCTAAGCGAAAGACATGCTATTTCACGTGAAAAGTCCATTTTTTACCTTAAAATATTGTGTATTTAAGTGGTGTCGAGACTTGATTCGGAAATAAACTGGAGGTGTTTATTGCTTTAAAACATCTGTACTTTAAAATTCTTATAAGGTATCCTGATATTGATTACCAAAATTATTTTAAGTATATAATTAAGACAAATTCAAGAATTTCTATACACTGGTTGAAAAAGTGACGACGGCCTATACGGGTCTTCTTACGAGACGGCCTTAAGTTTTTTAGTACCTTGTTTTTCATTATTTAAATGATTTTTATGACCTGAAGTCGAAACTGTATTTACAGTAGTCATTTTCAATGAGAGTTAAAAAATAATTCTAATTTCATTTATTATTTACATATTATGTTGACGTAAAAGGTTCCGTAAAATTAAACTTTTGTAAACTGCAATCCTCAGCTTTCATATGTATAGGAAAAATCCTTGTATATGTATTTCTAGATAATTAAGTAAGATATAAAGTAAGCTGAATCTGCACTTCATGCGTCAGTATAAGTGACGTTAATTTAATATACTTTCAATAGAGTACTAGGTCATGAGATAATTGCGAAGAAACCTTTTAGTTTCATTTTAAAACCTATTTAAAATCACTTAAGGGTGCCAGTTATAATTAGCCTTGGGGAAATGAAATAAACAGGATATATTGGTGCTTCTTTTATATATGCTAAAGAAAATAAATATACTATACTCATTAAATTAAAGCTTGAGATGAAAAACTAAAAAATTTGGGAATAATGTATGAGTTCGCCAGTATTATTGAATGGATTATACCAGGCAACTTGCGGCTCGCGAGCTTGTTGAAGGGCTTTGTAAGGAATTTGTGGGTAGTGATAAATGCATCCGTGTTCACTTAAAATTCTTGTGTTATTATATTTTAAATATGTATTTAATTGTGGCTGGCAAAAAATCTAGTGTCCAGAAATTCTGTTCCCTCAGCGCCCAAAATTGACACATTGTGTGTTGAGTGGCGGAATTCATAACCACGCTGTTTTACCAGATTGCGGAAATGTAATTAATTTAAACATAATAAAATTCCTCGGAAGAATAAGGATTCGCAAGCTAAAATGGCAGTGGGCTGGTCATATTTGTCGCAGAACCTATAAATGTTGGGGTAAATGGGTTCTGCAGTGGAGACCGCGCTTTATCAAGCGTAGTGTAGGGTGCCCTTCAGCTATGTGGAGTGACGAAACAAAGTGGCTGGTAATGGTTGGGAGCGAGTCCAAGATCGAGCTCAGTGGCGTGTCATGGGACAGGCCTATGTCCAACAGTGGACAAAGATGGGCTGATGATGTAATTCCTAGAGTAGGGATCGCATCCACAGCAACACATTTGCTATCCGACGTTGTCCCACTGTGCCACATAAACACTAAACACAATACAAATTCATAATTATTCTTTGTACAAGCGTAAGTAATAAAATCTCAGACTCCCAACAGTGGGATCGTTATATACTTAGAAATAGTAGAAGCCACTCAAACCGTGTGTATTAAGCCCACTTAATAAAACACACGCAACGTAGAAACGGCGTAATTCAATCTATGCGAAACCGTACAAGTGGCAAAATATTTGCACGCTTGGATTTAATTGGAGCCATGGTTATTTTATGGCCTATAGTCCGAAGCTATTTATGGCAGACCGTGTTAACTTTCGAGTGCGGTCTTGTAACAATATGATATCTTCCTATGGATATTTCCTTCCTATCGAGTCTTATTTTGAAAACTATGTGTCGTTTAGAAATTCATTTTTGTTCTGTCAAATTGATAATAACTATATGTTTTTTGACTTAAATGTTGTTCATAATAAGGTATAGAAAGAAGAAACAATAAGTATCATTGATTGAGTGAGTTATTATAAGTCGTTTCAATAAAATGTATTAAGAAGTGTGAGATTATACACTTTTAATACCTAATACTTAAACACGAATGCTATGGAAAAAATAGTAGGTGTCTATAAGGAGTGTGATGATGATATTCAACCCAAAGATAAAAAAATCTAACGTCAGGTAGCGTCAAATATCCAGAGCTGGATTTGAACCTACATCCATCACATGCCGGCACCGTAATGCCATCTAGTTTATTATGAACAATATATGTATTTGTATTAGTACAAATTATAACTTATTTTATAATTTCTAAGTAAATATAATGCACATTTTATGTCATGCTTATTTCTAGCTTATAGTTTTATATTTACAAAATGCGTGTAGAAATGAAGAAAGTAATTAGTGTAGTGCTTAAATTAAGTTATTGCAATTGTGATCAATTAAGACAAAGACAATATCTTAAATCGATTGTTTTAATGTATCACTGTCAAGATATCTTCTAAAAGCCAATTTGGCTGATCTTTTCCGTCGTTCATTCAAAAGTTTGAGGGTGGTCCAATGTAAATTATACTGAAGTTTAATAAATTCTTAACTTTAAGCAAAAACGATATCCTAAGTTAATAAAGTTATATTTCGTATATATTCAAGTTCATAATTTGAAGCCTTTCACTTTTTTTTATTATTAATTATTTATATTAATAATAATTGGCATCAAAAAACATTTAAAAAAAAACTAGTCTGGCAACATTTTTTAAATGTTCAATACAATATATGGTCTAAAATTAAATAGGCATACATAGCTAACCTATTGTCATATACCGCTACATCAAAAGAAAGAGCCGCGAACAACTAAAACGGGAAAATTTTCTAAAACTTCAAAATTACCATCTTTCATCACATTTACGTTTATATTTAATGCGTTCAAAAGAATTAACTAAAATATTTGTTATCTCCTTGAACAATAAAGTACTTAATGTGTTTCTTTATGGCGCACTTCAAATTAAATATTCTGTAACACATTATAAAAATTTTCAGTTCGTTAGTTTTAATCGTTAATCATATGATAATGTTTAAGATATATTAAGCAGGTTAGTTCAAACGTTGGCGTGGAGGGAATATTCATTTGGCAGCGGCGCTATCCCAAAGTCCCTAAATCGCGGCGCGGCAGATAACTCCACATTTGCATATTAACTAGAAACTTTGCATCCCCGATACCGAAAAATTACGCCCGTGCGAACGGCCAGCTGGCGATTTAACGTTATAAGCTTTACCTGTCTTTTAATTACCATCACATATACGAAGTTATTACTGGCTCGGCTTTGCTGGATCAATTTATAATCTAAATTTAGGTATATTCAAATTGTTATTATTTGACTAGACTTTCATTTATTTGTATCTCCGATAGTATTATAACATTAGCACGGTCGTATCAATCAATTTATATATATATATATATTATTCCATAGACAAGGCAAACGAGCGTGTGATCACCGCCACCCACGACCTCGTGTAACACCAGAGGAGCTACAGAAATGTTGCCAGCCTAAAGGTGGAAATAGACGCGCTTTTTGAAGATACCCATGTCGAATGAACCTGGAAACATGTATGTGATTGTAAAATTATAATAATACCTGTAAATGAATTATTGTTTAGAATTAATTGTAAGGTATTATTAAATATTACAATTTAGTTATATATATATTTATCTAGTATATTTTGTTTATAAGTTTTATAATTCAAAATTTCGAACACTAAAAGCGATTGGTATACGCCATTTAAACCGCAATGTCTCAATTTCTGATTTAAAGTAGAGAACGGAGTATCTTGACACTAGGTTATTTTAACAATCCTGCAAACGCCTTTTTAGAATTATTTCTATCTATAAAATATACTTCGATACTCGGATCACAACACCTTCCGTGTTAATGTTATATGATTATTTTACTTATAATTTTATTATTATTGCAATATACAATCAATAGATTTATAACAGTCTCAATCTTTCTTTCAGTTTTCTGTTAATTTATATAGTTATATACGTGCCGTTTACTGTCAGGTATAATTTTAGGTGTCTTCGTTCTTACGTATATAGATTCTTTATAAACGTAGATTGAAATGATGTATTTTCCCAATATCTTATCTCTCTAGTTTCTTGCAGTTCAAATTGTATCTTTTGAGCCTCAAATTTATCTTTCCCGTCTTTAAAATGACGGATGCATTTGAAAATCGAAACGATGAATTTGATGCGTAAAAATCTAAATTTGAGTTTTAAAAAACATGAGTTTCACGAGCATAAGGATTTTTTTTTAAGTTCAAAGTGAATACTTATATTACTTTCATTGCAAGACTATATTTTATTGCATTTGTTAGGAATAAAGTTAAATTTTATAAGTACCTACTAGTCAAAGAGTAAATTAATAAAACAGTTCATAAATAAGTAATAAATATTTATGAGATATTCTCTGAATGTATTTAAGTGCATTTTAATAATATTCATAAAAAGCATACTATTTGCTTTAAATAAATTACTCTAAAACAGAACTATTGTGTATATAATTTATTTATAAACTAACTAGTACCTGAACAACAATAATGCTAAATTTTCTGACAACGATTTGAGGCTTATATTTTAACAAAACGCTATGCATATTCACGCTACAGGTGACTGGAGTCATGTTTACAAATTGCACAATTCAAAACCACAGACAAAACTAAAACACCATTAATATTCCGAGTTAATCAAAAATATTTGCAATCAATCGTAAACGTAACCGATTGACTTTCGAATTTGAAGCAAAACATGAAATCGATAATGTATCCCACCGTTATTGGCAGGGAGCCAGCCTAAAAGAGACATGGCCTAATGCCGCGGTTTTAATTATTAACAAATTAAGACGTTACTTCTACAAAACCATCAACTGATTGAGTGAATATATAAATATGAAAACCAAAAAAAACAATGTCCGAGCAAATGTTTATTTCAAATTCCAATAAAATAACATTTAGTCAGAATGACAAAACCGACGCTCGTTCGAATTGTTTCCAGCATACTAATATTCTTAAATAAGAAATAAAGAAACGCATAATATTATGTCGCATTTGTAATATGGACGTCGATAATTCATAGCGAATGGACTACAATCGTTCCGATGACATGGTATGTCCACAAAAAATAACGCGAGCCATCATTTAGACCGTCAGCAGAATTGAGTGGGAGTGCTAGGGTTGTGGGTAGCTCGAATTTGTTGTACCAGTCAAGTAAATAGTGATGTGCTTCTATATCAATACTAAGTGATGGAAAGTCTATATGAAATCGAAATTACATAAGTATAGATATGATCTATGAGCCAAAATAATTTTCTGTCTAGTCACATATAGTGTTGACCAAAAACTCAAAAGCTAGTACTAGTTTAAAATCGTCTTCCCCTAAACAGTAAAATTAGAATAATTTTAACAATTTTTTTTTTTAAGATAATTTTAATTATTTATACATCAGAATAGAAACAAAAATCATTATAATATCACATGGTAAGTCGCGGTAAAAATTTCTTTGATATTTTCATTCAATCTTCTAAAGTTGTAATGAAAGCTACTAATTGTTAGTCCACTTCTAATACTTAAAACGTAAATTACATTTTAAACGACCATTACGCTTTGCAAAAAACATCTAATTTATTTTTAATGCTTACAGTGAATAAAAAATTTCTCTTTCACATTGCCTTGTCTTTGTTCACTTGAATATTAACTTCGAGACTTCTTTATTTGTTTATTTTTGTTGTACTTATTTAACACTTTTATATTAAAATGTACGCTAATTTTTTATAGAATACTGTAGTACTAATTGTAGATTTGGAGGCTTTCACCCAAATTTACACATATGCACCTAAATGCATAGTACTTACATTATTCATAGGTATCGGTTCAACCAGAAGGAACCATAACAAAACACTTTATATACTTTATATTGATACTGCCTTATATTTAAGGTCCTTTTTAATTGTAAAATAATAATTACAAGATAAATATTCCATAATAATTGCAGACTTAAAGTATTGATTAATGATTATCCTCTCACTATTTTCAGTTGGCCAATGAGTTTTAAAATAGTCCCATTGTCTAATGTCCGCTTTTCAAAACCACAGTGCGGTTTTCGAAACTGCGACGAATAGAAAATATATTTCCTATCATTTTGATTGTTTTAAAATAGCCTTAGGAAATTGAATGGCAAAATTAGATAGTAATTACTACCATATTAGTACGGTAGTAGGTAGGTTTGAATATCTAAAATACACATTCTCTAGTAAACAATAATGCTCTTCCTAAAAGCTCTTCCTTCTAATACAAAAATTGGCATTGGGTGGAGCCACATGCAATTTGCCTTAATCCCATGATTATAATGAGTATTTATATGAATTTATCATTAATATTTTAATAATATTATTTGATAAGCTTATGATGTCCATAATGTGTCACTTTATTCAATAAGTTACGGGACATGTTAAAAGTTCACATTTCATCTACAATTTTATTTTATTATTTATACGCTTTTATGCACTTTTTCCTGAGGGATTGCATGCTTTCGCTAGCGTTAAATACTCGTTTATGCATTTTCCTCCTGAATTTGCGTATCAGGTTGCGGAAATCAATGCCAGACTTGTCCGTACGGGTTGCTGAAGCCAAAATATGTAATCTTTTGCCCTGGGGAAAATCGACCTCATAAGCATCACGTGTACTGTAAAAAAATCCACATACGACAAGAGGCCTTCAACTAAGTACAAAAGCGAATATTAAGCTCAGTTTTAAATACATCCAAAGCCGAAATCCAACCCTAAAATTGTAGGCATTTATTATACTGTGCTCCACTAATACGATAACCATGTAGGCACAGGAATATCGTTTAAATTATACCTGTCCAATATTGTTGCTTCGTTTTTGTTGTAACTCACGATACAAACACGGGAAAAATTCGGTTACTACAGTCTATTGTATAAACAAGATTAATTATTTAAAATTATTGAAAATATATTACTGCTTATGTGCTTGCTTTTTAGTTATGATATGCTACATTGTGTGGTATCTATTATATATATTACTATAAATGTATGGGATAGTTGTAAATAATGAGCACCTACTTATATTATATAACCTTTTATTTTCGCAATGTTACAAATTCAAACACATTTCAACAATACAAATTATTCAATTAAAATAGTATAATGCTGTAGTGTACTTACGAAGACGCTAATATATTAATTGTCCAAACTGTAATTCCATATATTTTTATTTATCAAACTTTCTGTGTCTTGTTTGTAACTATTTCTATTTTTAAATTGTTAGCTGACAATTGGATTCACTTAAAGTGGTTAATAGAAATTTCAAATTAAATTTGTATCGTACGATGCGATTGTATGTATTATAATTATGATCTAAAATGGACACAAGTAATAAAATTTAAAGTATGTCAGCGAAGCAAGCATAGATTTTGTAATCGAGAATTAAACAACCTATTTGTTTCTCTAAGGAAATCCGTTATGGATACCCGCTCGTCCTGGGACTCGCACGCGGAGCCACGGGAACTGCCCCAATCTTCCGTGAAGTCAATCTGACACTTACCATATAAAAATAGATATATATATATATATATATATATATATATATATATATATGTAAAATATCCTAGGATATTAAGTATCCTTATTTAACCTATAACGTGGGAGAATTTAGCGTATTCAGGCATACATTCTTTGATCCCAGCTCATTGTTTGTTTAAAAAAAAATAAAACCAACATGGAGTTGTCCAATATTTTAGATGGCATAGCACTCGTAGCTACGAAGTCGGAATTCCTTAACCGAAGATTCTTGCGGCCCTCGACTCTATACATATGCAAACGTATAGACTAAATGTACCTTTAAGAATACATTTGTGATTACGTACTGTTGCGCTAATAAGACAAGGTAGAGACAAATACTTAAAGTCAAAACCTACCTCTATATATCTAAAATTTCTATATTTATAAAATAACTTACAAGTATCTCGATACCTGTTTATAAAAACGGTTCCTACGTGAAACATCTACTAAGCAATTTTTCGATTATTCAAATTGAACTGACGACCTGTGATTCATTCAACAAAGCCTACAAACCACTACACTACAAGGATCGTCTCATCATTCGTTATTGTTGAATCTCACCCGTCATCGGCTATTAAGATGTTTTGTTATTGAAACATGTTGTACTATTTACACAACGTTCGGACGTATTGAAGATATTTTTTGTATTCAAATGAAAACTCCGAGTCATTTAACTTTACCTTAGATTTGCTTTAATATTCTTTATCTGTATAATGGGATGACGGAGGCAGTCTTCTCGTTCCGATGCGACAATACACATGATTGCTGTGAGAGATTATAATTTAAATGGAAACTTTGGTTTGAACAAGTGAGTCATCTTCGAAATATGCTGATTGGCCTTTAGTCGTTTAAATATTACCAATAAGCGATAGCTTACCTCGTCACTTGTACTTTTTAAGTGTTGACGCTTAATTCATATTAAGCGAGATTCGAGATCATTCTCGATTTCTTAATTTTCTTTCTTAAAATTTTTTTACGTCAAATGTAAATTAACTTATATTAGAAAGGTAAATTGCTTTCTATTTATAGCATAGTTGTTACTATGTTAAAAATATATATGCTACCCATAGACGCTATAAGTAGCGCAGCGGGACAGTATTGCACACACGACCATGGGTTTGATTATAATTTTCATTTCTATTACACCGATCTGGTACAAACCATGGCGTACTGTTCCACTTTTCAACAAGCAAAGTCTCTAGTATTGCATAGTGTCGCTAGCTGAGAAGCTTTGCTTAAAAAGAGATGCTTAGCTTGATTTAGGCGGGACAGGTGAGAAGCTAATAAAAATCGTATGAAATTTCAAAGTAGCTAAGACAGTGTGTTGCGGCATATTCCGATGTGCGAGTAAACTCAACTGAAGCAAAAAGACAAAAGCAGAGATTGGAATCTGTATTATTAGTATAGTGTAGTGTTTGTATTGTATTTATAAAATAAATTATTTTGGTTTCCTTTTTATTGTTTAAAATTGTTTGAATATTAATACTAGAACATTTTTTTTTTAATCTTACTGTATATTATTTATATAGATTCGAGAATACATTGAATTGATTACATTTGTCTTATTTTTCAAGATATCGCCTAAGACACCAAAAGAATAGAGCTAAAATTCTATTGATATAGGCATGAGCATTGAAGCCTTAAAAGTTTAAAATACAGTAGAACTTTTCTATAAATATTCTGTTGAGGTACAGTATCGGTATACAGTGGTAAAAAAACAACAAGCCTATTTGAAGATAAAAAGTTCTACAAGTTTGTGTTCTTTCATATGACCCATGTGCATCTGGATATCTATTAAAAATTAATTCACCTGAACACTTAAATCCCTCGGTATTTAAGAACGGATGAGATAATTGAGTGTTTCTTGTGAATTCTCTTCCATTTCAACGCGCACGATTTGTTTATTTATATTACCGCCTTTCATCTGCTTGTAAATAACAAATGACATTCCTACCACTGACGTCAGTCACCACTTCAAACGTATGATTCTTCGTTTGTTATACCAGACCCAATTATGATGGGAAAATTTTGTCCAAACACTTTGAAGTTTAATTAGGTGGATGGTATTTTAATAATTGTTGATTGATTTAGAGTTGGTCCAGGTATTATATATTAGCATCCTGTTTCCAACGTTTGACACTAATTTTGTATGTTAAGATGTCTGAATTATTATTTTTCTATTAATAAGTTGTATTCTGGAAAGCTTACGGTATGCATAAGCATGCGAAATAACTTTGCAGGCGCTAAATCACAAAGAGATCTTAGAAAACAGATTGTTAGAAAATATACGAGAAACTCTATACATTAATTAATTCAATATTATTATTTACTAGTACGATATTACATTTTATTACTTCTACTTTAACAACCAACGTCACTAAAAGATATGGACGTTTTTTGAAGGGAGATTGGTTTCTTTTTTTTTTTATTAATTGTTTTTCGAATTACAAATGTATATTTTTCATGATAGCTGTATAAATATTATAGAGTATATTATAAAGCAAAGTGATAAACAGCAAATTATAATAAGATTTGTTCTTTAAAATCATCGTAACTACAGAATGGTAAACTAAAAATGATACTGTTAATGAGGGCAGGTAGATAATAAAAATCGAATAATATTTCTGTATTAAATTTTATTGCATCTATTCACACACCTTCGGGAACGGTTAAAGACGTTGAAGCTAACAAAATTACAAACAATATTTTCGCCTAAATAAATAAATTTGCCATACATCTCAGGGTTTATATAACATTTAATTATATCGTCACCATGCAATGAAAAAACAATCACTCACAATCATTATTTGCATTTTATTCAACGACCTAAAATACTATAATATTATAGCAAAATAGTACAATTTACCTCCGTTTCACATTTTAATGCCAGAGATTTGTATTTTACCTGGTAAAGTTACAAGGTTTTCACTGCACGGCCACGACGACTGTATATATTATTCTAACACAGAACTATCATATACGTCGTTGCAACATAACTGTACTGGTTCTCTATATTCTTTATATCTTTGCGTGTTACTCTTGTATGACGTGCTTTGCACTAAAGCGATACACCAGCGGTACCCTTTACTTATGGTGACACGATAACGACACGATATTATATCAATACAATTAATTAATAAAAAATGGATAATAATACAATTTATATATTTTTACATTAAATATATGATTCTTACATTATATGTGGGGTTTTAGCTTTTATTTTTGAGTTTTAACTGTCACGGCCATTCGCGGTATGCAATATTCGCATGAAATCGTGTCGTAACGAAGCTTATCGTCAGTGTCTGTAACGTAGACAATTTCTTTAGAGAACCACGTCTTCCGCCGTTTATTTACATCAAAATTTCTAATACAGAAAAATTATTATCTCATTATTTTAATTTTATCGATCGCTTAAGAATAAACCGGAACAACACTGACAAGAGACAAGAAAAAATTGTTGTATTTTACTTTTACTTAGTTAAAAGTTAGGTATCTATCTATTTTTTATATCCGAATAGTGTTTAAATATTTTACTACAAAATTTTTAAAAAAATATTTATTGTCACATCGGTTTATTATTAAGCAAGCGACGCTATCAATACTTACAAGAGTGACGTAGGTATGTACAAAACTATAGTCAATTTTGGACTTTCAGTCTAATATAGGGAAAATAATATTTTACACGTTACCTCTACATTAGTTACAAATGTACAAGGTCGTTTTGGGTTCAAACTGGTAGAACTATGATGTTAACATTATTCTTTATATAATAAGAAGAGTCGATATATTTTCGTTTTAATATTATTTTTACATTTAAGCTATAAATCTCATAGTTTAGGTATTTATTGTAAGTTGAAGCTGTTCTAATAAATATGGTATACATTAAATTACCATGCAGAATTGAAAATGAAAATATTATTTTACAGTTGCTTAATATGCGTAAAATGAAATATACTATTAAGACTCTATTTAACAATTCTTAATTTTCGAAACATGTGACCAAAAGAGATTCATGATGCCAGCTCTAACTGATTTCGATGCTAACTTACAAATAATATGTTTTACACGGCGTGCTTTTAAATGTATCATAGACAATCATAGTCTTCTGACTAGAAATGAATCTATAAAGATATCTCACAATCTGGTTTCTTAGATTACAATAGTACATTAAACAAAATGTGATAAAACTACTGACCTCGTACCAATAAATATTAAAATTCGAATATTTATTTACGAAACTATCAAACAAGAGATAAACTGGACGTAATTAGGCACTAAATATAAGGAGAACATTTCGAAAATAATAATTTACACTCTACATATGAAATAATCTAAAACAGTGTAGTCCACTAGAGGAAACATAACACGTATTAATACCTATGCTTCTATTAAATCACTTCGTTAACCACTTCCAGTAATAACTGTACGCAACGTGTAAGGTCCAACTCGTTTAGCACCTAGTATTGTCGGTCGGTACGCGGCGTCGGTCGAGATGCCAACCTCACGTGTCTCTATCACATAACTAACCTCTACCGGTGCATAAATTATTATCACGTATATACGTATGTATATATATTTATCGATATTTACAGACGTGAAGCCGTGCTAGCCGTTGCGGCGTCGGCAGAGATCGTGATTATTGTCGGTGCGCCAGGGGGCGGGGGACAGGTCAGGCGCGGGGAGGGGGATCGGCAAGCGAGGATGTGGAGGAGGAGGAGGGAGAGGGAGCGGGAGGTGCGGGGGCGGGGGCCGCCAGGGCTAGGGTCCGGGAGTATTCTAGCAACGCCACGTCTGCTGGATGACTCGGGGGGTACAGTCCTCTGTACAATTCCGGTCGGTATGGGTGCGCAAGCCGGGCGGCTGCTGATTGGTAGAATGAGACAGCTGGGGGTGTAGCTTCATCTTTGCTTGCCATATCTGCAAGGGACCATATCCTGGGTTTTGCTGATGGCGTGCTACCAGGGGCGCGAGAGGGTAAATGCTGGTAAGCTGGATGTAACGGACGCTCGTATGGCTCCGGCGACTCGGGTCCACTGTCTGCACGCGACTCCGACCATTCCGATTCAGTTCGTTGTCCAAGTAGATCTAGCCTTTGCTGAGGTCTTTCGCCATCTTCACTCGATCCCGTCCCAGAATCTTTTCCGTCTAAAATAAATATTTTAATTAGGTAATGCGGCTTTTAGTAATGTTTATCATCTCCTGCTTTTTGGATGCTGTGGCTAAAACGAGAGGCTTCACAGCTAAGTCCAAATATGCTGTGTCATAAAATGTGGACCATGACAGAATGATACCACAACATAAAAAAAATACACAAATGTCATTCGCCAATCAACTAACTGTTATAAAGCGTAAATTATTTAAATCACTAACAAAACTCAAAATTACGTACCTAAAGCATCTTTGCCGTCGTTGCTCTTATGGTCGTCATCGTCATTGTTATTATCGTCGTCATCGACTCGGTTCCTCGGCTCCCATGTCATTTTATTTTCTTTCTTCAAACGTCGCCTAGCATTAGCGAACCATGTCGACACTTGCGTGAGTGTCATTTTTGTAATTATTGCCAACATTATCTTCTCGCCTTTTGTTGGATACGGGTTCTTCTTATGTTCATTCAGCCAGGCTTTTAAGGTGCTGGTAGTTTCTCGGGTGGCATTTTTTCTTCGTGCTCCATTTAGGTCCATTCCGTATCTGAGGACAATACAAATGATAATTCTTAATATTTTACACTTAGACAATTATTTATGTATACGAACATAGAACTTATTATTTAAGTACGGAATATTATTCCAAAGTATCTGTAAGCAAATTTAAATCTAGAACCATTGTTTTGCAGTACTCCGGTGCTTCGGTATAATCTAGTCAATAACTTCCAAATGAGGAGTTAATAAGTGAGCATTTGTTCCCAATGGTTCATTATTACACACAACGTATTGGGGAGCGTTGTATAAGTCTCTTATGCCCAGTGAGGGAGGGGATCTTGCTACAGAATGCATTGTAACGTATTGTCGTTAGTTACTTTCACACGTATAATGGAATTAGTTTAGGCTATTGGCCACACAAAGTTTTAATAATATTTACAAGATATGTTATGATTATTAGAAAAAATAATAAGTATTGTTATTAATAGGTTGTATAATACCTAAAAAAACATTACGACAAATATTTGTTTTGTTTTTAAATCAATTACTTACAATATACAAAAAAATATATAGTCAAATCTTGTTTTTTTTCTAAAAAGGAAATTACTAATAATATAAACCCCGCCATAATTTTCCTCGCACCGTAAAGTTTTAAGGTGGATAGAAAGCGTAAATGGAGTCCGATTTGGGTGAGATTTCTGATAAGTTCAGTCGTGACCGCCCCCCGCAAACTCCCTCCCATCGAGCCAATGAAAGCGGCATGATAATTGAAATCCAGATAAGCCATCGGTTGCTGTTCTACTGTTCACCGTGCTTATCTCCCGGCTCCGTACGCAGACCACGCACCCATATACCCACTATCTTTAATACGTTACCCCCTATCATTATTCCATTGAGATTAATGTTTTGCCTCAATGCTTTTAAGTAATTGAATCACAAAATAAAACAATTTTATATTGTTTATTCTTTTTGTTTATTTATCCAAATAGTGGAAATATAATATAGATATATGTTATAATGATGTATTTTGTATAAGAATGACGAAGCTTATTTAACTCCTTAATTGCTACTACATAGTTTTTGCACAAAATATGATGTTAGATTAGATATTATTATAATCATCTAAAAGGCTATATAAGTTTTGAGTTAATTAACAAAACACTTAACAAGCAACTCGCTTAAGTTTTATATCGCGGAAGGCAAGCACGATCCATATGCCGCCGTTGCATTGTTTGAAGCCGAGAAGGGTGGAAAATAGGGATGAGTACTATGGGAAATTAATAAAACTGTCACTTAAATCGCACAAGTGTCAGCCTGCGCCCCTCAAATCTATGGTTTAAGGGATATTGTGCCGTAAACCAAAGTCTCACAGACCAATTTCGTATACAAGTGAAGTGGAAGCTTCCCTTTTGTTAAGTCCGTTGTTGACTTAATTCTAGCCCTCGATGAGATTCTCGTAAATAAATATGGAATTTTATATCCCATTATCATGTGCTTATAAGCTGTATCAAGATTGGTACAGTAGTTATATTTTAGGTAAAGAATATTTAACTGTAATTTTTTATGTGGAAAACCGTAAACACTAATTCTTCAAGCTAAAAAGTTGCGTACAAAAGCTTCTATGGAAGATAAACTAAGGAATAAGCTCGATCAACTAGGTAGTAATTAAAAGCCGTATGATATAATTTGTGGAGAGATTCACATTTTAATGACTCAGTTTCTGAATGGACTAACATTTATAGAATACGACAATATAAAATGGAGCGAAGCTTAGGCGCATTCAAACAAAAAACCTTCATTTATCCACGCTGTGCCACTTTCATAGCATCCGAGCTCCGGGGTAGCTCTTCATTTTTTTATTATTTCGCCGAGAGGGTGGTTCGCCCTCTCCCTACTTCAATTAAACGTCTATGTCTCCTTCGCGTTTCCTACTTTAGGTCATAAAAATGGGATGACAGAAATATATCACACCTAATGCAGTTATCACTTCGGTTTTGATAACATCTTAATATGACGCAAAAAGGAGGCTAGAAAAGTGTTAAAAAATGTAATTAATGTATGTGAAACGTCGTTTCGTGTTTTCATGAACTTTTGGAAAAGTGCTTACACACCTCTTGCATTAAGAGCACTATATTTCGAGTACGAGTTCGAGTTCGAGTACGAGTTCAGATTTTAATAACGATTACCCTCTGTTTGTACTAAAATTAATGATATTTCCACTTATTAAGTTAATATGAATTGGGTTTTTTGGTAACGGAAACGGAAGTGATTTAATATTCTGTTTTATATGTAATACATATATAATACATTACGGAAAATAGTAGATGTAAAATATATATAAAGCTTATAGTCATTTATTAGACATTATTAAAAATAATAATTTAATAAAAAAATATTCTTCATGTCACACTTTTTCCCGCACAGAGGATCAAGTTTCAAGACACTCCGTTCTGCAGTTTCCGCCCGAATTCGATACATTGCATTTTTAAACTCAACGCCTCGCTTTGTATTAGGTGCCAGAGCGGAGAAACGAAAATATTTTGAATATAATCATTCCCCCGAGTGAGGACGTCAATGTGAAGTAAAAACTAATAAGAGATAGGACACTTGTGTCTATTTGTTGTAAAAGCAAGCAATTATTGTGAAATAAATCATTTTCTTATATGAGAAGAAATAAAAACATTGTTTTAGAATTTCTAACAATACTGTTTTTGGCTGGTGAAATTAAGAATAAAAAATTACACTGCCGAAACGTAGAAAATGGTCAACTTTCAAATGCATACGTATAAACACGGATGTGTATTTTTGATATATATTTGGTAAAAATAATTATAATTAATTACAAAATCTAGTATAATGTATATGTACGAGTATATGTAATATGTATATATAATATGTATATATATTTCTGTATATTTTGTTGTTATATGTACATTCGTTGAATTCATATCTATAAATTTTTTTTAAAAAAATCACTACTTGTAAAAACGTTGTTATAGAGCTACCAAAGTATTTAATATTTTAATTATAACATATCTAAGAAACTTCTATACTAAATGTAAATTATTATGCTCGCTTATTTCTTATATGGGAAATTGACTCCATATTTTGCATTATCCAGACCGGAACAAATATTTTACATTAAATCCCACACATTTTCTTGGTATAGAGCTTTAAAACACTTTGAGTATTAGACATATTTAGAAAACGTTTTTTTTTTTTTTTGAGTATTTTTTTGAGTATTGCTCGATGTAGCATTTTGTCGAATCAAATCGTTGTTATTCTATTACTTGTGAACTTGAAATATTGTGTTAACTAATAATTAAGTAAGCTTTAGATTGTGTTTTTTTGTTCTCATAGTACTTTGCAATATCTAACTGTACAGCATATACATTAAAATAATCATCACTTTAAAAACCACAACGCCTGCCTGAGGCTGTAAAATAATGTACAAATATACTGCCTTCAGGGAATCCGTATAATACTTCCACCCTAATCTATATATATATAAACATGACTGCCTTGAGATACATATAAACATATAAACGGCTACAAATGTTTGTTGTATATTTCTAGCCTTACGAAATATATTTTTACTATAATGAAGACAGTATTTGTTAATTATTTGAAAAGGTTTTAAAAGATTTTAATTGTTCCACGTGAAATTGTTATATAAATTTCTATACTGAAATAAAGTCCCTAATATAGCTTGTTAGCAATTTTCTACTGCAAAAATTCTTTTATTTCTAATTAAAGCTGTCATTGCGTTAGTTTGTTCATTTTCCCGTTTGAGCATTGCTACTATTATACTGTATGGCAAAGCAATGAGGAATTTCATTTAATGAATTTACTTATATATTTTTTATTATTTTGTGATATTTGTTCGAGCCGGAAGGAAGTCTTTGGATGACGTGTTTATTACTGAAGTGTGAAGTTTACACCTTATTTATATATTATTTTATCAATTGCACGCATTTCTAGAATTCCCTAATCTAGAATTGATGGAGGGCCTTTATTGAAGACAACTATTATGTTCATTCACTACTATACTCTATTTCTTCTCCGTATTTCGCATTTTTTGCATATTGCCAGTGAAATGAAATCACAACCAAATTAACTATTTTAATTTACAGATTTGGACTTATATGCATTACGAACGATTGTTTGGATAGATGCACGCTACATGCACTATAGCGTGGTCGACCATAACGTAACCAAAAAAAACTAAACTCTTTTTGCCTATCAAAAGGTTAAGACTTTTAAAAGTGTAATTCAAACACTTGGGATAAAGTATCTGTACATACTAACAAAAAAAAAATAAATTGAAGTATAATAAGGCGTATAAGAATTTCGCTGGAGCCAGATGTAGACCGTATGGTTTAGGGGTCAGGGCACTTGGATGGTTTCCAAGAGACGCGGGTTCGAGTCTCCGCTACGTTAAATAAACCATTGTATTATTTATATTTAAATATTTGTTATTTTATACCAACAACGTTTATAACTATCAATAAGAAACAAAAGCATTAGAGCTATTTGAACCACAGCCAGACTTAAAATCGGACAAGCGCCTAAAATTATACATTAATTTCGATTAATAAATATTGTTCACAAAATGTCGGCAAGGCAACATTGTCATTTATTAGTACAGTACAAGCGCGGTGTAACAATATCCTCCTAGGTCTCGTAAGCCGACGTAGTATTGGATTACATATAATTTGAATTCAACCAATAACAACGTCGGCACCCATATAAAAACGACGATATTTGTAATAGATGTACCTACGTTCATTACGCTCCGTCGAGCTTATCTGTGGAATGACACACGGCCTATGAAATTAAAAACTTCTTGTAACTATCACTGACAGTTTCTGTTGGAAGCTTCACTTGGATAGAGTTACGTATTTAGCGACGGACTGTTACAGAAATGCATTTTTTATGTTTCTATTGGTGCTTTAGCTCAATCAAGTATAAGGCAAGACTTTGTAGTTATCCTGAAAAAAATATTTTATGGTCTGGTTTTTAGTCGAAGTTCGAATATTACTAGTTTTACGTACAAGATCTTTCTACGGTTAGATTTTCGATTATAAAATATTTGGATTTATGTCGAAGTCAAGTAAGAAAAAGTTTTGTTACGTTAATCAATTATGTATAGATATGTGATATTTTGTAACGAAAAACATTGAAATGTAGTAATTCACAGGTTCAATACTAAACTTAACATAGGTACATACGCATGTATGTAAAAAACAAACATATTTTACAAAAACAATAAAGCAAACATACCTTTATAAAGTACAAAGTAATAAATAAAGAAAAATATGTTCAGATAAAAGTATTTATATTATTACTTTAAGAAACACGCAACCCAGGTTCTGGGGACATTCTGGTAAACAAGGTAGCAGGGGTGGCACGCTGGGTAGCATATACCATTACGAGTAACGATCACCAGAATATACTAATTAGTCCTCCCCTTAGTAAACTGTGTAATAGTCACATTTTTGGTATGTAAATGGCCAATCAAAAAATAAAGGGCGTTATCAAAACTTGGGCGGCGCTTTCGTGACCGGTGTGTCGACACCCATATGGCTTTTTTGCTTCAAGCTTCTAGCCGTTGTTCAAGACTGCTTTGCTATTTAAAATATTTAATAAGGGATGGCCGTAATGTATATACAAGTCAAAAAGGGACGCATTTTATAGCTCACAAATTCTTTCTTCATTAGCTAAACTTACTTGTGGCAATAGAATTTTACATTAATAGAACGTTAAAAAAAACAGTAATTTAAAAACGATAAGCATTTTGCCCTATGGTCTCAAATATTCAATAATTCTTGTGCCCTTTATATTGAAGTAATAAGAATACATCGTCTGTGGATAGATAGGCAAATTATTTTTCTGCGCCTCACATCTGACCCTCGTATGATAAAATTTTATATGTCCATACATTACAATATTAATTAATTTAACAATAATAACGTGATTGCGGTGGGTATACTTTTACTTTATTGGTTATTTGTACATATTACTTTATATCTTCACGTCTTCTACGACCTTTATGTGTAACTAAATAAGTTTTGGCTTAAATAAAAATTAATAAAAACCATCTATTCTAATAAGTAGATTACGACCAGTTTTTGTAAATTTTATTACTGTTTTATTCTCAGTATAAATGAAACTTTCGCAAAAAGTGCAACGTATAAAACTTAAATAAAAAGCTTTTGTATTCAGTGTTCGACGCGACCCGCAATCGATTAATCTCTTTCCGTTTATCAACAATGAGTTAAAGCTTATCTATCTCATTAACGGTTCCTTGTTTCACATTCACAGAGACCAAAAAACTATTAGCCTGTAACTCCAGACCAAGTAAATAATAAAACGCGATATATCTTTGCATTCAATACGATTATTAGAAAATATATAAATATGCCAAATAATAAGTTTCAAATATATAAAACTAAAATAATGGGTATTTTTACTATTATTTATCAATAAATAAGGTATCAGGTTCAGTATTATACTGAAGAGTTGCATTTTGAACGCTGCAAATCTAAAATACAATTTTTAGATGCATATATACAAAGGTACATACTTGAAAATTATATATTAATTGTATTCTTTTTTTGTTTAGAATTTGTATTAATATTTTAAATATCTTCTAATAAATACTAGGCTATTTACATATCACTCTGGGTAAATAAACTAGTAGACTACGAGACTTCGTTCTGTGGTACAATCTATAGTATATAGTATTGGTGTGTGAATAAAAGATAGCGATATTAATCCTAGGAATGGCTTAAATATTTCAATTCTGCATTCCTACAAAGATATGAGAAGAATATTATATCGCTTCCAGTTATGGTTACCGATATAAAATTATTTCTGAATATAAGTGTCGCATAATTTCGGTCACCGATATTACAATTTTGAAGAGTGTAAGTCAATTCTGGGACTATCTCAACTAACGTCCCAGGTGCCTTTATTATTCAAATTATCTGTTATTGATAGCTTTTATATAGACATTGCCCACGTCCTAAAATATCCGAACTTTATATTGGATTTGGTTACGGATAGTTTTCATTTATTTCCTATATCCGACAGCTCCGCGTAGCTCCATAGTATCCCTGATTGATCTCTTTATAAAATGGAATATGCCATAGTAATTTCCGAAAAAGCAATAATTTCATATTAAAGCACTTGTTAACTAGTTAACTATTTTCTGCGTCTTTCGTCGCAGTGGAGTGTTAGCCTTATTAGCCCGTCTTAGATAGTACTGTAAAAACATGATCAGTGCACTCTGCTAGTAATTTTTAATACCGATATAATCCATCAAAAATAATCTGATCGTTCTTTTTATAAATATAAAACAATAGTGTTTTTATCATCCTATTAGTGTATGCGAAAATATTAAATTATAAACTAGTGTCTGTTCGTGTGTGACTAGAAAACAAGTAATGTAAAAAATGCCTTGCGGGCGAAACTCTTTATTGTATTTTAAAAGATTTCAACATAAATTAAACATTAAATATGAGTCTAATAAGTTTTGTTTGTTAATAACTAAGCAAACGTTAGATTTTGATGTAAATAATAAATATTAATAATTTAGATAATATAAAAAATTCATAAGAAAACCCAATAAACGATGCCAACATTGGCCGAGTGCGGTCAAGACATCGCTTTATATTATTAATTTTGTTTTTGTTATAATGGCGAGATAAAAAACGCATAACAACAGTTAGCATTTACAATAACATGTTCATACATACACAACATACGCTACATTTGTTCGAAACAAGTATAATATTAATAAAAATTTTATTGCCTTATATTTCTCATTATGTTCTGATAAAGAGTATAAACTGCGAGTGCTTTGTTCGGTTGTGATTTAATATAAGGTTATATTTATTAAATGTTCCATATATGTATACTGTACACATCATAGCCAATGGCGTAGGTCGTTAGTTTGATTTCCATGTGGGTTTGTGTCAATTGCGTCTTATTGCTTGTTCCGGGCAAGTGAAAAACCGTAGTTTGAGTTCTTATAGTATATTTTACGCCTAAATAAAAAAATAATATATATACTCGTATAAAGGGATTTCTTTACGGATCATTATAATTTATCGTAAAAATTGTATAAAAAGTACATTAACTGGTTTACATTAGACATATTTAAAAAACGTTCGTTACGTTCAAATTTTTATACGTTTTCTAAATATGTCTTTTTCAATTTCCTTAGTGTGCGAATAACACTTTAAAAAATGTTAAAAAATATATATGGATTACATTATTTGTTTTGAAGAACTTTGGGACGTTTCGCACTTTCGGTTAATATATACAAGTCTGGAATCTACAGCACTAGATATGAGTTAAATTTAAATTGACGAACAATGCGTGTTTCGATGATATAAACAATGAATGTCGTTAAATACAACAAAGTAAA
Source organism: Podotricha telesiphe (assembly GCA_038994665.1). Taxonomy (NCBI): domain Eukaryota; kingdom Metazoa; phylum Arthropoda; class Insecta; order Lepidoptera; family Nymphalidae; genus Podotricha; species Podotricha telesiphe. The sequence continues at coordinate 468,083 of JAOYRR010000014.1, read as the reverse complement.
TTTACTTACACTATGATTTCTTCCAAATGTTTAAGAAGCAGAGAAACAATTTTTTTTTTTACAACAATATAGATTGTTTTACTCTTTTTTCATCCCGCTAAATTTTTTTAGCTAGTACAGTTTAGGGAATTCAAAACAATTATAGAGTGTAGTAATGAATTACCTTGACAGCCATTTTTGAAAGTTGATTTGTTGTTAATTTTCGATGATAATAATAAAATTGTCTAAATACGGAATTTATATTTTCCAATTTAAATTAAATTGTTTAGGATAGCAAATTGATGTAGGTATAACCCGTTCGATTCCGGCGCCTAGCAAAATTTAAATATATTGCTTTGTGTCTAGATGCTTAGATGCCTTCCTTAACAAAATAATCAGTACGACGGGCGCCAGACCTCACAAGTAGTACAATATGGAACGAATAAACTTGTGAAAATTAAGTGTCGCAGGCATGGTTCATTTGTTATCAGAGGTCATGTCATTTATTACTGACATATTAATACCGTTGATTCAATTTTATGAAGACATTTCAAAACATATTGAGAAACGTTTTATTGGATGTTGTAATTGTTTAAGGGACTTGCTTGAGTTAGATATAATTGCTATATAAGTATATACACAATTGTTTTTTTTTTCATTATTAAGTATTATTTAGATTTATATTTTAACGATTGTTTTTTTTTAAATATTTAATTGGTTTTATCGGATATTTAACACTTCGTGCGAATGGATAAAACAAAAGAAGCGGATGTTTTGTTTAAGACGTCCTTAAATTTCTCTTTAAAAGAGAATACCGTTAAATTTGATGTAAGCAGCTTTATCTGTACTAAGTATTGTATGTTGACTCTGATCTCATTTGATTGCATGTATTTCAGTGTTAAAAAAATGACGCCTTCATGACGTCACAGTTGTAACGTGTTCAACTGTACTCGATCGACTGTTGTAAGATCAAAATGCCTATGAAATTTATATTTATGATAGTCCTCTACATAACAAGTAATGTCGGAAATTTTCTATACATGTAGTAAAAAACTGCAAAGTTCTTTGTTTCTGACAATTTTTTATAATTTATATTAAAATAATATAAAACTGTACGTAGTACAATATTTGGATTCCGCGATTTCTATTCATTTTAAATGAAACTGTTTTAACCGGATTAATCGCGTATATTTTGGCATTCGAAAATACATTTTGGAAATCGTTTTATCAACAGACAGGTGACTGCCACCTCAGTTTACCTGTAACCACGGATTACTGAACAGTGCTCGAAACGTCGAGTTTACTAAAATGCATTTTTGAATACCAAACTATACGTAATAATCTGCTTAAAACAGTATAATTAATAGCTATACTTAGTTTCCTGGCTTTGCACGAGAAACATAATTTATGAGTGCGCTATGTATATACTATATATAGATAGGACACATACCTACGCTTAGGATAAAATGTCTATCCATCCATGCATCCATCCATCTCCGCGTCAGAGTCGTTGCCAAAAACAACGATCGATCGCGCGTTCGAAGTGTGAAAACATACGGAACAGATAGACAGCTCTACTTTTCCATAAATATTGGTACTGATAAGTTGTCATATAATAATAAAATTCATATAAAAACAAACCTGTCATGGATAAATTCTGGACAAATATCTGACTAAAATTAAAAACAGGGTACAGCATATTCGTTACATAAAGCAGGTAAAGTAAGGCAAAAAGTGTGTATAGATGTAATAAGTAAATCTTCGCCTCCATGCCGACTATATGTTTCTAAAATGAAGTACCTATAACATCTACAATTGTATTTTATTAACTAATTTATGTATGGAATATGTCGAACATTTGGTTTTTATAATGTCAGGTCATGTTACCGTAAATTAGATTAAATACTTAAACATTAAGGTCAGCGCTAAGTATCTAAATACATGGTTACCTTCTTTTATTCGATCGATCGTCGAATGTGTATGATTCTTTTTCATATAAAATTTCTAAGACTTTGATATTGCTATCAAATACTATGATATCGAGCGATAAGAGAACATTTTACTCTCATCCTTGTAGTGAGAACTTAGCTCTCTCATACTTAAAAGAATCTTGAGTAACGTATTATTAATAAAAATGTTTTTAAATAATTTGAATAATATTATTTACTTTCTCATAGTTAACACATTAGATTGTTACCTTTAAATAATATTCCTACAAATTATACGAAAACATAGATAAAATACGCATGTTATGTATATTTAAACAAGAATGCGATGACTCATAACAGGTCATAGGTTCAAATAAAAAAAATGTTTGACCTCGAACAGCGTTATCAATTAAAACATTTGATCATAATGTATTGACGTAAATTACGTACTTCCTTACAAACATATTGTTCTAAGTAAATATAACTTAATAATTGTATGAATATAATTTGGAGATATATTATTGCATTTTATTCTTTAAACTATTTCTTGATATCAAAATAGAATCTGAATTTGAAATAAGATAGGCGATAAAAATAATGAAAAGGAGCACTAGGAATAATAAGTTTGGAACTTTTTTAACACATATAGTTGAATATAATATTAATATATTTTAAGTGATAAACAAAATATAACTTTAAAAACTCAACTGTCGAAGTCTGGTAAGTCGCCAGTTGTGTTAATAATTATTAATGCTGAAATAGGTTATTTTATTAAAAAGCATATTTCTATGTTATTTATTTAATTTGGCGTGTAGCACTCGTTAAATTGGCGCATAACGGTTATCTTTTATGTTAATAGCTTTTCAGTGATCAGGCGCGACCGCTAATATGTCATTTGATAGGTATACACGAGTGTGCTAACCAATTTACATGGTACTGGTGGCAAATTGCACGCTACATGCTTTATTCGACATAGCCTATGGAAGTCACATCGACTATGTATATATATTTAATTAAAGCTCTTTCTTTTTTTAAGTTATGTGGATTGGTAAGGATATCCATAGCCTTTCATTCAAAGTTACAATTAGATACTGTAATGTTTATTGATGTGAATTATTCGTTAATACCATTAAATTGTGTTTTTGAGATTTGAGATTGTGAGAGAACCTAGTGCCATGCATTCTGCCGTCCGAACTCGGAAACAATGCGTTGAGCGGCGTAACTCAACACCGCGTTGGATATATGTTGGATATAATTTAATTTATACTATTTATAATGAAGTTCTTATATATATACAAATTTCATTCTATACGTTAATTTTCGACCTCTTTGTATATAACATTTGTGATTTGACTTTCGTGCGCTGGAAGTATCAGATTGCTTGCAGCTCAGCTTGCGGCCACGAAACACGCTGCATAAAACCCTCAAAGTTTGAACAAACTCAATTATGAATAGCATTAAAATAAATTTTCTGCCTTCAAATACGACGAACGTTCAAAATATATTTAAGTATAAAACTAACAAACGCTTTATGAAGTTTCATGTGGTTTTCATTATGGATCTCCATATAAACTGCTTCACCCCCTCTGTGATATGGATTGACGCCAAAAACGTTGATACAGTAATTTGCTAGTTTTTAAACAGTGATTAAAAAACAAATTGTTTATTTAACAAATTTAATCTATATAATATATTTTTCTTAAGTAAACGTTGAAATAGTCTCAGTAGCCGAAACTCAAATTTTATGTCTCTACCATCAAAAATGACAGGGACACACTTCCAATGCTTACCTTGGCCCCCTTATAGGTAAAGTCTCCACAATCGCTGGAACAGGTATGTTCTAAATTTGAATCATTAGCCCAATAATTAAGCGTCATGTGTCTAATGGCAAGAATTGTGGACTTCCATACAAAGTTACAATCACTATTTCGCCACTTTATGGGTAGAACTTCCGCAGCCGCTGATATATGTATTTAATCATATTCATTTACTAAACGAAAATCAAAGTTTCTTGTTTCCAAATTATTTAAATTACAGACTTTCTTACAAATTTCTTATGAATTGGATTTCCAAATAATGAATGGCCTACAAATTATTCTATGTATAATCAAAGTACCATCACATTACGTTCAGTTGTTTTTGGCGAGATTAGATTCATTGCAAAAACTTACCAACAATTCGCTTTTAAGTGTCAATATATTTTTTATATAACTAAAACAATCGAACAATCCCGGCCTGACCGATAGGAAAAAGGAAAGAGGAAGAGGCCAATGCGTCTAGAATGAAATTAGCCATCGGTCAATTACTCCGAAGGCAGCACAGCGTACTAATAACATACGCGGCGCTGGTTGCATACTATATGCCCATTGGTATTCAAATAACACCACTCTTTATTGTTCTATAGATCGGTAATACACGGGAGGACTGGCTCTTTGCGTTGTAAATCGTTGTCTATACACGTACCCTCGATTAACTGTCGAAGTGACATCATTCGCCACACATCGCGCTTGCATGACGCATTGGTAGCTGGATTTTTAATTTTTTTTTTACTAAATATACAAAATATTCATTTATATGTATTATTCTTATATTCACAGGTAATAAATAGACTAATTTTACCCCATAATTTAATCTGCTGCCATTGTACTCCTTAAAAGTGATATGCATCAAAATGGCGTCTGATTTACAGATATACTTTATTTAAGAGAAAATTGCAGTTCAAATACCGTTTCGATTAGTCTTACAAGCTAAAAGGTACCAACCAAACATAATGATTTGCTTAAATTGACATTGGATATGTTTTTGGAGTTAACTCTTTGCGAGTAAGCATGGCCTTTTCAATTGAATATATCGTAGAATTAAAATATTTGTCTTTGAAGCGACAAGTACATTCTATGTGATTTAATATGTTTTTATTTCAATTGGTTTTCAGAAAAAATATATTGTAATTGAATTTAAATAGCAAAGTAGGTCTTCATTCAATGTGTGTGTTTATTAATATTTAAGATAATTAAAAACTGTTATTTTCGCACGGAATACCAAATTTAAGTAACAACAGTATTATAATAATATAATATAATTAATTTACTGTTAAATAAAACAAAAACTTAAGTTATCCATTTCTACATTTTGATCACGCAATGTCAAAAGCGTCATTTAGTAGAAAATTTAATTAAAAAAAACACCACACAAAAACTTTAAAGGCTTAGGATCAAACCTCGATCCATTAGCACGAACTTGTTCAAAAATGCGAATAAAAAATATTAACATACTGTAATCCATTTGCCTTATAAAAGATTAACATATATCTAAATTTTATTAAACTTGTTGAAAAATGATAACCTTTACAAAGCAAAGGCCCAATTGGATTCCATATAATTCACGAAGCCACGCTAACTTCGGTATTGTAGTAATTAATTTAGTTACGACTAATTACGTAGTAGATACGATGAGTCCTAAGTTCCAGTTTATTGCCTAAGATAAATTATGTGTGTAAAATATTTTTCCTTTGGATTGTAGCATGCATTGGGTAAATAAAAATTAAATAAATTACCACTACATAGTAAAAAGTATGTAACTTTTTAATATCCTGCTTTTGTCAATAGAAGCGATGTGTAGCGATTGGATAAAGAATTTTCACATTCAGTACATACTATTCTCTTTATAAATATTATGCGACAATATATGAGCATGAAAGTGGCAGAATTTGAATTGAATATAATCATAGTCAGAAATTTCAGAAATAACATTCTTATTTCGTACTTATAACCATTAAGAGTAAACAATTGCAATTTCTTCCTGTCGTAAATACTTGCTATGAGTAATCGTTACTTTGTGTGCACAATATCGGATCGGTGGGGCCAAATAGATTGAAACGTGCCTTGCATCATCAGCATTTCTAAACCTCATGCATTCGAATGTATTCCTTATATCACACTTTTAGATATTACTTTCGTATCCAATGTTTAGTTCTAACTACAACTGTCTTAGCGATGGATCAAAAGTAACGAGAACAAGCGAACTTCCACTTTATTCCAACATCATAAAGTGTACATTTAAATGTGAATTAGTTGCGAGTTCGTCGAATTTCTTCTATGTCGGTACTTGAATTTTCCGTTTGTAATTATGCCGCAAAGCGGAAGTGGGCTTTGGTATACTGGTCACGCCGCGGCTGACGACCAACGGGTAACGGGTTCAGGCCCCGTATGGACACAGTCGCGACTGTCGCTAGGGATGTTTCAAGTAATGATACACAAATTATTTATTATTTAGCATACGCCACTTGTATATTATTAATATTCTTTGTTGTTCAGTGTTATATGTTGTCTCGAAAAACTGTAAAAGGCTTGTACGCTTTTATTTTATTTCTATTTCGTGTATTTACATTGATTTAATGTAGTCACCTTAGGCAGATTAGGATATAGAAGTTTTATACAATGAATTGAAGGCTAGAAGCGGGAGTGATTAAATGTGAAGCTTCCTCTGCTGTAAGAATATATCCACATAGGCAAAGAAAAACTATACTTTACGTCTTGAAATCGTAACTAATTGTATTAAGAAGCGATGTATATCTCTATCAAAACGAAAATAGTAAATTGGGATAGGCATTTGCTTTGTTTGACTTTTGCTAACTAAGATTGAGTTGACGTGACGTTCAACCAAGCTCAATCGGGCTCAGACGAGAGCGAATGATCGACCGGTTAGCGCCGAGGGACGGCTATTCGGCCCGATACTGTCATTCTTCATTCGATGCTACGCTAATTGCTAGGATTTTGGTCATTGACGTTGATTGGAGGGCTTATTGTTATATTTTATACTATACTGTTCAAGGTTTAAGTTCGGGCTATCAACATATATGATACCATTCTTAATCTTTCTTATATAATTATATATTCAATTTAACTAATTTTATTATTGCAATACCAACATAATATTTTTATTTATATATGTAATTAAATTTCCTTAATATAGAAAATATTAAATTTTGGTGTTGGTATATGGGATTTAATTTATTTTAATTTTACAGTACAAGAGTCCTTAAAGTGATAAATCCTAATATGTATTTCTTATATTTTTTTAATTAATTTGTAAAATCATATTAGGTACCAGATGATATAATAATGGATTTTTTATATCTAAGTTAATCCTTGTATAACAATATTATAACATATATAATTAAGATTTAAGTTTTTAATTATTAAACCGATGATTACATAATTTTAGAATATGAGAAAAATTTAAACCAAAACTTTAATGATTTTAGTTTCACTAAAAGAACACTAAAGAACATATACATAAACACACGATATGAATCGTTACAATAACTTTACGGTAGAAAAATATTACTCATAACTTTTCACTATACATAATTTGATTCTCAAGCTTATATAATAATCGCATGTTTTTATTCTACTACGACATAAAAGAAAACTCGAATCACATTGGTTTAATGGTGAAATCTAAGTATGACAGCATGTGACTGAATACGCGATTGTCGTGGGTTCGATTCCAACTCGAATGAATGACTTATTTAAGTCATTCTGAAAATTCTTTAATAATTGTTATACGATTAAGACGCTATAACTTTACACCTGCCGGGCGTCTATTACACAGTTATTAGTAACAACCCCTATTTTAAACCGTATTAACTACCGGTTTCAAAGCACTTATTTAACTGTTTGCGGCGTCGGCCTGAAAGCGATCTGTGAATTTTACAAATGTAGCTCGTGTCTATTAATTAAATATAAATGAATGAAATGTGTCGAATGGATTTCGTATCGTGTTTGTTAGAATAATTTATCGCACGCGTACTGTCTTATGTCGTTTAAGTAAGTACATCGTTAAGGAAATAACGAGTTTTTATATAAGTAAATATAAAATATAATTTACGTAAAAATATATTTTTACATACTCATTCATTATTCACACCTTCATTAAATGTTATAAATTACTGGTTATTATATTATTCGGCCATCGTGACGCAGCGGTACTGCGTCTGACTTTTAACGCAAATGGTTGTATGTTCAATTCCCATTCGGAGTAATGATTTCATTGAAATTATTTAATTTCTCCGCTCTTGTAAGATTAAGAATTGCGTTTAGCTCCACCAATCAACGTGTAGTATCTCAAATTTGTGTTGAAAATGGAGATAGAGCGCACTTAAATACTAATTATTATATATATGATATAACATTTGAAAAGTTTGCTCACAAATTGACTGCATACATAAGTGTCCACTTCATTCCTTATTCGTTAAAAAATAATTTAATAAACAATATAAATAACCCTTTTTAATAAATAAAAGTGGCTTGACATCTATTCTAATAAAACAGTTATTACGACCGTTTAAAGTAAATTGTATGTGATGTTAAAAATTCATAGATACTTTGCAATTTACATAGGTTAATTAGTAAATGGCATTTAGAAAGGACGTTTTAATTAATTTATTTTAATAATCTATTTTAATAGAGAATAGATTATTTTTTTAGCGTTCTTAGGTTTAAATTATACTTTATTAGAGTACGTTAGTATTGATGACAAGAATAAATTCACGATTTCATATTTTCAACATCTAGTCGAAATTTATAATGATTATGTGTGTAAGTTTTTAGGTTAACACTTTTGAATTTGGTCACACACATACAGAACTTTGTCTTAACAAAAACCTGTTGTAGAATTTGTAACGAAATTAATTCCGAGTTGGATTGAACCTACGACCATCGTGTTTATAGTCGTACGCTGTATCACTGCGTCACGATTATTAATTCTTAGACATTTAAACAATAATTGTTAAAATTAGACGAGTAAAACCGATTCATACGTCACAGATCTAAAAATTCCGAAAAATATTAGATTTATTTGAATTTTATTGACAAGGAGCGCACTGATAAGAGCCGCGATAAGCATTAATGAGATTCTTGATGTCTAACTTGGACCACCAGCGCGCCAGAGATAACGTCTTTATGACACAGTTATACAGATTGAGAACATTTAAAAATTAATGATTATATTTTATATTAATTTCTATAATTAAATATAGCTTGACAAAATTTTAATAACAAATTGTTTAACTGTTTATTCTCGTTCCACCGGATAGAGTAACAACTTCTTCCGCTTGTGCTCGTAAGTTAGCTTTAGTAATAAATATTACACTTTGACAATTGAGACTGCCATATATTTTTTTAAACAAACAAAGGTTTAAACATAGTATTTAAAGTGTTTTCTAGAAGATAATAAATAAAAGCCTTAAAAATATAATAATCATGTAACTGCAATATAGATTTTTATTAACATACTTTAGTCTTTTATTTTTTATTCATTGTTTAAATTTATGTAAACAATGTATGTAATTTGAATGGATATCATTTTTTTATATCCTTATCCCTATATTTTATATTATGCGTTTAAAATAACCTCACTTGTATTGAATAAAAAATATGTGTCCACAAACCATGAGAATATCTTGTAGCTTAAGTCAATTAATAGTTTGACGCCGTCGTTTACTCATAATTGATTGCTGCAAAAAATGTACAGTGTGCATATACTTCTGCATAGTATAGAATTGGTGCAGTTGAGAATGTTCTTTTCTTAATTACAAGAAACCTAGAAACCTATTAAGCCGTACTAGGTAAACTGTCAAGAACAGGTATATGTGTACAATTAAAAAATAAACAATACTTTGGTGGAGACATCACTTTAGTTGGACTCTATAATTTCTTTTTAACGATTATATTTTTAAAATTTAATACAATCTGTAAAATTATTATTGTAAATAATATATTTTTAATTTTCTACGAATTAAGTAATCTAAGAGTAATATATACAAGTAAATAGATTGTTGTCTCAGACAGACATTAAGAGCGACTGGAAACCGTATTCCATACGTTTTCAGTATAAATAAAATAAATATTATTATATAACATATAAGTTGAAACAGTTATTTTCTACTTCTTCATAAAAATATGCCTACTAAATGTAGTCTAGAGTCATTTTGAATTCATTTGCATTTATTATTTTGACAGTTTTTATGTGGCACTAAAATGATTACAAGCTAAATTAACCGCCACTGTACAACGCGGCTAATAAAGGAAGAAGATAGCTGGGGAAAACTTGTCAACCGTGTGTTTATACACGTTTCTCGTTATGGGCTTATGTGTCGCCGTATATAGAATTCATTTTCGTATTAAATTAAGCGTATTCAAACCTAATTTTAATATATATTGTGAATGTAAGAAATTAGTTATTTGTTTACTAAAAGATTAAAAAAACGATTGAGTTAAGTGTTTCAGACAAGTTAAAATTTATCTAAAGCTATTTTGCTGATTACGATTCATCCTAAATATGCATAACATCTTAATAATTCAATATTTTTCTTTGCCCCCACTTCATGTATAATAGTTTGTGGGGTGGGGTTCAAAAGTGGATGATGGTAATTGAGAACAAAGGTACAAAAAGGATACATATAGAATATGTTGGAGGAATCTAAAAAACGATTTTAGACGTGAAAATATTAATGGACCGATCAGTTCTGCTTTAGAAGTGACAGATATCACATGGTACAATTGCTTTAAATTTTTTTGACAAGCTGTATCCTAGAAAAATAAATGTTGAATATAAAGGATAATAAATTCTATTATCTAGAAAAAACATCTACCTTTCGTGGTTTTGGGAGACATAAACTTAGTTTCATAGTCAGGATTATCATCCTGCGTCAGAGTATCCTCTGACGTGATTCAATCAAAAATCTATTATTACGATTTTATGTAAAGCTAATCTGTTTTTAAGGTCACCGTGGCTCATGGATGGATCATGAATCCGTTGGTCATTTTAATTAACAAGCAATTGTACTAATCAGTTTAAAGCTAACTTATTTAAAAGTAATATTGGATCAATAATGTTTTAATTATGCTTAAAGACATCTTTTGGAAAATATCATATTAATATAATTATGATTTAATTTAGAGATAAAATATGTCAGATACTTGTTTAGCCTTACATATATAACGGCAGTCAAACGATCTCAGTACTCGTTTAAACAGCCAACTGCCTTGTAAGCATCAATATTATGTAAATAAGTATATTTTTTATCAATCCCGATAAGTTTAGCAGCATTTCTTAAAATAGTTTAGCTCAATACTAAAATGTCTAGTTTGCATGCAAATCGATTAAGCTTACGTGGTTAACAGTACTTGAAACAAAACTTTTTTTCGTTACATATGTATATTATAATAATTATAAAGAAAGCTATGGCGGTAAAATATTTATCAATTTAAATCTATTCAAGGAAATTATGTTAAGTTATGAGTGGAAGGCGGTGTGTACATATTGCGGTGTATGTTATAAAAAGTAAATTACAGTAATATTGAAAATACTGTCAATATAAATATTCCCTTTTTTTATACTATAGACAAGGCAAATGAGCGTTCGGGTCACCTGATGGTAAGGGGATACAGCAGTCCACTTCCCCGTGTAATATCAGAGTAGCTACAGGAGCGTTTCCAGCCTTTAAGGTGCCTTTGGAAGGTACCCATGTTGTATGAACCTGGAACTCAACACTGCCGCTGGTAGGCTAATCCACAGTTGTAGGGCACGTGAAAGGAAGTTAAACCTACAAAACCGTACAGTAGTAGGGGGCTACGTATCCAGACGGCGAGGATGATATGTAAGACTGCTACGTTTTGTGCGGTTCGAAAATTCAGCGGCAGGAATCAAGTCAAACAGATCCCCAGAGCACTCCCCGTGATAAATGCTATATAAAACGCAAAGCGTGAAAGCGTCTCTACACAACGTCAAAGTGTCAAGGCTTTCACAGATTATTGGGTTTTTAACGATTTCAAATGATTCTACGTTTGTAAGTGATCAAATGCTTCAAGCGAATACTGGAGTGCACGAGCCCAGTAATGAGTACAATACTCCATGTGAAGCTGAACCTGGGTCCTATACAGTACAGGGCCAATCCGCGTAAAGTACTATCTTCCTCTGGCGATGACACCTAGCACGACCGAGGTCAGACCGAGCGTCGAGGCCAACTTGGCATTGATTTCCAGATGATCGCGATACATGCAGTCATTAGAAACTTTAAGGCCCAAAAGGTGCTGTTACTGGGTGCGGCTTTAAGAGGAATGTTCTCGAAAACTGGCTGCATGACAAATGTTTCTTAGAGGTTAACTTTTGTCTTCTGGGGATTGAATTGAACCAAGTTTCATTCACCATAGAAATAAATATACATTCCCAAAGGATCCCTCAACAGATGAGACAAATTGTTTACGGCACTCGTCAAAGAATGATTTATACGGCCATTGTATACCGCGTCCACCGAGCTATCGTCTGCAAAGCAATATCCTCCAACATGTCATATCAATGCCGAACAGCTTTTTGGAAATTTGAGCAATGTAATGTTGGCATTGAGCTGTGGCACTACGAGATGGCCGGCGTACGAGTGGAGGCGAAGAGAGCGCCTAGAAGGTTGGCTTTCACGTACGCTGTGTGGCACAGGATGACATTCTCTGTGCATAACGGTGGAAGTGAAGGCTTGCTGAAGTTATCAAAAGCAGCCTTGGAGAGCGCTTAGAACTGATGGATTCCGGACGGGCAATTCTTAAGTTTCTCACCGATTTTCGAGATATACTTAAATTTGCGGGCTTGAAGTACCTAGACTCACTTTCATTTTAAGTCTTTCCTACCTACCTTCGGATGTGTAGTGAGTGACGAGAGCCTCGGCTCAATATTGGTATGCAATCGCGCTCGCCAAAGGCATGTTCTTTGCAAGACGTTCCAAACCAACACTGTAATTTGCCAACAGTTTGCACCTCAAAGGTAGAAATATAAAGTTCTATACCCTGTAGAACCACATATGCGACCGCAGCAGCTCAGGTACTAGGATCATCAGAAGAGGAGCAAACCGTCCCCGAGGGATATGGTGATTAAAAATTATACATCCCATTCCAATCTGCTGACTTGTAGTGCCAGACACGACCAGTTGTGTGTGTTCTGCAACTACTGCGTTTAATTGGCACCATGCTCCGTACCAGGCGGTGGTCAGAAAAACCCCAAGGGACATCGACTGTTACGCTGTATACTACTCCGACTGTGAAGTCAGCATAAGATTTATAAGGAGGCATTATGCTTAGCCACATCTTGGAGTCGCGAATTAACCAATTTAGACAGTCCATTTGCCATAGCAAGGTTAGGTACAGCCCTATCTGCGTGGTCGGTGGTGCGGGACTCAAGTCAGGTTAGAGTGTCAATGATCGATTCGATCCGTTCTGCTTGACCATTAAGGAACCTGTACCTGCATAGATTCTGATGCGATTTCCCGTATCAACGCGGGCCCAGATATTTGACAGGTCCCGATCTTCAAAATTGGCAAGATGACGGAAGCTTATGTCCTCCCTTATGAATACAGCGACCCCGGAATGAGGCATAAAGTGATGTTCTATTTTGGAGCCTATACGGGGTATAGAAGATAAGCTGTGTCACTCTGGTAATGTAAATCTCCGTTAACATTAACAAAGCCGGCCGTACCGTCTCAAGAAGGAGGTGGACGGCATTAAGGTTGTAATGTAGACACCCTGATGTTACAAAAATTCACGTTAAGCATGGAGCGTACGTCTCGTTTTCCTTGTCCAGAGCGCGTTTCTGTGATCTCCCCAGAATTCGACGGGGGGCTTGAGTTTGTGGACTCAATGAGTCTGACTCAATGAGAATGACTCAAGGATCCTCCCTTCCCTTCTGGGCTAGTCTCTCTTTTAGTATCATATTCTAGACAGGGTGTATATATATGGTTTATCCTTAAGTTCCTTCAAATAAAACTCATAAAATTGTTTACGAAAGAGGTAGATATAAAATATAATTAGATATCATTTTTTTATTATTTCTTTTATTTTTTCCTTTACTTCTATAGAAATGTATTGATGACTACAGTGTGCTCCAGCCTTATAAAAAACATTGATAAATAAAACGATACAACATCAATATCTGAAACTCATGTAAAATTCCTTACAAGGTGCCGCTATCGCTTACAACGCGACCCTTCAGTTATATTTATGTGATAAACATTAAATTTAATTCGGGTAGCTTTATCTGTTACGTTATTTAAAAAAAATGGGTTATCCATACTAATATCATAAACGCGAAAATAACTGTCTGTCTGTATGTGACGTCATAACAACCAAACCCCTCAACGTTCTGTGATAGAATTTTATATACATACTTGAGGGTTTTGTTCTACCATATTTTTAGTTTTTACAGGAATTTCATTGTTTTCTGAAATGGCCGCCGAAAATACGCAACAGATATAATTCACGAGGGCAAAGCCGCGAGCGCTTCACTAGTATACGTATATTAAAAGGGAGATATCAATTTAAAACATTTTTTTGTCAACGTAGACGTGCTATGTGGAACCATAGACATATTGTATGCACATAAATTGGAATAAAGACTATATATTAATCAATAAAAAATTATAATTAAAATAATATACATCTACACTACTGGTACTAGTAATAGCACTAATACTACACCTATAAATACTACACCAATCTTATGATCCCGAATAAAATATATTTTATTTTAAATGTCAACAAATAGACAAAAACAGTCCAACGTTTTCAATTCAGCCAAATTTTGATTTATGTGAGAAATTTTAAGTGAGGAAATATGTAGCTGTATTTCAAATGCCCCACGCCAGAAGGTGATTTTTGTTTTTATTCACGAAGCATCCTATTTCGTCGCAATCATTTCGAATTGAGCAAAGTCCAGTGCATCGTATATTTCGGAAGCTTTTAACTAGTTACAAGATTTAAGAATGAACAGCTCGGGGGCGAGCATTAAGCTTTTCGATTATTTGAATTTTAAAATTTCAGTCCATTTAAGATTGAGTTACCTTCTTATTGTCGTATTATATATCATTCACATTTGGGAATAACTTAACAGCTTCAACCATTATTACGACAAAATTTAACAATTTCGAAATTAATTATCCTAAATTAATAAAACTTTATTTGGTCAAATAAAATGTGGGATATATATTTCTTTTTGCGGCGAGGAAACACCATATACTTATTATAAATTAACAAACAAACTTAAATAAAAAAACTTGTATCAAAGTTTAATTATGCATTTCTATTAAAAATAAGCTTACAAGTTAGTTAGTGGGTAGTACAGACTTCGTTTTTAAATGTTATTATATTTTAGGCTTAAAATATTTCAGTTGGTTATGACAGTAGCTTTACAGTAGCTTATGTTACTTACCCATTGAATGGATAACCAGCAAAGGCGGCGTCATATGGGTGGTACACTGTGGGGTACGGCCAGCTCGCCGCACTGGCAGCGAGATTCTCCTTGAGCTCGATGCCGGCAGCCTGTTTCAAACAGATTATCTTAGGGATTAAATTGTCACTTTGGAACCATATCGATACTACGAAATAAGTTGATTAAATATAATTGTAATTGCAGAAATAGTGTAGTTCAAATAAGGAATAATAAAATATTTATATAGGTAGTTGTTTTTTGTCGTTAATGAATATATAAATGGCCTATTGAACTAAATTAAATCATAATTTATTAAATTGAATTAAATTGAACATACAAATCGGTTGCGATAATTCATTATTTCCTGTTCTAATTATATATAATTTTACTCTGTCTTTAATACATATGGTAATGGTGGTTAATAATATTTCTTTAGGAGAAACAAGAATGTGTTCTCAAAACCGATGGCATTAGATTTTAATGCCCTTTTTAAAGTTCACGGTAGCTTAAACTAAGTCTTTGATCAGTCTTATTGATTTTTTGATCGATCGTCGAGACCCCGGTTTAACTATTATTATTTAATGGGCGCAGATAGGTTCGGGCATCCATCACTTCTGACTAATACGTTTCAATACACAGTTCGATATGTAAGATATTTTAAAGCAACATATAATGGTTTGCTAGATGATTTTGCGTCTTGCATCAATTTGAATGTGTTGATTATCAAAATATCATTTAAAAATTGCATAGTTTGCTTAAGTCTCGTAACTTTTACTCCTGTTACTTTTTTACTTGAATCAACAATGTTTTAATTATTGAGTATAATACAATGTAGATTTGAAGCTGACAATAGCAAATATATATTTTTTTTATATCTTCTTCTTCGTCGTATTCATTGGTGAAATCTGGCTAACAAAAAGCTTCCATGACAACCTATTTTCTGCTTGTTTTCAAGCTGCAGCTCTTTGACGGCATCAGCCCATCGTCTAAGTGATCGGCCACTAGACCTTCTGCCGTCTACTTTGCCGAGACTGTCTGGTTGTCTTCGTGCTAAGTGGAAAGAATATGAGAGTACTCTTTAGTAAAAGATGGTGGAGTCTGGTTTTAATTTTAAGCTGGTCGAGAGTTCATTTGTTGGTCCCTTTTGCTGTATATGGTTTACACAACATTCTCCTGCAGTGCCACACTTGAAGGCATCAATGCTCTTCCTGTCTGCAGCGCGTATGGTTCAGGACTCAGATGCGTCTAAGAAAATAGAGAAGACCAGAGTTCGTACTAGTCTCATTTTGATAACATTTGAGACGTTATTACTATATCTATAATTTTCAATATATATATATCAGATCACTTTTATTATTTAAAATAAATGCAAGTGCATTTCAAAATGGTTATCGATTGCAACACTAACATTATATTTCTGTACGGACAACACTATTATTCAACGGTTCAGCATCAAGAAGCGAAATGATCTTTAATATATTTTGAATTCAGACATTAATAATGATGAATTTCATGTATACACAAGTTATTAATAGGATTCGTGAAAGTAAAAAGCAAGCACGGACGGACGTGGAAAAAATTTATGACAATTCATATGAAATAAGTCAGGGGCATCTTAATGTGGTCAGTTGAGATAAATCTATCAAGCGATTTTGTTGTAATACAACTTCATTGGTGGCCGATTCGAAAATCCTATAATAAATTTTACTCAAATACGACAGTGTAAGCCAGTCGCTTCTTGGTCCTTTGTTGAATCGTATTCTGATATAATTCTACCTTACTACTCTACGCAATCCCTTTGCCGCAATTTATCCAGCTATGGTACAAGGTGAATTTGTTTTTATTATTTCTGACAGATTGTACAGTAAAAAGTGTTCATGTATATTTGTTTTTGTGGACTAAACAAATATTATCATTTAAATAAGGCGAGTCATGATCCATATGATTCTTGTTGTGATATTATAGAATGTCCTCTTCAATAATTTAGGAGAAGGAGGAGGAGGAGGAGGAGTGTCGATTTCGTCTTTGTATCACACATACAAGTTAGACAGGTAACGCTTGACAACCGAATTAACGAAAGCACGTGAGGCGTGATCGAAAAAACGGAGGTCGTAATCTTTATTAAGCAACATTATAAGCTTAATGGATCTCCTCTATAATACCATTAACGTTAATATTATGTTCATAGGAATATTTTTATAGGACGAATACTTTTATAATCCGTTGAACGATTCCGCTGGATGTCGCAAGCGGGAGTCGCAAAGTGATTAGGACACCAGTAATACTAATAAAGATACACAATATCTGTGTAAAATATTAAAAAAATATTTTTCACATTTTATCGTATAAGAAAATGACACAATAAGGAAGAAAATATTTATATTGTAAAAATTTTAAGCTGTTATGGATTACGTAAGAAATAACTGTGTTAAACATGACATTTTCATTATAGATAATGAGAATTAAATGAAGAGAGTAAAACTCTGTATAACATATGCAAAATTTAAGAAAACCAGTGCGATGTTTCTTGCGGTAACTTTGAAAATATTACTAGGATAACACGTTCATAACGTTTTTTGGAATAGAAATACTTCAGAGATCTAGCGACATCCTAGAAAAAATCGTGTATAATAAATTTCCAATAATAATATATTTTTTAAAGTGTTATTCGCACATTTAGGAAATTGAGAAAGACATATCCAAGTTGACCTTAAACGATTTTCAAGAGGCACGGGTTCAAATCCCGCTGCGTTCAAATTTTTATACGTTTTCTAAATATGTCTTTTTTCAAATAATTAACCCAAAATAATGTTTGTTGATATACTGCTAGCAGTTATAGTTTAATGTTTTTTTTAATTGAATAATTGAATATGTACAATTATGATAAGCAGAATATAGCTACAATACGCGTACGGAGCAATCTTCAGTATTTAACCGTTTTCGTACTATCATAATTGTTTCTTATAAAATTCCACAAGCAGTCAACAAACCTAATGTTCCCTTCCCATCGACCCTTACCATTTTCAAATATAAGTCACAGTGAAAAATACAACGTAATTAATTTTTAACACCGCACGCTACCACGTTGCCGACAGCAAATTATTTTTAACGATAAGAGAACTTTTTAATATTCTTCCCTGTTATTCTCATGCGTGAAATGTAACTAAAAATTATACTTACATTCTATAATCTATTCTTTACAAGTGATATTGTTAATCAAAGAAAATAATGTAGAAATTATTAGTTTTTCAACGGCATGGTTGGTAATGTTGAGAAGTTTTGACATTACGTAATGTTTAAAGAAAATGAGACATTAGGATTCTCCATCTAACATGCGATGTTATTAAAAGTGTAAATAACGTATCAAATAAAAAAAAAATTGCGTTTACTTTTATTTAAAATAACTTTAGAAAGACTTGATAGCCGTGATATTCTCTATACTACGCAAATTCATAACTAATAGCTAAACTACGAGCTTTACGCCCGAATTCAAGATATTACATTAAAAAATCTGAATTTATATATATAGTAATCATATTAAAAACATCTCAACCAACCCAAACAGTACAACACTAAAGAAAGCTAAACTGTTTTTGTTTGTTTATTTAGAACTATAATCCAACTTTTAAACCCAAATAAAGGTAACATGCCAAGTGTAATAAATCGTCGTGGAAATAAAAGATTCAAATAAAGTGGGTGCTATTGAAGTCGGATGCATATATTTAACACTATGACGGACGACCATATTCCACTGAATGAAAGAATCATCTAAGTTCGACCCCACCTTTTAACACCTCAGAAGTTTTACTATCATATATTACGTGGCTACTTTTATGTTTTGATCATTATCGCTCAGTGTCACGGCGTTTTTCAAAGCTTCGTAAAAGCTACGGATTGGGATCAAAAACTGTATTAAAAATGTGTTAAGTGTTAATTTTAGCGTTAAAGCGCAAAGGAAATTGTAACATATGATTTTTATTCGTTTAATATCTTCTAAATATATACATAGCACAGTTAAAGCAATACTTGATTGGACTTACGAAACGAATATTTTTAGGTCTTACGTAAAAACTGACGGGCAAAGTCACCGAACAAATCAAGTTAAAAAATGATCTGAGAGGGCATGTTAAACGCATTAAGATATAAACTCGTGAAGTGAAAACAGCTTTTTGTTACCATATACAAATGTCCATACATCAACGGATTAAAAAAAGAACAAATCTAATTTATACTCAGCTTACTCTCTACTTAGTATGTGAAGGATGCTTACGGTCTCACGTGTTTTGACATGGGACCCTAATTATTTTTAGGTAATACCTTTTTGTGGGATGAATAGATGAATAATAAAAGAGGTAGCACTGCTGCAGATCGTAATCCTTTTTACTTTTGACGCTTGTATATGCTAGAATTGATTAATTCAAGTTTATGAACGTGTTGGAACGTTTTCTTGTATCGTCCTGGAATTTCGTTTGACTTCTAAATGAAACTGTAATGAATCCACTGTCATAACAAATCGGTGTGGTGAAGCTTATTTGTATAACCCTACTCGAGGTGATATGAGACCTATAAGCGTAATCCCAAATTCATTCACATTTTTAAACATGTTTGAATAGAAATATCAAAAAGCCTATTTTATTTTAGCTATCTACTTTTTATTATTAATGAACATTGTATATATGAAAACGATTATATGGAACGACGACTAGACTAAAGTATACTAGTATATATGAGAAGTCTTATTAATACCCTTTAAATATATTTTTTTATTCATTTTTGCCTATTTTGGACGGCTTTCACCGGCCACTATCAACTCAGCTGACTATATTTTTGATTATAGGAGCTAAATGGAGGATCCATGTACCATCAATTGTCACATGCCAATACAAGAAATCCTTTTACTCATTTGGAGTTAATCGCGATTGCGTTGATGTTTTCAAGCAAACGCTGGACTCATTTCCAAAACAACTTGCGAATTGAACTTGAAATTATAAGAAACCTACTGAATCTTCAAAATGTCATCTATCTGAAGGAAAATTAATTTTAAGGTCATTCGCAACTATTTTGTGGGCATTTTTAATTTCTACTATATCAACTACTAATTTTGGGCGCCCAGAGCGTTCACTGGTGCTCGTATGACGCTTTTAAATTCAGCATAAAAGTTAGTAACGGCTGTATTTTCAAGTGCAGTCTTCTTTATAAAGCTTTCTAGGCACTGTATTTGTTTAACGGTAATTTCTGAAAAACAGTGTTTAAACAACACATGAAACATGCTTGTATCCATTGCCTTGAAAATTACGAAACTAAGGTCACTAAGACGATTGTAGCTTCTGAACTAAGTTAGAATGGTACGGCATTTTGAAACGAACTTTTTGAAGACCAGTACTAGCCAGTAATCGCAGTTTGTCAACATTGATGCTATATCAGACCAAAGACTTTTTTGCTTAGAAATTAATATTAAAAAAACGACATATTTAAAATTTATGTTAAAATTTTTATAAGTTTTCAAAATATTTCTTTTCCAATTTACTTAGTGTGGGAATAACACTTTAAAAAATGTAAAAAAATTTATAATTAATATTCAAATTAAAAATCTCTTGTAAAATTAAAGTAGATCTAGAAAAATGGAAATAGTAAAGCATATATATTTATGTTGCTTTAAATACATTTTAAATCAATAGGAAGGAATTTGACATTAACATGGAATTGATTTTGTTAATTAAATTACCTTCTGCAGATTTTATCTACCGCATTGATATTATTTATTAATTTGTAATTTTTATATCTTAAAAGTTACCTTTTTAAGGGTGGTGACTGTTTTCTACGTACTTTCTATGGGTATTTTATGACAATACTTGTATATATACTGGTGGAGCTAATATAAATTTCACTACTGTCTACACAAAAATCAGGAACAAAAAATGAATATAATGACTTCTAAATACCGTTACCGCTGAGGGGTTTATTTAGACTGTGCACCCCAAAAAATCTAATTTAAACTATTCACGCCTGTATAAGTTCAAATCACAATGTCATGCTTCATATATTATATGTGACGCCTTCAGCGGAGCGACAAAATTGATAGCATTTTAAATATATACATATTTTTATATTGACTATTAGCACTATGCTTGTTAAACAGATTTAATTTAGTTTTTCTTTCTTTAAACAACATTTTAAACAATTTTTTGTAGCTCACTTACCTTTATAATATAATATGAAATTGCAAACAATTGTACATCAACTCTACAGTCAATTATTTGCCTATATATTTTCCTCGCCATCAATTAATAACACTAATAAGTTATAAATAGTGTCTGCTTTGTCTATCAATTCTATAAGCAGCATTTAACAATACATTTTAAAAAAAAGTAAGTTTTCAAATCACATCTAATATACCCAATTATTTATAAGTATATACGTTTATGAATAATAGTAACAATAGAAATGTATGGTACATAAGTTGTTAGTACTTACATATTATTAATAATAAGTGGGGTAATACTTACAGTATTAGCGTAAAAGGGCGGTTGGTCAGCGGCGAGGGCTGGGAAGTACGCAGCCATACCGGCCGCTGTAGCTGCGTCAGGGTACGGCGCACTGTACATGGAGAGCGGCACCCCTGAAGCTAGCCGCTGATAGTTCAGAAAATCATATTGACAGGAGCACACAGTTTGTCCTGTGATGGGGTCTTGGTATATCGGGCGCCCGGTGTCGCAGCAGCGGCTAGGAGAGCTAGGTCTTGCTGTGCTCGCTCCTGCCCCACTCATCCCGGCCTGCGCCGGCGTCGGACTGGTGGATGCTGTCGATATCGTGCTCTGTAAGTTGTAAATTTTGAAATGCCTTATGGCGGTTTCATTCGCGTTTGCTGGGAGGCCTCCGTGCGCATAGCATCGCATAGCAAAATCACATTATTATCTATTCATTAGATGACTTTCACGGTCAATCTCAATCTCAAATCCTGTTAATAATACAACCCTAAATAACTAAGCGTACTGGAGTTGCCTTCTTTAGGGGCGTACCGTAACTCGTTATGGACCCCTTTTATGAAAAATTAGATTATATTTTATTATAAATTACAATACCAGAACATTGCAAAGGAACTACCTGAATCGAATAAACATCCGCTCGAACAAAGACGTGACCCAAAGTCCATCGAGTTGCGAATTTATACGTGGATAAATAACTTTCTAAATATTTGTCGTTCGAATGAAAAATGGTCCACGCTCAATAGGATTAGAAGCCGAAATATCCCACCCGTGATATGAGAGAAGAATTAATACCATTGTGCCTACCCCGGTATTATATTTTCGATTAAAATAAATAATATTTACGATGTCTTTTTGTGAGGTTTGGCTGACAAATTTAGTTACAGTTTTTAATTCAATATTGGCAATTTCAAGAGAAATCTGTCTATCAATCCTTGTGCGTGTTGAGGAGTTGGACTAGATTCAAGATGGACACCTACAATTAAGCACACTTACTCACAGAATACCTACACTATTGTTATAAGGTTTCGCCGCCATTTTAAACCGCTATATGAGAATGGTACCCCCTTTATAGAGCTTAAATGTATATATTAAACTGAAGCCGACAAATGTCTAGCATTATTTATACATATGGTCATCTGATATTTTACATTGTGGTATGGGTATATAAATACCTTTTAGTTGGCATTTGTGGGATTAATAAAGGTCAATTTTAGAATTAACCACTTTAGAATAGCAAACAAAATATGATACAGAAATTGTAAATTTTCAATTTTAAGTTGAGCAGAAATATGTTATTAGTAGTTCGGAATAAGTGAAAAAGGTATAAATTACATAAGCACAATACACATATAACAACAATAAATAATTTGATCGCTATCAGTGTTTTTATCAAAGTAAATGACTCAAAGTAAAAAACTCAAGAGTATCGAAATACGTGAAAATAATACCATTATAATCAACGTCTTTTTTTAAAGCAGTGCAACTAAATTCATTAGAAAATCACGGGACGCACCAGACGCACTAATCGCTAAAGATGTTAAAACCGGAGGTTCCAGATACTATCTACTTAATTTGGTTGATTCATCTCATTTCCTAAATATAACAGTTAATTTGCCTAAATGAGGGAAATAATTTTATTATTATGTGTTTTTAATGTTAAGTTAAACTTACGAAATTTTGTTCTGTCCCTAAGTTACATTTAGTTTTTAATGAGCAAGTCATATGTAAAACTAAATACTTGATAAGATTTTGGTTTTAGAATTTGCTACATTACAAATACGTACAATATATGAGCTGTTTCATTAATAAATATCTCTTAGTTCGTGGGATAATATTTAAAGAAAACTATTTTATATTCACTACTGTTGACGTAATATCAACATTTACTTAAAATTATCTAAATTTATATTTTTTACAGAACAAATTTGCTCTAATTTGGCAAGCCGTGTAACATTGAATGATCAATAGTAATGCTTCATTATAAACACATAACAGTAAAAGATAAAAAGTCATATTTATTTCATTTATTACAATATACTGTGTAGAAAAAGCTTTGTAATTTTTTATTGACATTTGAAACCTATTTGAATTACTGCAATTACTGGAATTTATTTAAATCAAGTATACGTGGTTAATATAATTAAGGCTAACGTGTACTTTCTAAAGCTGATTGTTACGCTTTCTAAGAATAAGTATATAATGTAATTAGTATATAAAATACATTATTCAAATATTGTAGAATAATGTTGTTTCTTTGAATAGTTCTCCCAGAGAATGCTATAAAAATTATAACGGTTCTTGAAAGTAGTGGCCAGAGGTGTCCAATTCAGTGCTCAGCTGGGGTATATATATAAGTAATATTTCAAGTGAAACTTTTAACCAGTTAGCAAAAAAATAACAATATTTGAAAAAGCTCTAAGAATACAAGATGTAAAACGAGAAGAAATATTTTTCAAAAATTGTTTTTTTTTGCATAAGGCAGAAACAGCTTTTTGTTATTGATTTTAGAACTTTGTGACGCACTTTAAGTGGATACTTAGTTGTAATCATACGGTGTTGACGCTACACTGTCGTTTACACTTAAGGGACGTATCAGTTCTAGGAAATAAGTACTCAAGGGGATAGTGAATGTGAAAATCCAAAGTTTTAAATAATATGAGGTACAAAAAACATCAACTTTAAAGCTCTATGCTCTTTTCGTTTTGTAGCTAGCAATTTATATTTCCTTTTGTAGGTTTCAACTTATTTGAATTTTTTTATTTAATCATGTAAATAAAATGATGGGTTCAACAATTATCCTCCCGGTTCGATTGATATAGAATACAGCTTTTGGTTTCGATATCCATGTTTTACTAACGAACTATAAAAAATCACTTGTACAATTATTATTATAAAAATTGTTAATGTATTCAATGTGAACAATTTCAGTTGTTTAATTAGTTAAGAGGTTAATTTTAATTTTTAATTAATCTAAATTATATGTGAATGGAAAGCAAACGCTAGTTTGTTTTTACGACAGAATATACTTTGTTATTATTAAAACTTATTTTATTATATACAAGAACACAGCTATGCGCTATTTTTTAAAGAGAAAAAAAAATATTTGATTTATTTAAACATTTGACTTAGTTGGTCTAAGTTAGTTAATTAAGATATTTTTTTGCAGCCTAGATAACACTCGAATACCATTTTTAATAATTATAAATAGTAACTTAAATTGTTTTAATATATTTATGGTATAATAATGTTTAAGTTACAATATCCTTTTGCTCCCAACATTCGGCTCACGAAACGATTTGAAAAGCAATAAATTAATATGATATCTATCGAATGATTGATGCTTACTTTGGGATGGTCCACAGTTATCACCGGGATGCCCACTGGTATGGCAAAACGCCAGATAACACAATACTCTTTATCAATAATAATGTAACTATTACGCACATATATACTATTAGATAAGGTTGACAAAAAACATGTCAACGCATTCTTTTAAAAATCGGACGAAGTTCAGATTAAAGTGCCGCTCTTTATCTCTCTCAGACATCTTTTAAAAAACAAACACGATGAGTCTTTTTCTGGTCCTTTTTTTACTGGCCGCAGGATGTGCTATAGTCGTTAAGCCCTTTTAAGTGTTAAACCTTGTAACTGAATATTCGAGCGTGCTAGGGTCGATCTATTTATTAAATAATGTTAAAAAAAGTTTAATTTTTGTAAAGTCGATTCCAGTGACATGGATTTGGAATGAAAAAGTGTGGTGACATACGCTGAGTAGCAGGTACAGTTTTTTACTAAAGCCGGTCCCTATTGTCAAAGTATTAAGTTTACGATAGGTAGAGTTTTCTCCCGCCAACGTCACATCGCATCAGAGTCCATCCAGTCGTCAGAGGTCTTCACTTGCCTATCACTTTTTGTCTAATGACGACCTAAATTACCGTACTGCGTGTACGAGTATCTCAATATACTTTTCACTTTATACCTGCTACATACGACTAATTACAAAAATGTATCGGTACAATTTATTTTTATTTGAACCCAATACGTTCCGGGGAATGTCAATATCACGCTTTATTGGATGCCAAAGTTAAAAAAAACCATAGAAAATTCAATAACAGAAAGAAATAAACATTTCTCAACAAAACAAAACTGTTTTGTACGTATAATATAATAGTAAAAAATTCGTATACCTCTTGATAATTTGCAATTAATGTTTGTAGATAAAAGTTTATGGCTCAAAATAATGTATCTAATTAATGTAGTAACGTCACGCAAAGGTGTATTACATATTTCTCTAATGCCACAAAATAATAAAATATCCCTTAGAAGCCATCGTGTCGTGTGTGAACGTTTTATATTCAGAATATTTCAACGTAATTTGCCATTTGCAACGTAAGCCTAAGCAAAGCTTTGCCTTCAATAATGATGCAAGTAAATTGTCGTTTGTCAAAATATTCTAATCCTAAATTAACTCGATACTATTACGATATACGTGCCTTCTAAAGAAATACAAAAAATAATATTTTTGTAATAGAAATATATACTATAATATTAATTAATAAAAAGAAATCTTAACAGTTAAATTTATATGCATTAATGTGGAGAATTTTCTCCTTTCTCTTCTCTTTGTCTTCTCTTTGTTATTATCCCATTAGCATTCAAATGTTACCCACACGCCAAGAAAAGATGACGGCGGGTATCTATCTATACAAAACGTGTTCTTCGGCCATAAGTAAGAAACTAATTGACTATTATTAGTTGAATGCTAACAAACACCCTATTTATCATTGATAATTCCAATGAGAATGACCTAATGCATATCATATAATTTACGTCGAGCTCATATAATTTACTCCATTGTCCGTTGCGTAAGTAAGTGTTCATTTACAAGTTTCGAGTGTTAATTAAGTTTAATTGTATATGATATAAGAATATGTTTAGTTTTCTATTATAAATGGCTGTGTGTGATTCGCTACTGAAGCTATTTTATATCCTGATTTTTTATTCGATTTGAAGTTGTATTCAAATAAAAATTAATAAAAATAATCAGAAATAATAGAAAAAGTACTTTGAATTTAAGTTATATGTAAGTAGTTTGCTACCACAGGAGGGGCCTATATAAAAACAATTTGGATTTACTGGATCTTATATTAATTTTATATTATTTTATACATTTTATGCAATATCTAAAAAAGAAGATAATGTTTTTAAATTTTATTAAAAAATTGAATACATTTTACAAAATCTTCTTCTTAAAATCAAGTAAAATACAACTGCGGACAATATAAATATACATTTTTAAACGCAGGCCAGGCGAATTTGCACCCATCATTCTACCCATCAATTTAGAGGTCAACAATCTCCGCGCACCTTTCGTTTATTCTATCCTTTATTTACATAAAATTGTATTTTTAATTGGACGATTACGGGTTCCGTCATTTCGACCTGCCGCATACTGCCAAGATATACCGCCCGATAAAAAAGCCACAGATGAAATGAACTAAATATTTTCAAGTACAAAAAGCAGTGTGTTTCAGTGTTATTTAAATTTGATAGTTTGTTTTGTTTAATATGTTTTTTTTTTGGAATACGAAGATCTAAAACTCTGGCTGGCTTTCTATAATATAATAAGATATTAAGTTAGGCTAGTTACATACTTTCATATCCACTATAAACTAGTTACTTACTTAAAATGCGCTTATTTTAGAAATGGAAATACTTGCAGAAGTTATACAAAATTGCACAGTTTTAAAGTACTCGTACTATTTATTATAGTTACTAGTTCTATATTAATGAAATAATCATACTTCGTGTAAGACAACCGCGTGTCACTTCTAGTGCTTATCACTCTGAGACGGCCACCCTTAACAAAGCGATTCAAAATATATTCACACCTTTCCTAATTAAGCTCGAATTAAGGATAAATAAACAGGAGAATATTCTAATGTGAAGATAAGTGTGTAATAATAGTGTAGTGGTAATAATGCATATTTATCAAATTGTCGGTCCGTTCACGTTTCAGGAAAGCTTTTTTTATATTTAATCGCTGTTTTAGGGCTTTAAAGCATAATTAGGGAGTTTGTAGATTTATTGTTTGATAAAATCTTAGAAACTATAAACCGTATTTTGATAGCCTTTTCGTGAACGTGTTAATATTGAAACAAGTAATTTCTTTTAGTTCGACCATTCGTTGTGGGAAACGGCTCAAGTGAATATAATGCCGTATAATAGAAGCTACAAGTTAAAGGTACTCACATCATTTGTAACAGTAAAATGTGAAAACCTATTAAGAGTAAGATGATATTCTTGTATTTTAACACATATATTAAACACGCTACCTCTTAAAATAAAGTTTCAACAAACTTGAACGTGTTCATGTGGAAAGGCTTTAAGCAAAAATCTTTGTACTCAACTACACTAATTAATAAACACGGCCGCGTATGTTGGAGCTTTACAGTATTAAATCATGGTAATAAGGTCGGGTATTGTTTGGCTCCTCGTTTTATTGCCAGCCAGCCAAATGGTGCCATTTGAGCAAGTTGAATATTTAACTCTTTAGTTTAAAGTAACTTTTAGATCTACTGTTAATTCGGTTCACCACTATATTAAGCGTTTTGTGAAACGTTTCCATTAATTAATTTGTATCCGACCAATTTCTACGGTCTCGCTGATTTTGTTATTTAAAAATGACCTGAAGGCTGTTTATTTGTTTGAATTGTATTGTTATTTAAATGTCGTTAAAATTATATGCACTTGCAGTATGATCATCGATTCTTCATCACCATTTGTCTAAAATAGAAAATATTGTGGCTTCATATTAAATAATACGGTATTTAAAGATTTTTGACGACGTCACTAATAATATTATATAGAAATATATAATAGTTACAAAAAAACTGAAAATCCATTATTATCCTTTCTGGGTGTATTCACAGTTCCTTTTATTACGGGCAGAATAAGTAGTAAGGATAAAATTTGGTTGTTTTTATGAAAATATTATATTGTCATCAGATCTGGACTCGTTTAAAAAATTACAAGCAAATCAGACTGCTAAAAGGGTTTCAAAATGGCGTTGCAATGTTTTCTTAAATAGATTTATTGCTAAATAGATAGTGTAATGTATGGTAGTGTTAATAATGACAGCCTTTCTTTTTTTCTCTTTAAATCTTTGTACACGTTTGTATAAATTTCAATAAGCGAATTAAATACATGTTTTATATTTATATTTTCTCTTAGCGACTTCATTTGAATTTTAACCAAACGATGATTAGGGAGCAGAAAATTTTTTTTTACTATTTTCATGGAACTTTTAATGTTTTTTAAATTCCGAACTAGAGGTGATATATATTTTTTTAACTACATTATTGAATATACATGAAACACACTGAATATATATGAAAAACCAAACAATCGCAAATTCTTTTATTTTAAACCTATCATGCTTGAAAGTCCAATTGGAATTGGGAACATGTTATACAAGCGAGCCGTGGTGTAAAACGATATACATTATTAAGACGTGTTTTATTAAAAGAGGAAATCTTTTATGTCGATTCAAATACCTATTATAGGTTTTAATGTAAGCTAAAAATGATTCGTTCAAAAATGAATCGTGACCGAGTCAACGTACAGTTAAAAGTTTCTTGTGGGAGCTTTTTGAATGTGAAAAGAGCTTAAAAATGTAATGTTATGGTTTAAATTACTTTGAATCCCAGGCCTCCAGGCCGGTATGTAATCGAAGCGTACATTATTGCAGCTCATTCAAACAAGTCATTCATAAAATTGTGATTTCTTCGCAACCGGAGTCGCTTTACGTCCACGCTTAGATTTAAGACTTATTGTTCTAACTTATCACGGGGTGATATTGTGTGGTAGAGAGAGAGAATATAGTGACAAGCCTTTTCACATTAATTGGGTATGTAATTGTGGCGAGGAAATGTCAAATACAATTCTATAATTGGTATCTGTTTCTAATATAAAAATAAACGCTATTTATTAAATGCATATGTAGATAGATATGTTAACACGGTATATATACCAAAAAAAAATAATTAAACGGGACTTTCCCTGCTGATAGCAGATAGCTGATACAATAAGGAATATATTAGACTACTTTTATTTTAAAATGTCACGCGGACGAAGTCGCGGGCACAGCTAGTTAATTATTATAATCTTAATGTATGATAATTATAAAAATATTATCATGATTTAAAATATTTCTGCGAATGTAAATAACGGCCATAATGTAAAACAAATAACGCTAAAGCAAATCAAACGTTTCGAAGCTCGTCGAAATTGGTGTCATCAATCATATCCTCGATTAGTGCGGAGCATTCTAATGAAGTTATTTCAGTTTGAATGAACCTTTGCTAAATCTGTCATTAGTGTACGATAAGTGGTCAAACAACATTTTTATAAACTTGATCGATTGAGAGAAAGCTGAGGACCGCCACCCAACATGCCAAAAAGGGAAAGTGTAATATAATCCTGCTGGAAGTGACAAAATGTATCGCCACGTACCGAGGATATAAATAATGCTTAATAGCTACGTCTAAAAAACTAAGAAATGTGAGTGTTAAAAAAAAACAGTTACTTTATTAATCATAAGTAAGTACCATACGGTCAGTGCAAAGATAAAATTTTAAAATATCGCATTAATTTTTTTTTTATTTTACTAACTACTACGTAAAAAGAAAGTAAAATCCATAGGGATCAACAATCATCAATCATTCATCCCCGAACATGTTCTAATGAACTTGTTCATGTTGCTTGGTTTATCGCGTAATAAACTAATGGCCAGCAAATATTAAAAGCTTTATAACGTTCTTGCATTCCTTAGACAGATTTAGGACAAGCTTGTTTATATGTACATTTTACATATACATATACACGAGATATCAATATTTAATAAAAAATTAATCGAATATGCTCACATATTCTATTAAAGATGTTTTGTTATGTGTTTGGTATTTAGAACGAAATCAAAATATAATAAAATAAATAACAAAATCCAATCAAAAACCATAACAAGTGACTTTTAAATATCTAACCAGAATCTGTATAAATCAAAATTTCCTCACATGCTTAAAAGAATAAGGAGATCTAATATAAATTTTAAACAGATGCTACTTCTAATTAAAACGATTCACTCAAAACGATATCAATTTGTCATATATTTAGACATTATAGCACATGTTCATGTATGTATTAGTAACGAATATGGGGGCTATTAACCAGCGTCCGATTCAAAACATCCCGTGCGACTCAGTACTTTATTACACCCTGTCGTTACCTACTAATCGACTACTATTACTAAAATAACTGCGGTTTCAAGCATTGTAAGCTTATTTGCACACAAAAGTGCTTTTTATTATAAAGTTCATTTTTATTGCTACCATCTGGATCAGTAGTGCACGTACCACATAAGTAGCGAGTTCGTTCCTGATAGATTAATATTTTGAACGTTTGCAACAGCTTAAGAGCTCAATTCATCTTCTAGCACATTAGCCAAATGCGTCAATAAAATAACACGAGAAGACTTAGATTTATTGGATTCCTGACACTAGCTTTAATTATTATAATTATTTTGGTGACACCTAAATGTTAATCATTAGAATAAAACTTTGGTCTAATTATAATTTAGAATTAATTTTATTGCTCTTGATGAGCTATATATAACTACACTTTACAAAATGTATCCGCGTATCCGAAAATATGGTTGCTATAATAAATATTTACAAGGACGTTTCAGTAAATGTTCATTTGAACTCAATTCTAAAAAGGCTTTTTGTAGTACTTGTTATTATATCTGATAATATTTTCTGACAACATCCGTTATCTATCCATCCATCTACTTCATAATTAGTGTCTATATCGATCTGCGTAGAATCGGGTGCCGAAACTTGTAATTAATGTTTGATATAAGATAATATTTAGTTCAAACAGAATCGATATCGCATAATCGATAATAATCTATGATTTTATAGATTATCATAACAGTTTCAATTAACATTGCTCTACGTAAGTAGTAGATAACACTAATAACACGGTTTTTCGTTTTCATTTAAAGTTTTACTTATCTACGATTGTATGTGATACACAAAGCAGAAGTTGATTTTAAAGATAAATTAAATTTTATCTTTCTCGTGGACTTGAGTTTTGCTTTGTTGAGAACGACTAAATCATGAAATTATATATAGATTACACGATTAGATCTATTTCTAGTATATTATTTATTTGTTTCACCTAATATTTGTATGTTTCGCTGTAATATTAAAGTATAAACGTCTAGATATAGATAAATCATAAAATTAAAATTCTTAGAAATCTTTTAAGTTTTATTACAAATATTAAGCCAAAACGATTCAAATTATTATTTACCTAAAATGTTAAAAAAAAAAAAGATGAAAGCAAAATAATTGATTTTTTAAGCACTTATTAATATTGTTGTGTACCAAATGTTTAAGTTATACTTTTATTTAAACCAAGTCTCAAATTTATAAAACATATTCTGAAAGTTCGATGATTCGCTGAATGTCACATAATGGCTTGTGACTTTATTCAATGACATCCACAGATTTGATAATAACGGAAATGGCATCACCTATTCTTTTATTTAAATTCAAACTATCAATTATCAATGTAATATTGTTTTTATATTTATTTTATACCACTTCAAGAATGATTAGATTGACTGAATGTCAATAAAATATAAAATCACGTCTTGAATAGACGTGATTTTATTTAGACGTGATACCATATGTCACTTCTACATCGCGTTCTGTGGCTGCAGTGGGCGAAACAGAGCTACTAATTGTCGAACACGTGTATTTTGGTATATTATATTGTGTGTTGACTCTCAGAGTTGCGTTGAAAGATCTGTGAAGCACTAAATGTTAAGGCAAGATTATGTCCATGATGATAATCTTACTGCATCTTACTTTTACATATTGACGAGGAAATTATTTTGCTTTTGCATTTGTAATAAGTTCATTCACTATTTTATATTAATTTCTTATTTTACCAGCTTTTTGTGAGGATTTGTTCTTGGACTGTAGATGAAACTATCATCAACTATAGAGATTTCAAGATTATTTCGTCTTAATTTAAAATTTGAAAACTAATTTTGTGAGAAATTGTTAGCGTATTAGAGTGAAAAGGTATTGAAGACTAACTGATACTCAAATTCATTTTTTTTTACAGAAGGCAACAAGGCAGGTGGAAAGAGCGCTTAGTGTCGAGACGCTCCGTTCTCCATTTCCAGGATCAAAATTATTGCTCTAGCTGATTGGGATATATAATTAAAATAATAATTATGAATATGTTAATTTTACACAAATTTGGTGAAGTGAAAAATACTTTTATTATAAAAAAAATCAGAATTAAAAGATATTTTTATGTTTATATTGATATTGGTAAAAGATAAACGAACCCGTAATATTTTGTCAGGGCGATTGTTAAATTAAATTAAATGGATAAGATTTTGCAACCTAATTGCGTTTCGGGTACTTTTTTGGGATATTTATATCTACATAACTTTGAATGTTTTGTTTTTAATTTGAACGGAGCAGTGTTTGAACTTACTCTTTTAGAATAGCATAAAAAAATTATATGGAGGTAACTTAAAGTGTGCAAAATTAAGGAATATTTGTTGCTTGCTTTGTCAAAAACTTGAAAGTACTGTGATTTTACTGTTATTGAAAAAAGAGGCCAATGGCCAAATGGGCCATCTGATAATAAGTGATGAGGTATTTCTTCCATTGACATCTATAATAACAGGGCAGTTGCCGGCATTGTGGGTGAAGAAGGTGTCTGTAAATTCGATGCTTGAAAGACCCCAAATTGTACTGCTCAATGAAAATTAATTTAATTTGGTATCTTGGAAAATCATATAGAGTAAAAAATTAAATATTTATTTTTTGTATTATATTTATTTACTAACTAGAAAGTAAATACCTACAAAAAACGTCAAAAGAAAAGTCTAAAGTTCGCTAATAAAACCGTTTATTAAGAAATCTTGACGCATTTTCTGGTGTGACAAACACAGCACGCAGCACCTTTCGGCCACACTCTTTGAAAATTAATTAATACCAAAACTCGTATCAGATTGGGCATAATCGAGTTGCTCTTATCGTTATTGATTTTCATACGAATCTATACTTGATATGCTTCCTCAGCCTTTAAAAAAGTTTAATTAAATTTCGAAAGAACACACAAATTTGAAACGATCCACTTATTTAATAAGATAGTGTTCAGTTCACAATAAATAGAGCTCATGATTAATGCTTGCACTGAAACAGTTGTAACGACTAATAGTGGCGTAGGTTTTCATTTTTATTATGAAAGTGAAAATAAAAACTGCTCGAGGTTGCAAATTATATTATTCTATTGGTAGTAAAAACTGTATACTGTAACACTAATCACATTGTTATAAAAAGAACAGATACGACTCTCCATTCTCTATTCTAGCTTCTTTCTAATAAGGTCATAAAGCTTGAAATTTTATTTGAATCGTTGAAGGTACGTTTAGACTGGTATATTACAAAAAATCGATGTACACTCATGTTTACTGCTCGTTTCCACATTAGAATGTAATTATTTAAACACTCTGCTGTATTCGCATGCGTGCAAGTTATAAATTTTTATTAATACTCAGAGAAAAATAAGTGTGTCTTTTTTTTGTTTAAAGGCTAAATGTTTGTCAACAACATAGGCTTAAAATAATAATGATAAGCATTTTATATCACGTTTTTTTTGTAATTAAAATGTATTAAATTGTATTTAGTAAGTAAAGTTATTTATTGTTAAATTTTGTTTTACTTTATTTCAACAAGTTTTCGTGTTGCTTGATACTGGCTGTAAGACCTAAATTTCGCATTAAGAAAAAACCACAAGTAATATTTATTTCTCATTACATGTCGCTTAGACCAAAAGTTAATCATATTATGGACTTGTGATGTGTATGCTAAT
The DNA here is from genome assembly GCA_038994665.1 of Podotricha telesiphe. Lineage (NCBI taxonomy): Eukaryota > Metazoa > Arthropoda > Insecta > Lepidoptera > Nymphalidae > Podotricha > Podotricha telesiphe. The sequence continues at coordinate 433,474 of JAOYRR010000014.1, read as the reverse complement.
TATATTACATATTTAAATACACCTTCGCGTTTTTTCTTACTGTCAAGAACTTAGTGTCAAGAAACTCCTTGCTCCATTTTCCGGCCGAAATTGACACAATCCGTGTAGAGTGGCGGAACCCAACGTCGCGCTATGTAATAAGATCTTTAATTTTCGCAATAACTACACATACACTGAGGTGGCATTTCAGTCTACCTGTGACCACGGACTACTGTAAAGTGTTCGAAACGTCGGCTTTCTAAAATGTATTCTCGAATACCAATAATACACGTGATTAATCCGGTTAAAAATAGATTCATTTCAAAATGTTGCACTATGTCTTAAGTTCCAGAATGCAGAAACGGAAATAATTTCAATACAATGACTCCCCTAGTGGGAATCGAACCCACATCCAAACGCGTTTACATTCAGAGGCTATGCCACTACGCTATGATGGCCTTTAAATGGCAAATTTAATTATATTGATTGTTTATAAATAAATATTGACATTTATATACTTTAGACATCGGACATCATAAACAAGGTTTAGACAGATCTAGGACACCATAAATGCCTCAGCAGCCCTAGCAGAAATTCTGGTGGGGATTTTGTTCCGCTTGGACGTAATGTTTAGTTACAAGAGGAAATGTATAAATTGAAAGCTATTGTTACATTAGATATAAAAATATCGCCATGGCACTACTCCCATTAGATAATCCAATATACAAATGTAAAATGTATGGTCCTAAAGTATATTTCACATCTGCGATAAATGTTGAACCGAATGATTGCAATTATCAAACTACTAAACTGCATAGCTTGTATGCAATGCCCCTTTAAGTAGGTACATATTTGATAAATATAAGCTTATACAGAAAGGAATTTTTAAATGAAATAGCGTTACCAAGGCTAGTTATATATATTACACAAATAAAATACACATGCAGAGAACAATGGAGAGCACGTTTACTTAATTACGTTATTTTTTACTTTTTCAAAACGCTCGAACTCCGGTACTAAAAGGGAAATTACGCGTAAGCAAAAGAGGTCAGAGACGAAAACGGCAAGATTGCTCGCTTATTATGAAGTTGAAGGCTTTTGTTCTTTATGAATATGAATGTATTTATGTTATAAATATACTTTACTTTCTTAACTTTTCTATATTTTTACAGAATAAACCTTACTTGAAGTGTTTAACTTTTTACTTCGTGGATATTAATGGTTAGTGTACACTAGTAACACTAACAATGAAAGTATTGCTTTATTTAAGCAATACTTTTACTAACACCAAACTCTACTACGCTATTTTTACGCTATTTCCTTTGGGTGGAACGCTTAGGAGGGGTACAGTATCATTGTAAAAGCTTCTAGAATACAATGCATCTAGATCAAAACATTGTACAACAAATTATGATCAAATAACGGGAGAATAGATAGCCGTTGATACATAAAAGGCAATGTTTGGCCAAATGTCATATTAAAAAAGTAATAAATAATATAAACATTCACATTCAACCGGTGTTAGGAAACAATGGATAAGACGGGATGCTGCTTAATGTAGATATTCAGATCCACCCCAATATTGTGGAGATAACGTAAAACGGATCTAATGTCATAGTAATAAAATTCAATTTCATTTGACTCTATATCTTTACAGTAGTTATATGGTGTGATAGCAAGGGGGAGATTGGCTTATAATTTATCAATCATTCGACCTTAATTACCCCATGATTTGTGTCCGTTGACTTTAAAATTGTATTTAAAAGTTATTGAAACGGAACAATGTGCCTTTCGTGTGACGTTAGCGTGCCTTATGACGTCACAAAACTGTATTCCGAGTTTTAAAATGATAAAAGTAAAAAAATATACTATATGTTTACTATGTACGCTCTCGGATAGTAAAAATTATACGCATATTAAATAAGTAAAGCTCACGATCTATATAAAACTACGATATTAAAACAAATTCTAAATATAAATTAATAGCCCTTTCTTATAGTTAATTGGTGTTCAAAGCAAAACGTACCGTGAAGGAAATAAGACAGTTTTAGCGCTATCGCAATGCGTTCTGTTACGACGTATGTTTGTTATATTTTCTCATTTTTATATTTTATTTTTAATTAAGTTCTTCCTTTTACTCATTAATTATAAAATTATAAATTATAGTTATAACCGTTTTTCTGGTCGCCAGGATCGTAGACTTTGTAAGAAGTTAAAAACTATTTTTTGTTATAATAACATAAAAAAACAAGTAAAATCAATAAAAACTACAAATGTAAAAAAGATAATTTCATGGCTAAGCCTTTTCCAGACAACATAATTTATAAGTAACAAATATTTTATATGTTTTGAATTAAAATTAAAAATTAACTTTTATTTATTATATATAGATAAGCTAAAGTCATATTGTAAGGCCAGTTGTAGTAAGAAAACCTTTCAAGATTAAATAATATATATGTCACAGATTTTATCGAAAATACATTGTCGTAATAACTCGTGAGTATTTAAACGACATTGAATTAGTCGTTTTTAACAGGTGATGAAAGCATATCCATAATAAATATTATCTAATTTAATCCACAATGCTGGCGATATTTTGTCTATCTGTAACGGAAACAAAGGAGATAGGTAAATTACATCCGTCCAAAGTGACTAAAGGCGAGGCTAATTTATTAAATAAAATTATTCATATAGAATTGATATGGACTTCCTACTTAATATTATTATCTGTTTTATCTATTGTGAAATGTCTTGGCCAAGTAATTGAGTTAAAAATGGCATAATTTTATAGAACCTCGGCTAAAATTAAAAGTGTTTGTAGATTTTTTATTCATAACATATATTATATTAGTTCTTGTAAATTATTTTTAAGATAACGCATAACAAATGTTTTTGTACTGAATACGAGTGTAGGAGCTCCATTAACATCTTCAGGGACTGGCAATTTTTTTTATACAAATAGCTTTGACTTTGAAATAGGGTGTTTTTTAAAATCTCATACGTCCTCATAAAAAATTATAACTGGACTGAGTTCAGTCTACACGAAAATCTCAATATCGATACATGAGCCGTATCTTTACACGATACCTGATAGCTGATAGCGATATAGAGACAATATTTTCAGAAAACTCGAGCAGCCTAATTTTTATAAATAACACCTCAGGTTACTGTAGTCGATACCATGTTGAACTAATTACAAAATAAAAAACGATTTTGTACACTTTGTTAGTCGAAACTTTTACTTTGGTATCTTTTAGGGCAGCTTGTTGTTTTTGGTTTATCTTATCTTTGTGCCCCTCTCTTACGCAGCGTGCTTTCTTCTTTATCTATATTCTTCATTCAAACTTTGTAAATCGCTATTTTTATATATTATAATGGAAAAAGTTAGATTAAACTTCAAATAAAGTAATTTTTCAGTCACCTCTCTCAAGGTAGTGAGCTAGAACTCAGAAGTCGATAAGCTCCATAGTCATTACTTGCCGGGTTACTCCTGTAAAACACAATGCTATATTTTGTGTAGATGTTAAGATTCTCTAAATAAATTCTCAACTCGCTAACATAATTTTTGACTCAAAAATAATATTTTCAACATTTAAGATAATTCAGTTAGTCGTTATTATTATTTTTGAATTTCTATTTTTGTATATAAAAAAAATAATAAGCTCAGTCAAATCAATTATTGCTAGCAAAGCGAGTGGAGTGACATAATACCGCAAAGTGACGGTTTTCTGTAAGATGCTTAGGAAATGGGAAATAATGAGAATAATCCTGCTGGACCCTTATCGACAATAGCGAAATCTGACCGTGCGCCACTCACACACCGACTGTCATATCATTAATCCAGATAGCTTATATTAAAATTAATAAAGCACTATCGCCAACAAATAAACTTGGAAAGTAAATTAAATATATAGATATACTCTAAGATAAAAGCTTTATATAATTAAGTATTCAATTGGCCGATAAGCTCATTATTGATTTCGAATGAAGTATCATTTTTCGATTTGTAAGTGTAGTGTTTGTTATTTATGTACTGATATAGTTATTTTTTTTTTGGTTTGCTCTTTTTTACACATTAAAATTGTTAGTATAATTCTTAATGTTTTTAAATAAATTATGTACAGGTAGTTGTTTTTATAAAAACCTTTTTTGTGTAATAGTGTAGTAACGTGTGTACTCTTCAATTTAAATAACATTTATTGTATTTTTTTGAATGATAAAATTATATTGCATAGGTAACGATATTACACCATTCTTACGCCCTTCAAGGAATACATATACTAATGTATACATAAATTACATGCAGACAGAAAAATCAGACAGCTTCAGGCTTAAAAGTGAGTATTTTTTATATAATTCACTTGAAAAGTATAGAGCTCTCTGAATAATTACTAATATCAAAAATGTCTTAACAATAATAGATACGATACAAACAAAAAAATCATCTTTTGGTTGCATAGTTAGTCAAAAAATCTGATTTGTATTCGAACCAACGACAGAAAATTGAGATTACTGTGCAAACTGTGCAATTACCATTGGCATGTATCAATATAAAAACTATTTAAGACTACTAAAGGCTACATAATTAGTTTAAACTTAATAAACGGTTGTTTTTAATATCAACATTTCTAGAGCATAACAAAGACTGACATTAGCATCCGAGACTCAACGAGCAATACGTTTAAATGGGATATACATTCCGTACAACGCAATATGCGAAAGATGTGTAATGGAGAATTTTACTTAAATTACACATTTACTACGGTGTAAATGCGCCTCCTTTGTCTTATTGTACACAGTAGTTACAAGTCTCTTAGTTACTTTAAGAAAATTGTCGGTTCAGATAACTCACTGTATAAAATCAACGTACAACGGATTAAGATTTGAATTCTTAATGAATTGTAATTAACACTTAGAGCAATATTTTGTGTTAAAAATTAAAAAAATCTAACAACATGTATATTTTGATATCATATAAGAGCGTCACATTACAGATAGCTTTAAAACTAACTGCATTAGATAGATGCTACATATATGTACTAATGAACTGTTATTTACCGTCTCTAGAGGAATGTAATCCCTTAACAACATTTCTTTGTATGTAAAGCTTGAGCTGTTTCAAGCCAAAGCTTGAGCCATTAATGTATCGGAAATAGCGCCAGTATTACATAATCACAGCATTCACATGATAATAAAAACAAACCATCGCTGGTCTGCACATATGAAAGATATATGAAAAACGAATATTGATAGCATTACCATCACCTGCAACAGAACCCGACAAACATAAATTATTTGAACTTTTTCTTGCGTGGGCATGTCTCAGTGCCTCGCTTGCTCGTTAACGCTGAATCTTAGAAATCAGCCAACCGATTTTGACCATTGTATTATGGTAAATCGTCCTTTAACATTTTTAGTGTTTATTTGCTTTCAATTAGTTCATAAATAAAAAAGTTTATAGATTTAGTGTGAATGTATGGGCAGCTTGAAAGCCAAACAGCTTTAAACAGGTACTTTATACAGACGAAGCCGCGAGTAGCTAGTGATAGTGGAGTTTAAGTATATCACTTGTAATGTATTGTGAACTCTATTTCAATTCAGCACTGTTGGTCTTTCACAAGTTATGTAATTTTGGTCTCTTTTTATGGTTAGTGATGACAGAATCAAATCACAACCGCATCGGTGGAAATAGTTTCCCTATTAGAATTTATACCAATTTCCGGTCCGATTAGAATGAAATGCACAACACTCATACTTTCATGAAAAAGAAATAATATTTGTTATCATATATGAAAGTATTATTATCTATATAAGAAAATTTAATGATAGAACGCTCCCTGCAGTTGTAAACTACTAATTAAAACAAAATTATACAATCGAGGAAGCTATTAATGTCTGAAAAGATTATTCATTTTGTTTAGTGTAAAATAAATAAAAAGACAAGAAAGAAACAACAAACATAATTCTGATTGACTTTATATAAGGTAGCATAATTTATGAATTCGAATTTGTAAAGATAAAGAAAGATAACGCGGTTGAAACTTGTGGAACTTCGAACAGATTAACATAAAAATAATATATGAAATAGTCATTAATACATAATATATGATATAGTTCATCAATGGAAATGTATTTGTGGTAGCTGCATCTAAAATTTCACGCAGAAAACGACCGTGTGTGTGATATTTCACTATTCACCATATATATAATGGGTTTTCAAATGATTTATAACGTAACTTAAACCGTTTATAAAAAAATATGATGACAGCATTTATTTATGATATGAATGTACCCATTTGAAAGCATGAACAATCGTCATACAGTTACTTTTAATAGCAATCTTCAAATAGTTTAAACCTCACTATTATAGTTTCAACACAGTACGTTTTATACAAATATATACATGTATGTAAATGAAATTAATACACTTAGAAATATAACAACATTTTATAAATTAACTATCATAGAAACAGTTTATTTCAATGTTATGTTTTGTCCAACATATATTGAAATTTACGCATATTAATTTATGATAATATGCGCTATATAGAGTTGGCTGAAAAATAAAACATAAATGGTTTTGTGTATATGGGTATTTTTAAAAAACATTTTTTTTCTTATATTACCAACAAATATTAGGAATATAGTATTAAAACATGTGTTATTCCACTTTTACAGCCATCAATTGAAACCAAAAATTGATATATATGCGTTCGATAATGTGTATATATGCATATGCATATAAACTTATTTAAAATATACAATTTTACAATTGTATTTAGACAAAATCAAAATCGCTAAAGGGAACTAAGGCAGTTCTTTAAACTGCAATCGTCGATTTAAAAGATAAAAATAAAGATAAATTGTGGTCGTAACGGCTTTCAATATTATTAAACCTTTCAATGTTAAATATATTTTTTCATTCATAAAAAAGCTAAAGATGCTCTTGCTTATACGTTAATAGAGGTTTTACGAGTTTTTAATGAAATTACTTACTAAAATACAGCAAGATGATATAAAAACTGTTATTTTAAAAGTGTTTCAAAATTCGGATGTCTTGTTAGGATTGTTAATGGACAGATGAAGCATTTGCTTATTAGAAATTATTAATTTCTATTCAATAAACTGCAAACTGTAGATAACCTGTTAAATAACTAGCTCAAGTGAGGTACATACTTAAATAAATATGATATTTGGTAGTAACTATTTGCCGCTGAGAGACTTTGAGCAAATTTATAAATCAATAAGGCGTATATATCGACAGCGTTTACATGAAAGTGCCGAAAATATATTTAAGCTAATCTAAGTAGGTAAAAATTGCACAATTTTAAATAAAAACATTATTGATTATCAATAATAGCTCTTTTTTACTTATATCTAGATTTAAACGTCACGATAAAGATATTCAGTGAATTTAAAGATAAATATAATACCTTACATAAAAATAAAATATTTTATACCTCAGATATATAAAGTAAGTAAGAAAAATCAAAACTTTTTAAAATTATTTAAAAATTAAAAATTTCATACTAATTATTCACTCAGCTTTTAATTTCTATGTTACTTTTAACAACAAGATGGTAGAGTCTGTAAATAAATGTATTCATAAATACCACACGACAGAGTATTTATTTTTAATGATAAAATTTGGAGTATATACAAATACAACATTTACAAAAGATTTTAAATAAATATCGGTGGCTTACACGTTAAAATGTATAACATCCACGGGCCAATTTAATTATATACACTTCTTTAGCGTTTTTAAACTTTGACACTATGATATTTCTACAAACCGCACTAAAACAAGTAATGCTTTTACTACGGCAACTTACTATAAAAAACTCTACATTGTAATTTTGTAATTCAAAAAATAACGTTCTTCCCAAAAAGTTTTAAGTCTTGCAACTTTTATAACAGACGAAGGCAACTCACAGTATATTTTAAAACTTCCACTAAAAAATACAAGGCAATAAAGTAAACACTGTACAATAAACTAGCAGTATTGGAGAATGAGCAATAAAATAATGATTTAATTGAATAGAGAAGGATGTGAGCGTACCATCAGTTTATCAACAACACAAACATATATAATAAATTGAAAGTCGCTGAGCTGACAAACGTTCAGATATATTTACCTGGTTGGGTGGTGATCCACGGAAGGCGAACTGGGATGTCATTTTCACACACAAAAGTTCTGGTCACAGTAGTCACTCACTTCACAGTTCCACAATTCCAGGGCGAGTCCGGTGCATGACGTGATCGATTGTATCCGGATCCGGCAGAGCGTAGAGCTCGCGTAGAGTCGGCGCGTGGTCGCGCGCGCGGCGGCAGTGGGTAATGCGGTAGCTGTCCGCCAGGTGATAGTAATTGGCGCCGCCGTCCCTCTCTCGCGGCCGTCCCTCTCTACGCGCACACACACAGCTCGCGCTACTCTACGCCCGTGTGCGACGCGCCGCAGTGTGCTCTACCGCACACCGCTCCTTCTTTTCACGCTCGCGTCGCCGTTTGACCCCGCGCCGCAGCGACGCTCTCGATTTTTGCGGCGCGATGGGTGGCGCCCGCTCAGGGGCGTTACGGGGGGCTAGGTGGGGATGCACTCCTTTCTTTTTTAAAAGCTTCTCTTTCTTTTCTCGTATTTTTTACGCCGCTGTCGGTCGGTCCCTTTTATTTCATTTTATACTTATATTTTGTGATAATTAACAGTGACGACGCACGACGCTTCGCGACTTAATGATAGCTTTGCATGTGATTAAAGGTAACCACGACATTTGTAATTTTTATTTTCGATATTGCTTAACTAGGATAGGTACAGTCGAGGTCGAGGCGTAGTGGTTTGTTGGGTGCTCGGTGGATAATTTTACTGGGGTCGTTTTACTGTTGGAAGCGTGTAAACGGTGACAGTATTAAACGGTCTTTCCAGTGTGTTCGTCCCCTGTTATGTAGAAATTGTTGCCCGCAACGCTCTTGATTCTCGATTTTGGAACGGCCAACGACATTATATTTTTTTTGAGTAGCGCCGCAAACAATCGTCCAATGAATGCATTTAAATGGCTAACACATTTGATTTTGCCAAATATTATATAAATTTACCATTTAAAATCTATAATGCCCAAAAAACAGAATCACCTACCTCTTGTTAAAGCCAACAGTAGAGCTAAATGTAAATGCCTTTGTTTTTGTTTATATCTGATTAGGAGATAATATATCAATTTATAATAGGTATATAAGCAATAAGATCTTGGGGATATAAACTTTTTTATGAGAAATGTTCCCATAGCGGCACCAATTGGTCAATTTAAGCCTGAAATGCTTTGAATGAATAGAATAATACTAAAAATCAAATATAGGGTAGTTATTCACTTTTTTGTGCCAGTTTAAATATTTATTAATTTGTTGATTATTATTTATGTCCCTCGTTTGAATAAAACTCCCATTGCTTATCGCCATTGAACAAAAGTACAATGCGACCACGAAAGTCAGCTGTTACGAACACCGAGCGAGTTATAGTACAAACAGGGTGTCAACGGAGCTTTAATAGAACCTAACCAAAGATGCACTACAATTAAGCTAGTACAATAAGGCGAGTGAGTGTCGAAATAAAAAGCGCAACGTTCCCAATCGATCTGTTCCCCTCTTCTTATCGCGCGAATATTTCACACTGAACGCAAAAAACTCACACAAATATAAAATATTCAAACGGTATAACATAAAATAAATTATCTTAGGTGAGGCTTGTTAGTGTGCGTGGCCCCCTCCCTGGGGCGGGTCGCGCCGGCCGACCAATAGGTGAACGCAGCGCAAGCCGCCAGCTCACTCGACGCGCAGCGCCCGCCACCGTCGTACGTCTCACCCGTCACTCACTTACAAACGAACGATTTTAATTAAAAATCTCTAAACACATTATAAATATCCAATAACTGTTTTTGTGTATAACTAACTGATAGTTTAGCTACAGCATGATGAAATGTCAAAGGTACATCAAGATGTAGAAAGAAAATAAAATAGTTTTATATTTATTCAATATAAAAATACGTTTAATATTTAAAAAAATAAGAAGAATCAGATGCACTGATACATAAATAAATATAATTTTTTTTATTGAATAACGCGGTAAACTGCCATTCGAGTTTTGGAGGGCATTCGTTAGTTTCGATGGGATTAAGCAAAGTGCACATAGCGTAAATATATGATGCTCGTTTGTACGGACAACCGGCTATTTTTATCCCAACAATCAAATTTAAACATGCGACAAAATTTATAAATGCGTTAGACATATTTAATTCATATATGTTTTACATTTAAAAGTAACTATTATAATATTTACAACAGTAGAGTGATGTAGCTTTTCAAATAATAATTATTATATTTCGACTACGTTAAAGGAAGTGGCGCCCTCGTCTTCACAAATACACTCTATTCAATGGCTCTATTTCACCCCTCGAGGTATAGGATTGTTTGAAGGTTTATTAAGGACGGTATTGGTGTGGCGTGGATACTTTCTTCGCCCATAAATCGATAACGTAAGAATCGATCATATTTTTAGTTTCTCTTGTTTTAGTCAGGTAGCTATATGTTTTAAAATATAAATGCATATTTTATGTTTATTCGTTCATATTAGGTTTTTTATAATATAATAAGGTTGAAAAAGCTAACAATGCTATGCTTATCGAGCTTTTAAGTTTTTAATTAAATGTGAAACTAACTATTTCACTGTTATAACAATCATATTTAATAAATTAACTGATCAGCTATGATTATGGGATTTATTAAAAGTTTGTAAAGTGCAGAATGGGATTCGAGGGAGAAAGCGTAAAGCCGAAGCTTTATAAGGTCAATTAAAATTCTTATTACAAATGTTTTTTGTTCGATAATTTAAATATTTTATTGTCTGTTATTGATATAATATATTGTTAGAACAGAATTGCTTGAGTAGTTTTCCAGATACATATTTGAGGATGCTTGTTTGGTTTTGGAAGTTCTCGTTAGAACTTGTTTAAGGTAAATTTGAAGTCATATTTTGTGTTAAATTTTACTTTTCGCGTTTGATCGTGAAATAACCTAAGACTTGGATGGGACATCAAACGACGAAAGTATGCACTTTATTTTTCTTGACAATATGAAAAATAACAGGACATTTCAATTCAAGTCCATTTAAGATCTAAAAGAGAAATATCTTGCTTTTGTTATTGCATTTGTAACTAATTATGTACCTTTTAATTATACATATACTATATATTTATAAGTTATATATATATATTTTTAAAGATTAAAGATTTTATTTTCGCCATTGAAAATTCATATTTCATTTATGATTTCGACTTTTATTTAACATCGATATTTGATTAAGTTTCTAACATTTTACTTTACCAGTATTAAATATATCGTACAAAAATCTTCCAAACTCTGTATCAGAATAACCAAATTTCATATTAAAACCGTCACATTTGTCATTAGCTTATATATAACCGCGCAGGTTTGATCTCTTTGACCGCACATGCACATATTAACGACAGATTGAGATGAAATCCGAATATCTTTACCGTATCCGCACCGTAATCTTAGAAATGGCGAAGGAAAATAAAAAGAACTTTGTTTGCTTCAGTCAAATGAGTTTCTGAACGTCACATTATTAGCGTTTGAGAGCATTGAAAGCGTCAATCTACATACATCCTAAGCGCTAAAAGCTGACTTACCTATATAGGGTCGTCTCCATTGAAGTACATTACAAATAATGAATAAAATTGCATACGAAATGAGTAGACCGTCCCGTACGTTGTTTGAACTGTCTTATTGCCGGTAAATAGCATGGGTGACTCGGAGTGCTAAACTGGCGCCAATATTCTACGTTTATTTATATGTAGTAATATATATCTACTTATATTATACATCATCCCTTGTTCGCAAATAGGCGTAGTTTTAAAAGCAAAAGAGCAGTTTCACGCTTTTCCCAGCATAGCAGGGAAGTCAAAGAGAACCTAGTGTCAATACACTCCGTCGATCGATTTTGGGTGGAAAGTGTCTCCACCCATTGCGTGTTGAGTAGCAGTTAACTCTTCGCCACGATTTATATTAGGTACCAGAACGGAGAAATTAAAATATTTAAATATAATAATTCCTTGATGTGGGAATCAAACCCACAACCAAACGCGTTTTAGCCACTGCTCCCCGATGGCTTCATGTGTAGTCTTATTTTGATTAATTCGCTCTAAGAAATTCTGTAATTTACTATTTAATAGAATTTTTTAACCGTTAGATATTGAATCGTGTAAGGATTGCCAATGTGCAGTCACATGCTGAGAAGAATTCATAAGACAAAAATTGATCAGTTATTTTTTTTTGTCTTTAGTATATTATGGAATTATAGTTAAATAAGTATCCCCGGAATTGTTTTTATATACCCTAGAAGTCCAATATTTTTAATATGAGATGATAAAGCGTACCTAATATTGTAAGTAAATTATAAGTTATTAATAATACCTATGCGGCCCAGGATATAGGTAAGGTTATCCTTGTACATTTCCTTTATGTATTAGAGTAGGTACCAGTGATAAATGAGGGGATTGATATCATAGCTTCTTTATAGCTAAAAAAAATCTTTCTATTGAATTTTGTTTTAAATATTGCTTTAACAACTAAAATGTTATGTTAGATGTGAAAATTTAAAGCCATTGAAGCCGTCGTGGCTCAGTAGTAAAGGGTCTGGTCTAGAATCGCGATTGATTATGTGTTCGATCCGCGCTTAGTGGAATGATCATAATTTTACTCTTTTCATTCTTGTTGAGTTCCGCCACTCATAACATAATGTCTCGTATGCGGATGGAAAGTGGAGACCCTAGTGACTTGCCACTAGGTTCTCTCTAGCTACTATGCTATGCGGAATGCATGTACATATGCACACATTAAAATTATATGCGACTTACAGTTGTTACGACACACGGTCAATCTATCTTCTAAGCTACTTAAGTACTTTTGGTAGTATATTTTTCTCGAATCATATTTTTGGTGAATCTCGTCATCAAAGAATAGTGCGCATACCTTAATTATATACTAATGAAACCGTTCGTATAACATGCATTAAATCAGTTGGAGTTACACAGTAGGTACTTGCTTATCTGTGAAATCGATTTTAAAATTTAATATGTAATTATAATGAATGCATTTTGGATTTTTTTTTTTAATCATTTTGTCTCCATAATACTCTCTTTTATTTAGCTGTTATTCAATATTTGACTGAAAAGCAGTGACAATAGTGTATTGGTACCACTTCACTAGTAAGAGATCCCATTTTAATGTAGTTACGTGATTCTGAAGATGAGTAGGATTTGAATTCACTACTACTGCAACTGACAAAAGTCAAATGTTTCCGATATACACTAAGGGAAGGTCAGAAACTTAATGTAATATCTATCACAAATACTGATATAATATATTATAATATAATTCTAATTATAATAAATAAATAAAAAATAAATAACTAAATAATAAATATATAAATATATATATATATATATATATATAATTCTTTATTGAGTGATTGAATAAATTATTAAATATATTATATCATTTTTGTTTCTCTACATATGATTATTGTCATCATTGAGATTGTAAATATCCATAGATTAATGTTTATTGCAGGTCAAAAAAGTGAAATTCGAATATTTAAAAACAAATGTATGTAACTGTAGCAAGCAAGTGTAACCCAATAAATAATGAGCAATTACTACTTAATGATCTTATTATTTTACAATGGCCGTTGCTAATTACGTTGGCTCTAAATAGTACCTAATAAAGTACTTTTACAACAAAAGGTCAGTCTAAAATACAATAAACTATATACATTTTACAGTACATAAAATTTTATATAGGAACTATGAGTCGACGAGGTAAAAAGAAAAATGTGGTGTACTATTTAAGTAGGCTAAGATGTCCTGTATGCCCATCATACAAAGTATGCGTTACTTATTTATTTAATATATTTTTTATGCAAAAATATTAGCATCCTGCATTTCTTCTCTCCCACTCTCTTTCTCTCTCTCCATATATATAAACAAAAGCTTTGCCAAATGTCATACTCCTTTCGTTCCAAATATTTTTTTATAAAAATGTTACTATAGTGATACTTACGTTGAGGCCATTGTAGCGCAGTGTGTTAGTGGCTGACTATATATGTGATGGATGTGGGTTCGATTATCACTTGGAGGAATGATTATTTTTAAATTATTTTTATTTACCTGCTTTAGAGAAAGACAAGACAAAAAGTGGCGTTGAGTTACGCTACTCAATACGTAATGTCTATTATTTAAGTGGAAAATGGAGAACGGAGTGTTTTGACACTAGGTTCTGTCTAGCTAACTTGCTATGCGCGAGAAAACATAATAATACTGACGTTTCATAAATTGACTTAAGACATAATTATGTCAACAGTTTGGCAACAGTATGCAAGGTGTCGTACTTTTATATAAAAAAAAATGTATTTGCTTCTAAATATCTTATAGAATCGAATTATGTCAAATTTACACCACAGAGCTATCGTCCACATAGGTAAGTTAAAACTGTCATAAAACCTTCTGTATTTAATAATCTATATTATATCAATCTAGATGAAAAAGCTTTTGACCCCTTTTTGCGAAAATTATGCGGACGAATGAGTAATAAATTTGGCATACTTCAATTAAATATAGGTAAAGAGTACAGAAAACCAATATTTTTTATAAAAAATATTTAGAAATATATTAAATTATTAAAACAAATGTTTTATACATAATGGTTTTGTTTGACAATTTTGTATAAAGTCACATACATACACGGTGATATGGCAACAAATATTTTATGCGTCAACGAGGCTCCTAGTGTGGTTCTATATTATTAGATGAAATATTAGACTATTCAATCTTACACAGCCCACATAAACAAAAAAAGTTAAATGACTAGACGACACCATAAAATTAACAAATTTAAATCCATAATATTCCAGTGCACATTTTTTCTCTCATTCCCAGGTGTTATACCAGTGCTGATTATGGGATCGACAAATATTCAGGGCAAAATTTAATATCTATAGCGAGCACTGATCATATCAATAAAACTATTAGGTCTACATTTTAATATTGCTTTGTTTCACTAATATGTCTATTGGGAAATGCCCAGTAGTACTACTGTGTAAGGTTACTGTTAATAGGCATATTTATGAATACTTAGAATAATGATAGTGCAAACTACTAATACCTACATATGTAAATATTAAAAGCTTTGATAATGTATAATAAAAATTGTAGTCAATGTAGGAAGAACATTTGACTAAGGTAAATGTGATGCTTATAGGTTAGATCACTATACTAGAGTATGATTATAAGTATTTTCCATTTCCCGCTTTGGTCAATGTCTCAAAATCGAACCAAGCGTCTTGACAGAGTAGTAGGATTCTCTGTTAGACCCTTTATCAGTAAATTTCTATTTATATGCATATTAGATTTTTTAAAAACGAAATACTCAAGACAGCAATCGTAATTTTAAAGGCAATGATGGAAGTGGAGTCATTGAAATGAGTAGGAAAACATTACGAAGCAAGGGGACAAGTTACGAAAACAATTTAAGACAAAAAAGAGTAGCGAAAACCAGAAATGAATCTGGGAGGGGATGCTGGGGAGGGACGGTAACAACGTTGAAGGCGAGAGTCACAGACTCAGGAATATGCAGACTGGGCTCTTAAGTAAATTTAACTATTAAAATAGTATCGTAGTCACGTGGTTTTACGATGTACAAGTCTACATGATCTTCAAGTAATATCCATATAATACGTGAATAAAAAACTGTTAATATCTTTAATTTTTATAATAATAAACACTAACTGAAAACTTCATTAATATGTAAATTACGATCGTCGAAGAAATCACAAAATAATATTAATAGTTACAAAAATGAAAATATTATAAATATAAAATAGTTCTCTTGTAATTTTCCAAAAGAAAACGAAATAGTACATAATCTAGGCATCTATATCTCTCGGATCTGATGTAACATCCTAATAGACCAGAGCTATACTATAAATATACGGAAACTGCGCTTTAACAAGGGTTGCTCAGCGTGATGGGTAATTTGGTGGAAAGGTATAAATATAAGGTATTAAGTCGACGTACATGAAGCTGTGGACAGCTTCTAGTAGCATACAAAATATATAGTTATAAGAAAACTTAATACAAGCCATATCTATATGTTCCAGGGCTCGATCATTTGCGGCACTTACCGAGTATACTGTTTGTGGATACGGTGGCTCGGGTTAACAGAGGGATGGTCATTTAGTAGAAGGTACTCCCCTCGTGTCTGCAACATAGACTGATTAAACGATCCCCGTCTGTCTAGTTGTTTTGCTCTGTCGATACCACTTTCGTAGGTATTAAAGTGATTTCTCTTTACGTAGCACTCCATTGCGCTCGTTTCGATGTTTCAAAATGTATAGAAAAACGATTTTTTTGAATGTTTCACGTTTTATAATTTGAAAGTATTGGCTTTAGATTATTTAAAATGGAATAAGCTTTTATATATAGATGATTGTGTGTATCTTAGTATATGTATGAAGCGTTTTGCTTAAATAGGTACATATGTTTGTAAAATCAAATAAAAATCTTTTTGGTCTGAGTATCAGTAAGTTATGATATGATAAAGAATAGTTCTAGGAAGTCTATAAGTAAATTTATCAAAAAAAGACATTTTTTTCAATTATAACTTTTTAATAATGCTGATATTTAAAGGTTTAAGTTATCATTTCCAATTATTTTATCAAACCAAAAAAGAAACAAATAAGGCTTCATAATTTTATTTCGATACCAACCTACGAGATAAAGTATATCATTGAGAATTTATGATTTGACATTTCACCTGTCGGCTGCTAACGAATTGAAATAGTTATTAGAATCGATAGAGCTATTTCAGTTCATCTGGCAAATTATCCCCTAACGTTTTAAAATTAATCTTTATTGTATTTCAAAAATTGGAAGATCCACTCAATTTTGCTAAGGTAGAAGCCATGAAGCTTGAGTTTTGTGAAAATATTTGTAGGAAAATCTTATAAGATACTTTTTAAATATCAATACCTTATACAAAATAAATAATGAAAAGTGAATGTAACTATATTTTTTTTACGAAAACCCAACCTTTTCTTTATTGTTCTTTAGATATATCGACATATTTTAAGTAATTTAATTTAAAAACCCAATGATGTGACTAGATATATTTTTGAGACAGTCCATTTTTACTTATTTGCTTCTATATTTCTCATATTTTAGAATAGCTCTAAAATAGGCTGACATTTCAATAGGCTGACATTTCAATAATTTTAAAATAGTTTGATGTAAACTCGGACGGCGTTTATTGTAGGTATTTCAATAAAATGAAATGCTGGAGTCCCGCTGCGACTTCGCAAGGGTGTCATTTACTAATGTGGTTCACGTTGAGCAGAGTCTGAGTAGATTAGTATTGCGAAAATAGCTATATATCTGTTTTTGAAACAGAGGAAAGAAAATTTTTAATTATTTGTAAATTTATATCTTGAAAAATGATACTTCTTTATTACTTTCAAACATATGATAAATAAAGAGTTGTTTTGCATATTGATTAATTTTATAAATTCTCATTTGTTTTTTTAACTTATACGTTTGTAACAAACAAAAATATAATCTATTACTCTCATCCGTAGCAAAAACCAAAAAATGAAACCGAAACTCGCTTATTAATATTATACGGTTTTAAATAAAATAATAAAGATCATTTTACTAAAAGCTTTCCCCCCAGTAGCGATTAAACCCACAACCATCATTCACGGTCACACGTTGTTCATCTACGCCATGATGGTGTTTTTATCACATCCCGTCACAGTATTTGTAAATATGTAAAATAAATAATATCCCTCTTTTTTATTTTATATGAAACCAGGGTTAGAAGTAAATGGCAACCTCATGCTCTCAGATCGTTTAAATGTTCAAATCGATTCGAAACGGTCATTTAGCCGAGCGTTTTGCTTCAGATGAAACTAGCGCATGTAGACGGGTTGTTCTACGCCTTCGTACCTATAGGTAGAATATGCCCACACTATAGTGATGACTGAGACTATATTTAACTGTTTGTAACAAATTGCCCTTTTTTGAGCATTTTCATCTTAAAACGAAATTTATTGTAAGTTTTCTTTTACATCTAGAACGTGAAAAATTGACGTAACGTTAGTAAGAAGTTATTAAATCAATTTACAATATTTACGTAGGGCTAATTGTGTATTAGGGCTAACTAACTATGGTGGACTAACTAAGTATCTTTTCTCGAACTAAGTTATGTTTATGTCTATGCCTGAAGATGCCATATGCTGAACAGACGACGGGATTTCCGGCTCGGCTTTGTACGTTTTTTCGAATATGTACATAGAAAAAAAAAAATACATACCAAACCAAGATATATACACTGCACTGCACTGCACTGCACTTAAATGCTAATTACTCTTAATTTGACCCACTACTTGCATTAGGATTATCATACATTTTTTTACATATGCAGCTCCTATGATAATATAATATTTTTATAGCAAGACCCTAATATCCCTACCAAAATGACTAGGATAAACAAATATTAAACGCTTTCTTTCTAGTTTCTATATAAAACCAATTAGTTATCTTCTTTTTTTTTTTTTTATTATTGTTATCATATAAAGAAGTGGATATGTAATTCAATATAGCACATCTAAAAAATCCGAAATGGTTTGAGTCGATATTACATAATTTTCTAACGTTACATACATATACAAAATTAAACAATATTGTTTTTTAGAAATGTTATTACAGACATTTAAGGGTAATTTGTTAATTAGTCTATAGGCGTCTAACTATCAAAATCATATACCTAACCAAATAATGTCTAAGACAACAAATTAATGATTATTGTTAACAATGGACTTAACTCCATCGTATGTATTATTATTATCTTTTAGGATATCACCGCGAATATTTTTTAAATTAAGCGAATATCTTTTTTCTAGATATAGATCTTAAACACCTCATTCACTTGTGAATCTTAAATTAAAACCGTATATAATATATTAAAAAATCGACTTTACCCAAGATTGAAGTTTGCTGCGCTTGATTAACCCAACTAACCCGTAATTACTTTTATAGTATCACGCAGTATCCAATTCAGTTTAGTTTATGTATGTTATAGTGACAATACAAACATTTGTTTATTTCTCTTTTATATCATTATGTACGGTTCTCAATATGAATTGCCATTTTATTACATTGTAAAAGTTACTTACAAGATATAGAATGCATTAAATTCGACTACCTGTATATATATTTAGAAAACGTATAAGAATTTCGACGCAGCCGGATGTTGAACGCATGACTTAGCGGTCAGAGCAATTGAACGGTTTTCAAGAGGCGCGGGTTCAAATATTTAGAAGTAATTTTCGAGGATGAAGGTTATTATGTTGGTAAGGTTAAGGTTATTACGGAAACTCTTTCCGCTTCGTTCGTGCTGGTTAAAGATAGAATGCTGCATTTACCACATTAGGTGTTAAGCAGTACTAGTGTTACTTAAAACTCCTTTAAATTAGAGTATATCTGTACAATTAAAAGTATTTTTTTACATTAAATATACCACAGTAAAAATGTAGATTTATTTTAATGTGTATTAAGTACACTTAACATGTAAATTTATAAACAACAAGACTTATTATAGCTGTTGTATATTTATTTATGGAGAGTTCTAATAAAAGTATGTAGAGAGAAAGGATAGTATTGATCCAAAAGAGCAAGTACTATAATGATTAATTATTAAGTATACGAATAAGCGTATATAAATTTAACCCTTACGAAAACTAAAGCCACAAAATATTCATGAACGTTTAAAATATTTACTCCGCTGACCTTATTCAATCGATGTCACTATCCTAAATATTCAAAAGTTTATCACTTTTGTTGTTATAATGTGCAAAACAATGTTTTGTCTGGGCTACATTAAGTTATTATGAGCCAGGAAGGGTCAGCCGACTGACCTAATGTAGGGATACCAAGCGATATTAATGACAGTCTCCATTATATCGCATTAGCTGCTATAGTATTCTGTACTAATATATTCATTTGAAATTAACAACAAATATATTATCCTCGTGAAATGTTTATTCGGTTATTAAATACTATGTATTTTTTCCAGCTTCAACCGTGCTTCTAGAAAACCTAGTATCGAGGCACTCTGTTTTCCATATTTCATATGTATTTTAAACATTAGATTACTTTTCAGTAAACATGTATATCTATACTTAAGTGTGTGTGATTAGAATATCACCATCAAATCTCTCAGTTTACAGGAGCATTTGTGTAACATATTCACCCATATATATTGCTTGTGAATTTTATTAATAAAAATCCAACTATGTTTTACATAACTGAATTATCCCAAATATGCTCAACAATATGGCAGCTCTACATAAAACTAACAAAATGCCTCATTTAAATTGCCAACAACAGAAATTATGAATATTTGCATTGCTATTAATCCAACGGTATATACTTAATACGGTATAATTTTATCGTGTTATAACAATAGCTAGCGGGATATCAACGGTCATCAGCACTTATGGAACAAAACTATAATATAATTACTAAATCTCATACAAAAGTAGTTTATAAAGTAATACATCATGCGTGGATGGTTTAAATATATGAGAATCTATATCGACGCGATCGTGAATCATAAAGTCCTTCTCTATGCTCAATATTCTAATCTAAGCGTCCGAAATCGTCCGAGATATTTCTACTAGCAACTATTTAGTTCTTTCACCCGCCCGCATTCTTGCTTAAAACAGAAACTTTACTTAAGTTTATAATTTAAATGGTTGTTACTTTTTTATTTATAAATAGATTGAAATGAAATAAATACTTAATGTTAAGAAAAGGTAACCACAATACAATGGCGAAGAGCGCATTTTAAATCCTTTCAGTCGTTTCTGAGATTAGCGGGCACAAACGCGCAGACTATATGTTTAGATAATATAGGACAATGATTTATTAACACAATAAAAAAATATAAGAATACATATATCTCTGATATACCTTTAATTGTACACGCTTCCTACTCCAAAAACTTTTTTATGGCCAATTTCATAATTACCAATTACTTACAAATAATATGCCAAGGCATATTGTTTTAAAACCTTAAATATTGAAGGTTCTGGTTAATATTATTTATGTTGTCTCAATATTTTAAGAAGATGCTAAATTTGGAAATTTGAATATTCTCATATTGGCTTGGTTCTCTCTGACTGCCCTGCTATGTAGGAAAAGGGTAAATACGTTTTTCTTTCTTTTTTTTCTCATATTCAATAAGCATACGTACATCTTTAGACGGTAAAGTATCGGTAGTAATTTAATTAATGTACAGGTTTCGGCTCATTACACACTATTAACCTTAAAGAGATTATTTTTTTTGCTATAAACTTATAATCAACTAGCCTATATTAGCTGGGTATAATAAAGCGTAGAGAAAAAATTGTATCGGTATATTTTTTTACTTAGGTACGAAAATTACTAACAATTTGATTGATTGTGATTTTTTTTTACATACACAGTAAGATGTTATAAAACTGAAATATGTAGAATTTTTAGCTAACTTCAATTTTTTACAATAAGATATAGACGAATGTCTATCCAGGTTACCTACAAGAATTTTGCGAGGAAATTTTAATGCTGTTTAAATATATTGCGTTATAATATAAAGAGTACTTTTAATATTATGTATACAAATGTAAATTTGGACATCGATACTTTAAGTGCTTATGGTGTAAGTCAAGTGGTACAAAAATTTTTTTACATACAATATGTTATGTAAGTTGTTGTAACATCATCCTTAAACGGAATCATCATATTTGACAATATTCTTAAAACTTTGGATTTTTTTTAATATTTTGCATTCCTATTTCCAATTATTAAAGTAAACTTATGTCAGTTTCGTATTTAAAAGTTAAATAACTTCTACGTATGGTTTTTCATGTACATTTTTGTAATTTGTGTTTCTCAACAAAAAAATGTTATTCGTAAATGATATATTTTGTACTAGGGCTTTATTTTAAATTTATTTATCATATTTTGATTCACAACAGTGATGCATGGCGACGACGACGGAAAAAAGTAAGGGAAGTTGATATACAATACAAAGAGTTATCTCTACATTAATCAAAGGTCTAAAAAGTAAATACTCAATGGAAGTAAATTTTAAGTAAGCAAAATGCTCGAACAGGACCTGATATTATTCAATCTAGTTCCTTTCCTTGCAGTGTTTATCTTGATCGATAGCAGGTGCTTTCACCACTTTAACATGGCGGTTGTTGCAAAAAAAATCCTGCTGACTTCAGTAATTTGCACCGACCAGTAAAAAGGAGTACCGAATAAAATACCAATACTCTTAACAGAATTGCTTTGTGCAAGAAAAGAACTATCGAAACGGGTGGAGGTAATGCGCTATGATGGATTTTAGCTGATTGTGAGAAGGTATAAATCGAAATAGCTTCAGACTTTTAAGAATTTATACATCATTCATAAATCTAATTATATTATATAAATCAATATTTAGTTTTGCAGTGGAACTATCGATATCATGAGGGTGGGCAGAAACATTACGTTACTAATCGTTTGCATATAGATGGAAAGAACATGTGAAGTACTGAGAACTACATTAATGAAAATACAGAATAATAAAGGGTAGAGAACACATACCAAAAGGAGGCATACCAAAAGAGAAAAAAATGTTATGAAACAATATATGCGTATGCATATGTGATAAATTGATTATTGGTCATACAAGTATTATTAAAAACTCAGGCAGGCTTCACGTTTATCGATGTCTCGAGTTAGAAGAATACGAATACGAAACTCCTCGAATTCAATAAGTCCCGTATCGTTTACAATGTTGATTACGTTATGTCTAATGAATAAGCTAAAAATCGAAATGAAAAAATCTGCTAAAAAAGTGTACTGATATACACTTATTGAAAAGTAACATTTTAAAGTGTTTCTTACATACTTAGGACATTGCAAAACACTTTTAGAAAACATAAATATCAATTACAAATAGTATAATAGCATTAATAGCATTCTCTCTTGCCAAACGATTGTTCGTAGATATCTTTGGATAGCAGAAATTTGTAAAAATCTGGTTTATAATGGTCCGAGGCGCTGTCCACAGTAGTCTCCACCAGCACTGCATTTCGAGTGCTTCGATTATGCGTCGGTCTTTGAGACGAACCGTCCATGTTTTAGCGCCATAGAGAAATATTGGAATACTTCTCATTAGGAGTATTTTCATTTTACGTTTCACGTTTTGGGAACATTGTAGTTAGTATGATTTTGGTACAGAGGTATACTTTGGATTGCACAACTTCACAGTTGCCAATCACTGAGACGTCAGTTTGGTTTAGTGTAGCTCGATTTTATGTCTTCTTCTGTTTGCGCCAGAAGAGTAGAGTCCTCGGCTCCTGCTCCTTCGTTTCGCGGCCCTTAACAAGCTCTGATTGCTTCATAGCTAATTCAGGATTCAGAAAAGCTTGCAGTCTGGTGTTGATGGTGTAAAGGAGTAAATGGCAGTCCAAAAGTCTGTGCCTATTATTGCCTTCTTGTATAATAGTATAATTACGCAGCGTGTCCAGTCTCGAGGGCATTTTCTATCACCTAACGATTAACGAGCGGCATAATAGCGCAACTATTGTAAAATCTTATATTGAGATGTCGTTAGCCTACAGCCATGTTCTTTTTCAGGTGATTGATGGCAGCAGAACTACACTTTGTAAAATGGATGGTTCCGTAGCATTAACCATAAAAACAGTGTCCGTAAAGTAATTAAGTAAATAATGTCATTAGATAATTTACATGACAATATTGTTAAACAAAGGAAATAAACTGTGATAATTGCCCGCAGTAACCAAAGGGTAAATGACATATGTTAATTTGTATGCTTTAAAATACTTCAGGTAAGCCAGTCCAATATTATCTGTTGATAGATGCTTGAAACACCGATGGATTAAGTCAAGTAGCACAAAAAATATTTTTCCAAACATTCGGTGCTTAAAAGGACGTGTTATGTAATATGACCCTCGAATCACATCATCTTCTCTAATAGTATCTTTAATAATAGGAGTACTGTGAATTATTAAACCAAAATTTATATCAAATTCGTATATAAATGTTACATATGTTATTTATATATTTTGAATTAACGTGTTAACGAATTCTGATATAAAATTTATACACACTACACTGAATTATTTCCATTCATGAGAAACAAAAAAACTTTATAAATTATCAACATTGTATGTTTTCGTTTACAACAATTATGTAAAAGCGTAAAAACTAATTAAGAAATGTAGATTTTTAAGTAATTTACAAATATACATATCTAGTGAACCTTAATTGCGACCTTATAGTAACGGTATTATAAGGTCGACATTAAGGTTCACTTGATATGTTAGTACTTGTATATTTGTAAATTAAGGGCTTTATTTACTATGGAGTAAATCACAAAATTTAATTATTTTATTGTGACAAAATTGTAAACCAATGAGGTGAAATTAAAGTTATTAAAAGTTAAAAGTTTAAAAGCTATTACAATATTAAGCGATATGTATAAAGAACAGGAGTCGCAACTCGTTTTTAAAAAGTATAATTGTCCTAGTAATAGAAACAAAATTGAAGACGCAGAAGAACTATTGAGTAATAAATCGTTTTATATTATGATTTATATTATTTAACAAATAATAAAACCTATTTTATTATTAATAAATATTATTTATATTATTATAGTATAAAGATGAATAGGACAAAATTAAAGAAAATAAAAAAAAATGCAGTCCCTATGACTATGACTGTCGATAGAAGTGAAAATTTATAACTTACAATTTTAGTATTAAAATTTGAAATTAAAACTCAATCGAAAATTAAACTTCAACATCAATTTGGTTTTTACATTTATTAAAATAAGATCATATGCAACGACATGCTAAATTTGAGATAAAATTTAATTCGATTCGTTTGGTGATAATGGTGACAAAATTTGCGCGGCCAGTACTTTCAGTAGTGTGTCTGCCATTTACTGAGGGGCTTAGTGTCATTTACAAAAAAACTTTTAAGGTAATTGACTATAGGTAATAGCTTTAGTCGGATTCACGTATTAATATTAAAAAAAAACACTGATAACAACAATGAAATGGCTTGAAATTTCTAAAACTGCAAAGTGTTTTTAATGAATAAGGTCAATGTAATTGTGTCGGATAACAATTGAACGTTAATAATAAAGCGTACAAGGACGACTTTTGATCTGATTTTAAATGAAAGATGTAAATATTGAAACGTTTTCGCTGAATAAATAAATTATTTATGTATCATTTATATATTCACAAATATTTCAATTCAATATTTCACAAAGTCCGTAAAGCTGTCGATATTATTAATTAAATCTGGTAGTATAGTCTTATAATCTTTATATTTATTTTTTACTATCGTTTGCTGACATAAGTTCTCAGAATATCATAGACTATTTAACAACGAGTTAAACACTTATTATAATAGTAATATTTAGGAGAATAAAAAAATATAACAAGTATGATTGTTTAATTAGTTTTATAATATTTATATATTATCATTTTGGGTTTGCTTTTGAAACTATCATTTGTGGCATTATTTTACTGTTTCAAATTTCACAAGCAAGAAATGAATTTTAAATACACACACAGGGCCTGAACGTAAGCGTTATGGCTTTAATAGAATTCGGACAAAAAGTGGAGAGCAGAGTGTCTGAACATTGATTTTCTCTATCTACCCCGCTATGCGGAAAAAGCGTGCAATTTACGAAATAAAGAGAACATAAATGTTTTGCTTCGAAAGTTCGCTCGGCTAAGATTAAACAATAATATACGTGATAGTAGTGAAATTGACGTCACGATTCATAAAATCTTATGATACTAAATTGCTTTGGAAATTATCTTAATATACTGTTCATTCATTTAATGCTATATAATATTCCAAAATTGTTTTTAAGTAACCATTTTACTGTTGACTACCAAAAGAGCCTGGCTTGAATTGTTTTCAATGTAAATTTACTTATTTTTCAACTGACTGCGAGACAGAAAGCAGCGTAATGTGTTTATTTTACGCGTGTATGTATGTTTGTTTGTTTTGTGGCGTTTAAGAGACACAAGGCGTTGACTGATTTTGATAATATTTGCATTAATCGATACGTCTCAGCCTTGCTAGTGTCACTAAAGACATAAAAAAAATTGAAATTCACCACAGCGACAACCAGACGCCATATTGTCAAAATGCAAATATATAAATCGACGGAGTACATTGAGTAAGTCGGGTATCGTTAAATAGATGTTTTAAAATAATGTGTAGGTTCCATTCATCGTTTTTGATTTTAAGTAAAAGTAGAGGCACTGACTTAATAGGAAGCATAATATGAAGTTTTAAGCCGAGTTCTACTGATTATTATCCCTCACAAAACCTCTCGCCGTCGCAAATTGTTTAATAATGTCCACGATATTAAATCCCTCAGTGAAATGACTAATTGGCGAAATTTACCGTCTTATAATCCTAATAACGATACCAATGAATGCTAACAGATTCGTGTAAATTCCAAATAATTACATATAAAAATCAATAAACCCTAAAAACAACTTAAACATTTGCACTTATGCATTTTTTAAACTAAAAAGAAATAGAACCAATCTTAAACCAATCTAATGCTCCCAAGGAAACTTAAAAATTTAAGTGGATCTTAGCTGTTATTCCTTTTATTTCAGTATTATAAACTACTGGACTCTTTTTTTCTTTAATAATAGCGGTAAATAGGAAATTACTTTTTTTAACATACACTTTGAATTAAAATAAAACTAGCGTAATGCCTGATTTCAGAGATTGTTTTAGAATTTCGAAAATGAAGATCGATAAGGCAAAAATCAGTGAAGTTTTCAACCGTGACAGGAACGCAGCAAATACTGCTTGTAATGTTAATACTGTATTTGGTGAGGATAAGGGCAACGAACGCAACGTACGTTTTTGGTTTAGCCGCTTTTGTAGTGGAAATTTAGACTTGAAGAGGAACTATGAAAAAGACACGCCAGTAATGTCCCGAACTACCAAGGAATGTCTTATCTTAACATACCCACAATATTGTCCCATTTACAACAAATCGATAAAATAAAAAAACTTCAAAAATGATTTGACAAATCAGTATAAGGCAGCGTGCGAATGCTTCACATTCATTTCCTTTATAGCTTGTGTTAGAAATGAAGTAAATTTTGCACCGAATAGCGACGTGTGACGAGACATGGATTGTATAAGACATTCGTAAGCGCTAAATGCAGTGATTGAACCCAGACCATTGGTCTGTTATCAGCGTTGTGTGGAGATTGCTCCACAACAATGCTCTAAATCGAAGCTGGCTACATAGAAAGATAATAGTAACTTGAAACAGTGAATCCTACCCATCAATCGTTTATCACCATTGTTACTCAATGATAACGCCAGAGCTGCTCGTGAAACAGTTTTGACACTACAAAATCTACAAATACATCCGCTATCCTCTATACTCGTCGGACTTCACTCCAACCGGCTATTATTTTTGAAGTGAAGTCTATCGCTGAGTTCCATCGCAAGGGCTTAAAGAATCTTACAATTAGGTGGTAGAAATTAAAAGATCACGAGCGAAATAATTTGATAAAATAAATATATTCAAAAATAGAAAAGCTGTTTTCATTTTTCTATACGAAACGGCAATTTTTTTTTATCTGGTTATTATTGGTGCATTGTACTGATTTTTAATTAAGACCTGCTTTTTATAGCTATAATATAATTTATTTTATTAAATATATAAAAATAAAATAAATACCCAAAATACGTACATTAGTATTTTTCGAATAACGTATATTTTTACGTGTCTAATTCTAGACTCAATCAGTTTGTGTTCGATCCCCAAGTCTGGGAAGAAAAAGGGCAACATTGACTTCGGCTACTTGACAATTGCAATGTCTAGAAATTAGACAGAGCGTAGAAAATGGAATGTCTTAATTAATTCTCTCAGTCTATTATGGTACGCATATGTGGGAGATGTGACAAACAAAAATAACTTTATATCATTTTTTTACTTGAAAATTACGACACAATATTGATGTAACCAAAATTTTTGTATCATGAAGGCTATATTTTTTAGAATTTTCTTTCTGTTGATTATTTCCTTTTTATTTTTTACTTTTCCAAATTCCGCATTTTCTGATATATTTCACATTGGCCAATAAAATATACACCATAGATCATTGCACTGAATAAGGCAGACTATGAATTACATCTACTATCTAGGAAAGTACGCTACTACTAAACGTCATTCTGTCTTATCTCTAACAGTCGCTTGTACCCGAATCCCGGTTTATTGGTCGTCGTTTATTATCAAGATAACTTATCTGAGAGGGCCAATTAAATTTGAAAACAAAGGTAACATAATAAGGCGCCGGAGTGGAGAGGGATGCGTAGGCGCAGCCGCTTTGTAGATTTCAATGTATAGAAACGGCTTTTTCTGTTTTTTTATAGGGATTTTATCACAATGACTCTGTCTTTTGCAAAAATAATATACAAGATTATTTTTTAAACCATTCGAGGAATACGTTATTTTTGTTCATAGTAAATAAATAGAATTAAATTATAATAAAGTCTTATATGAACATATTGTTTTGTTTTAGTTATCAATATCTGTATGTATTAGTGAACGTTTACACGCAATTTTCGAAGGTTGTATAAGCCGTTCCTACTTTGAAATAATAAATTTTATTATTTTTATAATAATAGCAGACGAACCAAGCTCATTCCACACTAGCTCGATATCCGTTCAGTACCTCACTCCACTTTATTGCCCTTATTTCTTCCATTGGAAGACACAAAGAACTGTGTTTATAGCTAATGATACTTAGGTGTGTATTTTAACACAAAATCAAATCTACAAAAGGTAAACGTAAAAAATACGCTACACGATAATATAAACATCCGACTGCTGAATTAAGGATCAATGGCTGCCATCAGTCTGATGGGGATAGTCGAAATTAAACTTTATCACTTATAGTTTACAGCTACAATACGATGTACGAAGTTTCAGAAGAAGCCTCTCGTTCACCGCACGCCTCAAGACGCTTTTCGGTGGCGGCGCCTGTTTTTTGTTAACATTTTTTCCCCGCATTACAGTGGAAGTTGCCAGCGTAATAAAATGGCAAATGCAAGAAACTTTACAACCACTTTCGGCAAGAATGTTCGACGTTATAATAGCCAACCGTTTACGTGGGAGAATTTCGGCAGATTGCTTAGATTAGTCGTTTTTCAGTGAACAATCTATATATACTAAGTATAAATAAAGCTTTTTATGTATTTTCATCACGCTTCTACTGTGTCTGTACGGTGGAACTTTGACAGAGTAGCGGACTAAGAGAGAATTGTTCTTCAACGCAGAAAATGAAAATAAACAAGCTTTCAATTTTGTTATTATGGCGGTATACAGAACAAAATTTGATTTTCTTAATATGATTAATAAAAGTTTACGCATCAATTAAAGTTCACAATAGTATGTATTTTCAGCACATTTATTTCGCATAAAGGGGCAAATCTCTATAACATCTCTAAGTTTTGTCAACCAAAATATACATAGAATTTCTTTCATATCAAAGTACTTTGAAAAACAAGTAAAGACAAAAAACCAAACGTTATACTAATTTCGACCATATAGACTATATAGACCATCGACTATATAGAAGCTTAATATTTAAGCTCATGCAAGAACAAAGGTGAAAATGTAAAATTTGCTTCGAATTTCAAAAAACCATTCAATCCGAGGTTAATAAACTGTTAGATTTTATTGCATACGCTTATAAGAAACGTATTCGCTCATTCGCATAAATCACAATAACGATTCGCATGGAAACTTTAATAACAAAACAAAACAAAAATACTAAATGAAATCTGGGTAACAAGTCGAAATTCTGACTGACTTTCACTAAGCACGCGAGCCGTGACACTCAAGTATTAAATTGCTGAAAGGGTAATAAACAAAAAATGCCGCGCCAATACCCATATATCCGTAACATGTGCTAGAAGCTAACGTCTATAGCTATATGATAAGATTTATAAATATTTTCAAAGTTTTAATTAATCACACATTTTAGAAAACGAAAATATAAGTTATCAATTTTTTTATTTTTGTACCCTTCATAAAAAAATTGGTTTGAGATAATTCCTTTAAACTATCCATTAGTGCCGTTGTGGATTGTCAAAAAAATAAAGGAAAATTAAGTTATCAAATTTGTAATTTTTGTACTCTTTATAAAAAAAATGGTATGGCAAAAATATATTTTTGTATTTATCAGGGTAGCAGGCGAAGACAACGTAGCTAAGTACTCCGTTCTCGATTTTCCACCTGTTCTAGGGAAATTCGCTGCGGAATCCATCGCCGTGTTTTATTTTACTAGAATAATATATTAAAAACATATTATATTCATTTTTTGTAGTAGAGATCGAACCCACAATGACCACGATGGCTGGTTCACTTTAACAATTTCAGGTATAAAATATAAAACGGTATATGTAGTCTAATTAAGTGTAAGCAAGATATATGGGAATATGAATCCAGGATTCCGCAACATACCGTCTACAAAATAGTATTAGAAGCCTTTTTTTTCTCCTATTTGTAGATAAAAACACAAATATAAATTATCATTAAATTTTTTATCCCTTAGTTTTCCAAAAAAATAATAGCTGGCATTATCGTGGCGCAGTTAGGATATGAATTATTATAGGTTATGCCTATAGGTTCAAATCTGATTCCGGAAATATTTATAACGCGTGTAAGCGATTGCAAAATATTTTATTTCCTTGTCTATTATTTTTGCCCGATAAGTAAATTACCCTTGTAATTTAATGACGGCAATGTAAAATAAGGAGAAGTTACCAACGAATTACGCTGTTTCAAATAACATTACATTAAAATTAACTTAAAACTCGTCAAAAACTTTATCATATTATTAAATAATAAACCATTCGAATGATATTTACGTGGCATATTGCCCACAAATTTAAATATGTAATACTGTCCACTCAATTAAAATATGGAAAGCAAAGAAGTGTTTAAAAGATTGTATTTTTAGATAGTAAGCAAGTATTGCATGAATATTAAAATAACACAAAATTTATTCCTTAGAGTACATTTTTAGTTTCTGTAATTAATTAGTGCAACAGTAGAACTAGATTTAAAGATAGAGGCCGTTATCTAACAAGTCCTACTTAAATGAATAAATAAGCATTCTAACAAAAATCAATCACTAACGTAATACAATATGTATATTCATGAATGAATAGCATTACAAAACCGGGTTCAAAATAATCTAAAGTCGTCCCAGTATGACTGCTCTTTACAAACCGTCTCTACTGATAAACTCATCTACTAGAGATAAGGCGCTAGTGCGTGTGGCCTATGAATGAAACGTGATTTAAATTTTCGATTACAATATTTGATTCATCTCAGATATCATTATTAGTATTATTTTGGGATATATTAGGTTTTTATTACGTTTATACAAACAAGTGCATGGGCTTTTATTGAAATAAATAATATTTCTTATTACAGCAACTGTATATTTTAAAAAACTATTATTGTATATCCAGTGACATTATAAAGATGGTTTTATAACTAAACATATAAAATTATATTCTCAACGGCTGATATTTAAAAAAATTAACTACTAATAGTTTCAATATTTTTTTCCATTATAAAGTTTCTCTGATATAACAATCGAATCTTAAATTCTGCAACTTCAAAAGTCTTAATGGCCTTAGGTTCCGAATTTCAAAAATGTAATTCTAATATTTTTACTTAAAATTACATGTAACATTTTCTTTATATATTGCCATAAAAATAATATATAAATAGTTGATATCTACAAATATTTAATAGACTATAGAACAATTGCAATGTTAGAATAATTCAAGCTTCTATCTACCATGAAACGTTGAGTTCGACCGTAAAATAATCACGTGGAAAGCGAATGACAATAAATGAGATGTACTGTAACCAATAAAAAGGTAAGAAAGATCTTGATTAGCTCCAGCCTCCAGCCTCCATTACCGCGAGAGGAATCACGACCGTCTTATTATTTATATTCCCACATCACTAGCAAATGAATTCTCATGCATAAAGGATTTTTATTTAAAGTCGCGAAAGTAAACGCGATTATTTGTGAATTTCGTTTCAATTTTCATTTAAGCGGTTGTTTTTTTATGAAAAAAATTCATTTATTAAAAGCTTATACCTTTAGTGCATATTTGACTTCTATTTGTAGTATTTCTTTTTGATTGAATTTTGAATTTATTAGTTACATCAAATTAATTACATTAACATGGCTATTTACAATAGAAATGGCTATTTAATATAGGTATATATATATAAGCATTATTTCCTATAAAGTAGGATATTTGATACGTATTTGAAAATTATCATATCAAAAATAATGACTTTTTAATTGAACTTACAATCCCATACACTACAATCATCGTTCGTGAAGGAAAGATTAAAACTAGGCAAAAAAATTGGCAGTGAAATGTACTTCAATAACAGATCTAATTTATTTTTATCATCCTTTACTAACTTAATGCTATCTATGTATCAAGTTACTAAACATAATGATTTTTTTATCGATATATATATATGTATGAATTATAATTCTTAATAAAAAAAACATTAAAACCTTATAAGAAGTCAACATAGATTTATTGCTAATTACTTTTTTGTTAAACATAATATCCTAAGAGACATACAAATAAACAATGCCAAATTATAAGTGCTAGCTAATTAAAACTCACCACTCAGTCCACGAATCAATGTTAAAATCAAATAAATACCAAGGATAAACGAAAAACGCCAATGAAAAGTCCTTTTCGTCTTTGAAAACAAAGCCGACTAAACTGTTTAATTTACATCCAAAACAAAATAAAAAGAATCTAGCGACGATGCAAAAAGAAATACATTAGAAGGCGCCACATCAGACCATTAAGAGTATGAGAATATTTCCACAAAAAGCCATACATTCAAGTCCAGGCACATTCATTTTATGAGAACAATGAGTGATTTTTGTTATTCCCTTTAATTCTATGTCGTCGCTTTGACTGCGACTTTTTGCTGAAGCGCGGGCGTTAGGCCACGCTTGCATTCCCCCTTCACACCTTACAACTGATCCGACTTTTAAAAGCTAATACCCAAGCATCGGCTGACTCCTGTAGCTTCCACTTAGGAAGCTCGCTTGAAAACGATCAAATACGTAATTAAATACAAAGAGCCATATTTAATGGGATGATTTTTCTAATCTACGACGGGCGTAATGGTGAACAATGGACTTCAAGACTTGTTTATTGAATCGATGGAGTTGTAGTAAAACGTGTGCAGGAGTGGAGGCGGCGTCATATTTCGATAGCCAATAGTAGCCAGCCCCGCAGTGGGAGGAACGAGAAACCAGCATTT
This sequence comes from Podotricha telesiphe, assembly GCA_038994665.1. Taxonomy (NCBI): domain Eukaryota; kingdom Metazoa; phylum Arthropoda; class Insecta; order Lepidoptera; family Nymphalidae; genus Podotricha; species Podotricha telesiphe. Next base: position 399,925 of record JAOYRR010000014.1, on the reverse strand, counting down.
AGCTCACGAGATATCAAGAATACCACGATGATACGCTCTATACGTAAGTACTGGTTGCTCTCAGCCAATGTACAGCATCCCGTCATAATTAAGACGTTATTTTTTCATCTAAGATCGTTTCTTTTAAATATAGTAAAGTTTTCATACATTAAACTGATAGTTATGGGATATTTACAAATACATTTACATGTGGATTTGCAATGCTACGAGTTTTTATACGTACATAGGTACTCCTATAAATGAGAGTTACAGGAAAATGTAATTTTGTTAGTAAAAAGATAAAGTGCCGTATGAATATATTGTTAGGACATTAGGATATATTGAGTAGTTGTAGTAGTACTTTAGCAAACTATAAGACTGTAATGCAATTGTATAAAGAAATTATTATGTTGAAATTTAAGTTTAATTTAGTTCATCAATACAATCAAATTTTTTTTTATACGAAGTAATTAATATATGAAGAGAAATCAATTTCAATGACGTTAAAGAGATTATATTTTCATTTTAAAAGAAAAGTAATTATAGAAGAAATTGGCCTGTAACATAAAAATTTAACTGTAAGTATTATTTGATTTTTAAGTGCACATGTCGAAATATAAGGAACGCTACGGAAGTTCGATGTTGGTTGCCGTACATGTTGCTACCAAGAATAATTTGTTGTTAAGTCATTAAATATAGTGTAGCTTAAATATAAATTAATATGTTTTATTGAGCTTTTATTTAACTATATCTATTTATCTAAAAAAATATTTATTATTCGGCCGCTGTGCAGTTAGTAATACAACAATATATATATATATATATATTTTACGTAATATGTAGAGTTCAAAAAACAAACTTCAAACTTTCAAATTTATTGGAAAAACAAATTTCAAACTTGTCAATTGAAAAAACAGTTGTGTACTTTATATGATAAACGCATATAACTCAAAAACGAAGTTATCATCAAAACTCTTTGCCAACCATTAATAAATTGTTGAACACTCTATTTATTAATCTTTAAATAAATCGGAATCTTCTTTTTTCTTCACAAAACTGTTATAGCTTAGTTGTTACAAGTTTTAACTATATAATACACACTACAGTAGTCCACTAGCCTAATTTTATTATATAAAAGCCCTAGCCGCGTGAAATCCTTTGTATCACCAAACTAAGCAAGAGGTGAACTGTGGTGAGATATGTGTTATACACATATACACAATAATACCTGTGCAAATCCTATCTTAACAGGATTGAACTTATGAGTTTGTAACAAAACATATTTGTGTACAAACAAATTTAGAATATTTGCATTTAAAAATGTATTATGGGGTACTTTACGTAAAGTTATTTTTCATAAGATAATAAGTATTTTTAAAAGTAAGGGATTAGTATTAGAAGATTCGTCTTAAAATTGATTCTCTGTATAGGTTCTATATTTTAAGATATCAAATATTAAAGTAAATGTAACAAAAATGTATAGTAAAATATATACTATTTTTAATAATATTAAGCTACATTTGATTTACCAGGACAGATACGGTTGTTACGGCGGCCTTATTAATATATAGGCATTCTTTTACTGATGATAAAGAGCTAAATAAAAAAAAATGTCAGATACTTTGTCTTAACTTTAAAAAATATGTGTAAAGGCATTTTATCGTAATATTTAGATAAGTCTACACCATCGTTAGGTGAAAAGTATTTAATCAAAAACATAATTTTTTTATAAGCATCTTATTTGAACTGTATATACTGATAAAATCCGGATAGTAGCCACTTTTCAAAAATGTTTTATTATATAAAAGTATATACTAAATATGTAAAAATATAAATATACAATATCTGACAAGAATAATGTAACATGTACATGAAAACTATTTGATCTAATATATTAGCTATGGTTTTGAGTAAATCCTGTTTTATTAGACTTCTAAAAGAACGGATAGTTGCCTAACGTTAAAATGCTTCGGAGGATACTTGCCTGGTGTGAGGATAGACACACACCAATAATAAAAAAAAAACAACTTTGTATCAATTTAAAACTAATATCACCTTTACTAATTAAAAGACTTGACTTGACCTAGACTCCTTTTTCTATTGATAAACTCTCAGTTTGTCTCAAAACTATTTCGGGGTTTTTATCAAGAAAGATTTAATTATTGTGGTCCGACCAACTGGAACTTCTTTCAGTAAGGACCCAACGCCTCGAAATTTCAATATATGAGCCGCTACTCTGATTTATATTTTTCAAGGTATTTTCTAAAAAATTAAAAAGAAAACAACTAGTGTAATTAGTCTCAGTGTACCAGAACGAAGAGCTATAGTCAAGTATAGACTCAGCAATATTATTAACAAATACTTCCTTCCTTATGAGGCGCATGAACACCATACGTGTTGGTGTGTTCATATTTGCCAAGCATTTTGCTCAACAGAATGAATGCATAAAGCAGTTAAGCAAGCGATGGCCATCGCTGTAAAATTATCGCTTTATATAGATGTTTGTGTAGCACTTGCTTTTTTCACACAAACGTTTGTTATAAACAAATATAGTATATGCTATAAATTAGAACCTAGAACTATAGAATGGTTTAACAATTCTTGGCACGTTTAATAGTTATATATTTACAGAATACCAAGATGTATGAATATTATACAACAGTTATGGTTTATTTCAGTTTCGGTTTCGATTCGGCTTTATCATATTACACAAGAAATGCATTACTATAATTAATGATTATATTACTATAAACTTGAAATGATTTTTGGGCGCATTAAACCCGACATTATCAAAACAATCCCTAATAAAATAATTGGAATTTATTGCTATTATTGTCAGCTTTTGACAAAATTAGAAATTTACGGAATTTTTAGGTCACTAATTACTGTCTCATTGTATACTGCACTAGATAAACTAGAATCTAGAACTATAGAATGCTGTTGCTACCCATTTTTATATGGATACTTGCTATTTTATTTTGCAAAATAAATAAAAAGTATTCAGCAATAAAACGTAATAAATAGTGTTATTTGAACTATATAACATAGAAGGAAAGAAGAAAATATTCAATAAAAATTACTTACTAATTTGAGATCAAAGCCTGTCCAAGTTTCGACGCGGTACATTTTCGCTTCTGCTTCGTATACGTCTGTGCTGACGATTTCAATAAGACTAAGGTCCTTAGGAGAGGCTTTTAATCATTGCCAAGTATACTCTAGCCCCACTAACGTATCTGACATAGTGTATTCAAAACTGGAGCAACTATCCCCCTGAGGCAACTATCCGGCAAATATTTTACCCTAACTACCTATCAAAGGACAGTATTGATAAAGTCGATAGAGAGATACACAAGATGGAAAGCTAAGCAAACATAATGTGGAAACTAAAGCTGCACTTTGTCTAATCAAACTAGATACAATTATTTCCCGAAGTAAATTTTCTTACTAATAAATAATACAAAAATATATGGATACCTATTTACTGCTATCTAAAAGTATTTTTTGTAAACGTCTATTATTAAACACTTTTTATAGTTTGTTTTCAGTTGAACCAGCACTTCGTTACTGATGCTGTCACAGCTCTCTGTGATATAGACTTCCTCAACACTCAACACAATATATTGTTTCACACAGTTGTATAATAAATTATGCTATTAGTAAACGAGGATTTCATTTTAAGCTATAATAAATCTATTTCAGTTTGAATTTTAGTTTCTAAATAAAAATATGTTTTCGTCCTTAATAATATCGAACAAACAGCTGTTTGCACACGATATCATTATTCAATTAAATTTACATGAATCATTATCTATATAATTTATTATGAATTATGGCCCAATAAAAACCTGTCTTCCTATCGTAAGACCATAAATAAGGCACCGATCGTTGATTAACCCTCGCGTGACAACGCTCTATTTGTACCCACTATCATTGTATTACGCATTCTGCAGCGTCAAAACACAAAACTCAGCCACTCCGTGGGAGATTTTGTTGCTTGAGTTTCGGTTTCGGTTCAGTTTTATCATATTACACATGAAATGTTATTACTATTTACTTTAAATAATATTTGAGCTCATTAAACCTGACATTATTCAAAACAAACCTTATAAAAAAATTGAATTTTATGGCTATTATTGTCAGTTTTTGACAAAATCAGATTTTTATGTCACAAGTTACAGTCTCACTGAACCCATTTCGCACAAACAAACAGACAAACAGAGAATTGAGCATAATTTTTTTGGGTTCTATTATATAGATAAATGACACATATGTTTTTTTCATATATATTCCATGTACAGACAGCGATCAGGTACATTTTTATTATATGTATAGATTATATTGGAGCTAAATCTGTTTTTCTTAAATACACCGATGATGGTATTAGTATTTTTAATGGAATAATATTAAGACCATACACATAGCATGTATTAATAAATATTTTGTATACTTACTAAATATATTCCATCCATACTATTCCATCAATAAAGTCAAATTATAATTACAAAATTTTATTAAAAGTTAAAAACTAATATTTCTACTTTATTTTTAGCACTTTCCCTTTATAGATAAAAACAAAACATTAAACTTTTCAAAAAGTAAAGACTTACTGTTAATATACGGAGGATCTGATATGATATGTCTTATATTATGGAACTATGTGACAAAAGAACATTAAATAAACCCTACCACAATATTATAAAGTGTTATTTAATTTATTATATTTACTATAATCTTCTTCTAGATTTATAAAAGAGTTTGCCCCTAATCCCTGACTGACTTATGCGTCATCGCCGGCGTAAGCTATTGTAGTAAGACCCATGGTTTCTTGGTCCATCTTTGCTCGATAGGGTTATTTTAAGGAGTAGACAACCAAGGAAGGATTTTTGGAAATTATTACAGAAAATATGCAAATTCTGCCTCTAAGAAATTAAGGTAATTTATAATATTGAAGTCCTTCATTTCTGAAGTTAGACACATGACACTTAATTGTTTGTGGAAATTCTACGTTAAAATCATACTCTACGTGCGTTAATTGCATTTCCAGTTAGACTTTTTTATTTAGCCTCTTCATATATTGAATAAAGAAATATTCCAGAGTTTGTCAAAATGTTCAACCTTTGCATAGATGCAATTCTATGTAGCCTGTCTGAGAATGAGCGCTGCTATCCGTCTAACGCACGAATGTCGAACAGCGAATGTATTGTATAAATAGGTCCTAAACTAACTTACCTTACATTTTAAATAAGGTAAGTACATTGTATCAAAATTTGTAAATATAAACAAAGCCGCGGGCAACAGCTAGTTAAACATATGATTGCCTAACATTCGAATATTGCTTTCTTATTAATTCATTCTATTTTCTAAATTCATATTTTGATATTTAAAAATAAACTTAAAACAAAGGTAAAATGTCGAAAATTATAGTAAACACAGATTATATTACTTACGAAACCTGAACCAAGTTAATTAGGTAAAATTGTATGGGATTTAATTACAAGTTAAAACCAGTGTCGGCTTTGCGTGTCAAGCCCTTATTTGTTGGAACATTGTCAAAATGTTTTTTGGTCACTTTGTACCAGAAATGAGACAACAATGCTCAAGTCACTTCATATCATACTTTGACCATCATGAAACTGGTTCAACATTAAACAAGTGCTCATCTTGTAACAATTTGTAAAGGTAAACTCTACTTCCAAATAATTTATTTAAGCCTATTTAAAAAATAAGCGGAATGAGGTCTAAACTTTGGAACTTGTAATATTCTACACTTACATAAAGCTTGGACCGTTTTCTAAGAGGCGCGGGTTCGAAGCCCGCTGCGTTAAATTTTTTATAAGTTTTCTAAAAATGTTTTTCAATTTCCTAAGTGTGTGAATAATACTTTAAAAAAGAAAAATAAAAAGGGGAACTATATTAACTTGAAGTTTTAAAGTAAAATATACAAGGTCTGAAGGTCTGCAGAGCCAAATAAAGTTAATATTTTTTTAATTTACCTCCTAAATCAATGGTAATTGATCGTCAATCATAGATAACTCACCTCTTTCCCTATATTATATATTAGATATCATACTTAGACTTTTATTCTATATTTCTACTCGTATAGCTGTATTATTTATTTGGCGTCGTTAACATTTGCCTTGTAGTTCGAGTAGCTTAAAAAGTATATACATAATTATTCTAAGCTGTTGATACTGTGACAGCTAATGACTGATAAGAAGTAATAGTAAAAAAATATGTCAAATGAGCAACTGTAGTGTTTCGCGCCAGATCTTCTCAGCATCCGTGGTAGCTTCCTGCAGGAACGACAATATTAACATTTTTATGATAATTGATTTCAATGTATTTAAATTCCTAAGAACCTAGCATTTCAACCTTCTGTATTGCATTTTTCAGTTATGCATTTAATGAATGCAATAATAACGCGTCATATTATGCACTACTGGCAAGTAAGTTCGTCGTAAAGAAGAAAATTTTAAAGAAATTTATACTAGATACAACAAAACAAATATATTCATTTTTATAAAACACCTGTACTAAATAAAATAAAATCTTTTATAAAATTCTTGGGGGAAGCCTATGTAAAATAATAAAATATACAAATTTATTAAGCTGCGTCCCTGCAATGGCAGGTCCATAGATAACTAGTATATCTTTAAATATGATAATAAGAAACAAATTTACTTCATATTTACGAATTATTATTTTACTTATAAATTATGTAATGCTGTATAAAGATATTTTTTATCAAAACATAATTTTTACTGATTTATATTTTATTACTAACAATTGATTAAATATGTATCATAAAAAAATCATTCTGATAAGTAAAAATACTTATTATACATCATCATCATCATCATCAGTATTCTCTATATCTGAAAAATATACAATTAAAATACTAATTGCTATTTAGTTAATTGAAGCCATCAGAATGCGTCTGACTATAAACGCGATGGTCGTAGGTTCGATGCTCGTTCGGGGAAATGGTTTTATTTAAAAAAAAACATTATCCTGCTCTAATTAGACAAATCCGACATTGAGTTCCGCCCTCAACAAGCAATGTTTCGAATTTCTACTACGCAGTGACAGTTGTATGCACATTAAAATTTTAGTTAATTTTTGTCACTTGAATTTTGGTCTAATACTTCCTAGATGTCAGCTGTTATCAGTCATTATCATTTACTTTTATTACCATTACCAAACAATTGCACGATACTTAATTAGTTTAATTAAACATTCTTTAAGCACGTGTTTAAAATAATTGTTTTACGTATTTTGCTTCTTACAATGCTTAACCCTTTAATAAATGGTGTAGATGAATGAAAGAGGTGTAATGAAGAGATAATGTATGCAAGCCATCGTGGTGAAGTGGGATTGCGTTTTACTGTAAAGAAAATGGTTGTTGTTTCGATTCTCACTAGGGGGAATGATTTATTTGATGATGATTAATGATTATATTAAAATTATATACATGTCTCCGCTCTGATAGGCAGAAGCGCGGCGCAACTAACTATGCAATATCTCGAATTTGGGCGGAAAGCGGAGAATGGAGTGTCATAACATTTGGTCCTCTTTCTCTTTCGCTCCAGCCTTTTTCAAAAGGGTATCATTGTCACTAATAGATATTTAAATAATTGATTGAAAAAAAATAGCCCCGCTGAGTTTCGTACGCCGGTTCTTCTCAGATCTGAGGCATTAACTTTAGTGATTCAGTGGTAAATAAAATTATTTGACGTTCAAAAAATGAACCATGTATCTTCTCATTTTGAATAACTTTATTTGACTTTGACTTTAGCTTTGACTTTGCCTAACGTGATTAGCAAGGAGCAAGCGTTGTTAAAAAAAATTTGTAGAACATGAACAATAATTTTAAAATACTAGGTACAAAATTTATGTAATTAAAATTAATAGTGTAAATAATATATTGTATTTTACAAATGCTACATATTAATATTACTTGGGTTTTAATATTTTAATTGTTTTTAATTTTTTTACGTTATATGGGCTTATATTGTAAAACCTAAATTATTTTGCAGAATACAAGATTAAAACTTCTACACGAAAATTAAACATGAAAAAAATTGTATATTTTTATTTACAAAATATATTTATTATACTATTCTCGTCAGATAAAAGGCGATTTCATTCAGCCACTTAGCACGCAATGTCTTCTCATCGTATTGAAAGTGAAGAACCGAGTAACCCATCGTTAGCTACTCTCTGTTTGTATTGGCTTGATATAAAGATAATGAATTAGATTTATTATAGTAATAATATAAGAAATATATATAAAAAAAAAAGGTGTAACAGATAAAAAAAATATTGACAAACATATAGAGTTCCATGGACTTCCCTGGCTGGTGACAAGCCCATAGCATTGCAGGTAGAGTTTCTTGGCGCAGTGCTTTAGACTTAAAGAACTTACGAATCAAGTGTAAGCTTAAGACGTCTCGTTCCAGAAATGAACTTATGCTTGTAAGCCGTATGATATTTAAACTAATTATGATAATAATTGTGTCTTCATATATTTACTAAGTTTTCGGTGGCTTAAAACAATCTTAATGGCTTATCCATCCATTTACCGCCATATTATTATTAGTTTGTATGTAAATAAGCCTGTGACTTTATATTAAAAAAAAAATCCGATACTACGCCATAAATTTTATCAGCTGTTAGTTAGTACTAGTTTATTTTTAAGTTGCAATATATATATTTTTAATATTTTTATGCTGTGTAAAATTTTTGAATATGTATTCCTTTTGAAAGGATTACCTAAAAAGTTAATTATTAATACATCACACCATTCTACATTTTGTGCAATATATTGATAATATTTTGTATCCAATAAATATATTTGAATAGCGAAACTTCTACTGACTTATATCCAAAGCCCGTCGAAGTTCCTTTACATAGTCATACAAACAAAAGAACAATCAGCACTTCCTTTAAACAATATTGGTTAAGTTAATAAGATAACTGCAACCGTCGCGTCTGTAACAATGTCTAATTTATTTTATATATGGTTTTTATTTAATTTATTCGGTGTGAGTGTAAGGTTGATCGCTGTAGCGATACGATGATCTGGCCTTACAGGATGTTTTCGTATTTAATTGGCACTGGATGGGTTTGGTTCCCCTTTTATTGCTGATCGTGGCGATGTACCTAGCTAAGAACTTGGTCCGAATTTACATTTGTTTTTCGGTAAAGCTCAATATAAAATTTTATTTATGTAGGCAACTTGAATTTCGTATGTATATATATATGGCTTTATGGTATCGAGAATTTATGTTTTAAACCTTTTTTACTATCTAACAAACCTTGTTCATTAGGAGGGAATATAATGAAATCTTTCCATACATAAAGTTTATATCAGTTATAGGCTGCTCTACAATAACAAATGTTTACCAAATTATGAAATATCTAATTTTCATATATTATTTTATAGATTTTGTTATAATGGGGATGAATTATGGTATATGCCTATGTTTAACATGCGAAACTTAAAAAAAATATATAGATACCATCATGAGCTGCCAAGGATGTGCTATATCAGTCATTAAATTTGTAACCTTGAATTAATAATTATGATGGAAATGTTCTTTGCATAATATAATTGCTATAATAATGCAATATCACAAGCATATAGAATTTTCATACATATGTGACTATAAATTACAATATGTAAATAGTTAATTCTTGCATAACTGCATATAATTTTATTTGGATTTCAAATAACATTCTCCGCTCTATTCTTATATTCGATTGATACAACCATTAATGGTCGTTTCAATTTTAATGAGCCGTTTCCCTACTTGTCTGTAGAATGAACATCATGCCATGTGTGTTATTATAAAAATATACAAGGATTTCTTGTAAAAAGAAACAAAATTTTATGACCTTTTTTACTCTCCCTATAACGAATTGAGCTAAATTCAATACAAGAATTAAAAGTTCTTTATTCAACTCATGAAATATATAAAACAAAACAAGTATATCACATCATAAGATATTTGGTTTTCGCGATTTTTACACGCTTTAAAAAGAAACTATTTTTAACCGGATTAATCATGTATATTATTAGTATTCGATAATACATTTTAGAAACCTGACGTTTCGAACACTTTCCAGTAGCCCGTGGTCACAGGTAAACTGAGGCGGCATTAGTCTGTCAGTTGATACAATTATTATATCAAACTACCGCCAACGATTTCTTGATTGCCCCGCGTACCACCCTGGCTTCTTGCAAAGTGAGCTGTCTGTATCTTGCTCTCTGGCGTGGTAGGTTTGAGACTTCAAAATTTTCAGGATTGGGTCCCAGAAGTTAGAAATTTTCTAACCATCTTCTCTATTGAAATTAGCATGTTTTTGTACTTTTATAGAATCGCGGATCGTCCTTGGGATATATCTGTTTTCCCTAGCGAGAATATGAGGTTTATCAAACGTAATGTAATGGTTGGGTTAATCCATTTTATGCTCAGACACAGCTGACTGCAATACACGCTCATTCTTGACATCGGAGATGTGTTCCTTCACCCTTATACCGATACTTCTCTTTCTTTGGCCAATGTAAGATAAACCACAGTTACAATCTAGTCTGTATACACCTGTAGACTGCAAAGTAATATTACTTTTCCCTGGTCTCTAGAACTGGCTCACTGTTTTGTTAGACTTAAATATACCTTTTATCGAAACTTTTCTTAAGATGTTGATGATCCTGTATGTAACTCCCTTTACATATGGTAGTTAGTGACTCTCCACTATCAGCGGCTTGTTGGTCTTTCTACCACGCTGGCGGGGAACTAGCAGCTTGTTCTGATCGAGGCCATTCTTCACCTGTCGAAGCTCGTTCCCTGGGTGTTCAGCGTCAACGAAAGGTTTGCTAACGGTAGATAACTGTATAGGACTACTGTAAAGTGTTCAAAACAACGGTTTCTAAACTATATTTTCGAATATTAATAATATACGCGATTATTCCGGTTAAAAATAGCTTCATTTCAAAACGTTTATCACTATTTAGCGGAGTCCCGACAACGTTGACAGGTAGATTAAGCATCATGAGGCTTCAATTCAATTTAAATTACAAATTACACAGCAACTGTGCATTTATTAATATTTAAAAAATAATTACATACATTCGAAAAAGTTCATAGTCTTTATTTGTAACATTTAGTTCGTTTAAACATTAGCATTAACATTATTTTTTCATATTAATTCTTGAATTTGGTAATATTTATTATATCTAGGTATATTTATTTATATACAACTAAAATGTAACACCAAGAATTTTAATAAAATGTCTCAAATAGAGAATTATGCTTTACAGTAGACTTTAACATAACTTGAATGATTCTAAAAATTAAGTACAGAAGCATAACCCTTATTTCAATTTGCTACTATTCTATTTAATACATCGAATATATATTTTCAAGAACGCACGCTATTACAATGTTAAAAAACTTCATATTATGATTTTTTATTGACTCAATAATTATACACTTGTTTCTCATAGAGAATTGTTAATGAACGTTTCGCTTAGTTATTATTTGTTGACAGAGTCATACTAGTGCTGACAGCTAGTGCGTGAGAATTGTAAATGTAATAACAGTTTATACATTGAAATAGATTTTTAGGAAAGAAATATATAGCTTTGTAAGTTATTTGGATAATATACAAGATACAAGACTTCTGTTAACAAGTAATAATGTTATGTTAAGTCATAAAATAAAATATATAGGTATTCTTTTATACAGCTAATAAACTACTAATTTACTTCAAGTATTAGAAACACAATATAATTGATATGAAATTATTCAGAAATATGGAAATATATTAATTTATCTCTAAAAAGTCTATTTATAAAAATGAGTAAATTAATGAAATGGGCAAAAGGATTGCTTGAACACTATCATGTGGGGGAAAAGAAACTTAAAACAAAGCTTTTAATCATTCTTCTTAAAAGATTCAAAGTAACTTTCATGATTCACACTCTTTATATAGAAAATATTTTTAAAGTATATGAAAACAAATATTTATATAGCACCGGACTCGAGGGCGCATACTTCATTGTCCTGCGGCGGCTTTATATTAGTAGTATAATTTTATATTATAGCCATACTCAAGTAGAATACCGGTCCTTGCGATCCCCGATATGCAATAGGAAATTCCACATATTTGTCATTATTTAGCGCTTGTAGTGGTGGCGCAGTATGAAATGCGACAGCTGCCGTCTGCACTTCAAAATCGATTATTTATTTAAATAGATGAAATTATTTCGGAATGTCTGTTTATTGAATGAATAGTCGATTGGAATATAAAATTTTAAGCACTTAATTGTGAATGATAGGAGCTTTTGAAGCTTTGTAAATATCGTTCCTGTAGTAATGCTAATTTTATTACATGTTTAAGAAACGCTACATCTTACTCATGTACTTGAATTCATTTTAAAGTGATAACACTTTATCCTTAGTGTCTGTGGTTTAGCTATTATGATGATCATTTTTAATTTTAACCAAAAGTTACAAACTTGCGCCACAAAAATGAACATATTACCACCACCCTCGAGCTGACAGAAAAGACAAGTCTAGGATTGTAATAAACAAACTAAACACATCAAAATTTAAACTGGTGACATCAAGCAACGCTGTATCAACCAGCTGCTTAGTTCTGTAAATTAATACAAAAAATGTATGGAATGCAATATAAATTGTCTATCAAAGTATAAGTAATAGTATATTTCTCTGTTCTATCCTCCTATGTTACATTCCCTTACATTTCCCTCACGACTAATCTACATAACTATTTTGAGTAAATTTATTCAACTATTACTGAAATATTTTCATACACCTGTCGTTAAGAGCGGTTTCTATATCCGTTGAAGAGTAATGGCGATTTGCTCTTACATTATATTTGTAGATAACATTTTGATTGCTATGTACAATAATATAATATACAAGTGTATTATTGTATATATATATAATACATAACAACCACTTATAATAAATGTATTAATTTACCTACTTACGATAATCTGACGTCGAACGTGACATTAGAACTATATTTATATTTTTTTCTAAATTGTGACATATTAAGTATATTTATCACATAAAACATAATAGGTTAGCAGTTTCGCCGTGCACATTAAAGAACAGTGGGGATGCATTGAAAGGCCAGACAATAATTTACAAAAAGGATAATCGGATAAAAAATCCGTATGTTCACAAGGCAAGATGAAATCAAAAGTGATCGGACCCCCGCCATATTTCAGCCGCGATCCTCCTCGTCCATTTCGCGATTCTCGGACAATAGAGGACAACAGAAGCCACAAATGCTCTAAGCGTCTATAAATCATCGACATAGCGGAAGTGCGTATCGTGGCAGCTATAACGGCATTTCGTATAGATAAATTAAATGCCGACGGGACAAACGCGAGATCGCCAGGAATGTTCAAATAAATTTTTTGATAGAAGCACCGGAAGACGTGACACCCCTTGCGTCATTGTTTTTCTATACAATCTTTGGAATCTTGGCATTTCTTAGCGGCCCTTTGAATCGATAAGATCTGCCGATAACGCCTAATAGGTCAGTTCGCCGCCGGGATTAATCAAGCGTCAAACATCAACTTGGTAATGGCCCTCGTATATTCATCTAATTAATTTCCTTTGAAATTTTAAAGATTACCGCCATATGCTTTTCTAGTTGTTACTCGCATGTTAGATAGGCATATTAAAATGGCAATAATTTGATAGCCCGATATAAAACAATGGTTTATCTAGCATCGCTAGCGAGTTTAGTGTGAAATGTGTTCCCGAAGACACCGTTTAGTAGTATAAAGAGCGTGACCGTAGTACAAATTATGCATTTTGGAGACAAGTCGACTTTATTGCGGCGGAAGTGCCGTCAATAAACCACTGTACCCGAGTTTAATGTTCGAATCGTATAATTTCCGATCGTTTCATGCAGATATGCATCGAGGTTGGTGTGTGGAACACGGAACGGTGAAATAGACATCGACTCAATGACTTATTATTAAAGTATGCTATTGATTTTTGATGGCGTGCTACTGTGACTTAAATATTTTTTGTTTTAATTCCACATTTCATATTACTATTATAACCATTTGCTTCATGATGAAACTAATAGCGAGTACATAATATTTAGTTTAGAGTTACATACTTTTAATTGTATAAGTAATGACCTAAAAACTTCCACTTCCGGTGCCAGGATGATACGCTCCACAATGTTTTTCTGTAATTCTTTAATACAAAATTTCCATAGAATTACAAAAAACCATTGTCAATCACGGATATCACTTGCTATAAGGAAAAAAATATATATGAGCCACAAATCTATATAACTTACAATTGAACGCCTAGAAAATAAGCGACAATCGGTATATTATATGATATAAATCATATACTTCCTTTAAGAACCAATAAAAGTTCAAGTAAATCATAAAACGTATCACTCGAGAAAACGTCTAACAAGTGTGTTATTGCGAAATAATTCAGTATCGGAGGGTGGTTTGAGAGATGGCTCCCCAGCCGTGGAATCCCCGTGCTATATCAATGCCTTCGTTTATTTATCGGACCCTTGTCTACTTTTCATTTTACTCCTTTCAGGAAAATAAACATGTCCCGATAGAATAATACTAGTGGTTCACGTAAAGCCGCGATACTGATAGATGGTATCGGATATTAATTACGAAATAAGTTTGAATTAAAACGATATTGAAATTTTCAATATGCTATGTACTTATTTTGTGATAAGTGATAATTTAAAAAAAATATATAATTATATGAAAATATCTTATAATAAAAATCTATTTAAATATTCACCCTAATAATAATCTAATACTAATATGAACTGTCGACAATAAATAAATAAATATATATATACTGAATTTGAATTTGCAATTCGAACCCACAACGTCTATGATAAGTATTATTGTCCCATACAGGAGTCACTATGGCATTCATCTGTATTTAGTCCCGTTTATGTAAAGTTTTATATCATTTATCATCCACATCAGTCATCCACAATTTACAACACGATAAATAAGTACTCCCGACTACACGTGAGGATAATATAATTTTACGATTCTTCTATTTTTATTAGTTATCGTAAATATAAATTACTGTTTTGATTTATTACTCACTGTCCGGGTAGTTCAGTGGCATAAGGACGTTTAACACTGTAAAAGACCTATGAGTTTGGTAATGGAAGCTTTCTCGGGGAATCTTACCAATACAAGCCTCGTTTCTCTTTAAACGATTATCTTATTTATTTTAAGTTTTCTGGTTTTAAAAAGTTCAATTCGCATTCAAGATTTATTTAAGTTATTTCGAAATTTATATCTTTCAATGTTAAGGAAATATTTTATTATTATTCTTTTTCGTATTCGCATTTTTAGAGTAATTGACACGTTTACTAAATCTATTCCTTTTTTTTACTGATTTTTAGTTTGGAAATCAATACTTTATATGGTTATAGCTCTACATAAAGGCTATATATGTAAACAGAAAAAACTCTTTCACAATTGTAATCACTACTAGGTGTGGTCAGTATTATGTGTGCAATAAGTGACGATGACGACAGAAGCCATCGGCGCAAAGGGCGGGAAGCGTATACGCGAGTGGAATAACCAACACATCGTTATAGATCTTTGAATCTTGTAGAGTGGCTGGAATACAAATATCTGACTAATTTCTTACAGACTAAGACTAATTTAGTACCAGGTTTAGTACTAATTTATTTCACATTTCTACTTACCTATTGAACAGTCACCTAATATTTCACTTAATGGCCGAAATTAATTCTACTGTCTGTATCATTTTAAACTGTATATTATTCTGTCAAAGACATATATATAATATCAAGTTCCTTAGTATCTTTACTAGAAACAAAATGTAATTAACAAAATATTTTTGTGCTGTGCTTTTAGCAATCTTGCTTGCTTTCAGAATACTTGTATCAGTCATATATTTACAATGGAGAAGTACTAAAAAGCCTATCATTAATATCTTTTTATTAATTTACAAAATTTATCTGTTTCTACGTCTTTGTTAATATATGAAAAACCTTATTTTACATATTATTATTAAGCACAAAAGCTACAATTTTAAAAATATGTGATTTATGTGATTCTGCAAAAATCATGAGCTTTAGCAATGAAATGCTTTAATAAACTGGCGCTTCTATAGATAATAGTATCTGTATTGATGATATAGAAGTGGTAGTTTGCGGCATGAAGCCTACGGCGATGATACGCAGCGAGGTCACGTACAGCACACCAAATTACCCACTCATATTGTGCCTTGGGAAATATGTGGTGCCAGGGTAAAAATTTATAACAAGACTGACCGCTACAAAAACTTTCAGATATGCTTTTGTTATACAGTACACGACAGTGTCTGTAGAATATTTCATTATGATTACAAGCACTGTTGGTACTATTGTTTTTTACTATACAAAACTGTTGCATGTTTTTAGAAATCCTGGTGACACGTTTCTCCGGTTTCCGGTTTTGACAAATTTGATTTGATCTGTACTGGGTCTGATCTGGTGTCGTATGCGAAATTTGTACTAAGACACAGTAAGAAGAAGCACTACCAGTCTTCCACTGTGTGTGTAAGTTAGATGCATCCTATATGTAAATGTATATTTATTTAGTATGATATTCTTATACGTACGTTTAAATACTTTTATTAGAAAATTTCTCAGCTCGATACTTAATATTTTAAGCATCTACATAATTTTACTGTACGAGTAACAAAAGCGTTCACGTTGTCAAATAAATTACAATAATTTATTATTGGTATATTTTTATAGTTTCCGGCTTCCGATTCAATTTAATAGTTTTAACACAGTTTTATTGGCACCAAAGTGGTACAGTGAGAAATTCATATCATCCTCGTATTAAATCTTTGTAATACGTTAGGATCATCCACCTAATATGCAGTTCTTTAACATTATTTGGAAACACATTTTTGGTTTTCGCGATTCTTACATATTTAAATGAAACTATTTTTAGCTGGATTAATCGCGTATATTTTTGTATTCGAAAATACATTTTAGAAGCCCGACGTTTCGGTAATTCGGTAATAATGGTATCAACTGACAGACGAATGTCACCTCAGTCTATCTGTTACCACGGACTACTGTTAAGTGTTCGAAACGTCGGGTTTGCAAAATGTATTTTCAAATACCAAGAATTAAAAATAGGTTCATTTTAAAAAGTTATTTAACGTGCTATATATTTAGGGTATTTTAAAGAACCCCTACAAACAGGTATAAGGTTTAAAAAAATCATATAGAAAAAGAGAAAACAAAAGAAAATTGTAAACAAAAACAAAAAAAACAGGAACGGAGTATTTTTCCCTTAAACGCGGTCTTCAGTTTTAACTAAACGCATTTGTAAACCTCTTGAACCCCTCTGGGGGAGACCGGGTGATACATACAGCAATACGACTACTTTTAAAGGCTTATTCAAAGTTTATAAAATTGCGACCCCTTCAGGGGCTATATTATTGTGCAGCCATCTGTGACGAAGGGTATAGAAAAGACATATTTTTTGATTTAACTCGTAAATTACTCGATTCAATCGGTTTACGCTCGTGTGAGAATTAGATGATTTTTATTTGTGATGCGGTTTTTTATTAGTAGGGGCTTGAATTAAATAGAAACAAATAACTTAAAATGGTTTCATTAAATTATTTATATTGACACTTTTTAGAACCCCTCATGAAATAAAAAAAGTGAGTGATTATATTCCAACTGATGTAATGATAGTATAAAAGCAACCTTTAAAATCGACTCCAGCGTATAGTAAATGCTGGCGTTGTTTTTGTAAATGCCGTAATTGCTTAAGATAAAGGCTTAGCAACAAACAAAGAAATGGCGTTATTGGCTTTGGCGTTGTAATTTTTCAATACTTTCACGGAGCTTATATTGGGATGAGGATACAAGGCCTCGTGAAAGTATTGAACACGAAGCTTATGTATGTCATATTTATTTTTGCCATTACCATTTTTTAGTTAAGTCATTTTCTAATATAGATATGTCATATAATGAATTCCGATTGACATAAACTAATTGCTTAATTTGCTTCTGAAGCACTAATTACTTTATTTAATAATACGATTAACTCAATATTTCAGTGATCTATTTCCTGGCTCGTATCTCAACATTTCGCTGCTCTCTTACTTTAAAAACATGGATTAAAAATGCAAAAATGCAATCAATAACAAACGCGCCGTCGGGAAGCGAAATTTTTTACATTTATTATTGATAAACGTTTTCATAACATTTTGAAGTTTCACTATTAACCTATTTTGAAGACTAGAACTCTCCACCCACATTAATACAAGATTACAATCTCGCCAATTCAAGTTTGACAATGGTAACTCAGATAGTTCTCAAGTTTAAAAATTAATAGCAAAAGGTAGAAGGGCACAAAGTTGTCCGCAACATTGACGTGATACTTCTCCATAGACAACTTTTCAAAACAAGTTGAACAACTTTGGTTTTGCTGGTATTGAGATTGTAGATAATATTAGCCCTATTAATTTCATGGAAAACTTATGACTTGAAGTAATCATTGTTCAAGAAAGGCCTTTAAATTTGTTCGGACAGATATATAGATTGTACCGCTCTGTATTCTGATTTCTACATTCACAGTAGCAGAAAACCGAATTAGCTAACAATAGTACAACGAAAGTAAAATTGTAAAATTTATAATCAATCGAGTGACTCGTTAAGTTGAAAATAGCGTACTTGATATTGAATGTGTTACTAATAATTTACATAGGAGAAAATATTTTTAATATTTCAAAATAATCCTCTTACCCACATACATACATGTACATATATATAGAAACATAATTATGAAGAACGAAGTTCATGACAAACATCTAAGACTAAACTGTATTTAGTATTCGCAAACCTATCATTTTAAATTTTTTTTTTAATTTTAATTTTTTTAAATTAATTTAAAATACACTTAAACCAAAAAAAAATGGCTGCTAATATGAAGAATTTTATGACGCATCAACTTATTTAGAATTCGAACTTAGCATCTCCAATCTCGTGGTAAGATCCAAACAGCGACTCGACGGCGTCGATTAATTAAAATAGCTGTAATAAATTAATCTACTTAATATACTCGTCTAAGATCGAGGAAGACCGCCGCCATAATTTTATACACAGATTGCACAAGAAGGGGTTAGGACCCTTTCTGTTTCGTCACACATGCGCCGTCAAATGGAACTTTAATATTTTAAAATTGAATTTTTATTGCATTTCCCAATTGTCAACTGTGTCCAATGCCATAAAGAACAGAGACGAGTGTTTTTAATAGCGACTCTATTGTGATTGTTCGGGCCTGACTGAGTGGTGTTGGCGTGTTAATGCTAGAAGGATTACAGTTTTAATAGCATTAAGTTAATGAGGAAGAAAGAGGTCTATCGCATGTTTTAGACAACAAAATGATATAGATGTTTGTAACTGACACCAGTTATTAAGCGTGTGTGAGACACTTGAAACTAGCAGGGTTCAATATAAAGAAGTAAAGGAAAGTTACATAAAAAAGAAATAGAAATTTAATGTTATATGAAATATCTACTCCAATATCTTAACTAGGTTTCTTAAAGTTGAAAATTAAGTAATAATAAGGGTTATCAAAATAAATATATAAGTATTCAATTTAATAGAATATTTTACATTGTTATTATAAAATCACATTCAACATGGACTAATCATACAGTAGATGTGAGCTTTTAGCAGCACTAATTTCTGAACCACTAGTAGACAGACTGATGGACAGACTGAATTCAGGTGAGCCAAGTTGATTTGGATATAAAATTAACTTGATTTTTTAAATTGAATTTTATCTAGGAGGAGTTTAGAATTTATCTACAGAGAAATTTTCTTTATTTGTTTAACGTAGCGTCTTTAAAATAAACATAACATCTATCATAATTAGCTTAAATAATTTACCAAGATAATAATGCTGATGCATATTGTAAACGTATGTGCTTAATGTCATGTTCATTTGTTTCGCAGTTGTAGTGGGAGATTTGAGTAACATATCTTAAAAAATGTTTTTTACACTTGCCTTAACTTGTTTTTTAAAAATGTCATCCAAAATTATAATAAATTTGTTTATTGTAAACAATACAAATGTAACTATTCTGTGAAGTGGGAATCGAACCCACAACCATCAAGTTTACTGTCAGACATATCCCACTGTGCCACGAAGGCCGCAAAGTTTAATATTTTTTATTTTTTAACGAAAACTGCCCGCATTGACATATTTATTTTAGTTTAGCTGGTATATGAATCAGATTTTCCAGATCTTTAATTGTTATATGACAATGGAAAATGTGACATCACGTGTCACATGACATGTCCTGTTGAATAGTTTTCGTTTCGGGGGCATTTGCTAGTTTAGCTAGACTATCATGGTTCTTAATCAGCTGTTGAATCTTGAATTTTTGTATGCCAACGTTAAATGCGCAGCGATTTTTCTTAAATATGTTCAATGTACAGACAGCACATTGGTACTGTTTTATTATAGTATAGTATACCTGTAAAATGAAAACACTCATAGACAGTATTGTAATAAGTAGAACTATGCCTATTATAGGATTCATAGTTGTCTTAGGAAAATGTAATTATCAAAATGCACTTTTATTTCACTGATTAAATATAGAGAATATGTTTTACTACCTACTAACTAACTACTGACTTAATGTCACTTTTACTACTTAACCTGCATTGTGCAAAGTGTTATTTTGAATACACTGTACTTTTAAAACAAATAGGACACAAGCACTTTGTTAATAAGTGTACAAATATATATTCCTACTTAAAAACCATGTAAACTGTAGCAGCTAGCTGCAGATAAACAAATTACAAAAACATGCTCTTTAATATCGAATGTAACAACCCAGGCTATAGATAAAAGGAACGAGTAAAACCTCTTCGATAATGATAAGCAAGCGGATTGGGCTTAAAATGTGGGAGGAGTTAATTATACATTTTTAAATAGGTACATTAGTTTTGTTTGTCATTTTTAATTCTAATTAAATGTTTTCCCTTGTAAAGAAAGAAATTTATGCAACTTTCTTACTACCAGCCAGACTGCTCCACGATAGGACTCTTTAAATGTGAACTTATCTTAAATTTCAAAGAATTTATCGACGTTCAAGTGAAGGCGATGGTTTTTTAAGGTAAATTAAAAAAAAATTAAAAAATGTTTCACAAAATCGTCTTGTACCTAAATAAAGGTCCGAGGTCCTAGGTTAACATATCTGTCAATAGTTTCGTCTATGCTTTGTATCTAGTAACAAAATAGTTTATAGGCCTTTTAAATTTTTATACATTGAATATATATATATAAAATAAATTACAAAAAAATAATAATAAAAATATAATGAATAATGGCAACATATAGGTATAATATATTGAAATTTCAGATTCTTCCTATATTTACAGTACATTTCATAAAACGTGTATATTTTAGTATTTGTATACTAATAGTGTATATTTAATATACATTTGTCTGTACTTGTATAGTTTCATTTAAAAAGGTATAACATATGTTTATAAACGTTTGAACACCGCTATATCGATCATTCCACCTATAATTACGTATTAAAATTTCTTCAAAACGTACAGCGAACAATTACAAGATCAAGTGTGAACGAGGTCCCGAATAATTATATACGAACAGATTATGAATTATGGTTCTAGAAGTGTTACGTGCAACAATTTATGTAAGTGGAATGTTTTCTGGTTCAATACATTAAATTTAATTGTTTTCATTGTTTTTACATATGCATGTAAAGCTAGATTATTTTCAGCTTTTTTTGACAAGTACTCGTACCTATAAAACAATATTTAAAAAGACGAAAATAACTTGTACAATAGATATTGATAGATTTATATAAAAAAAAATCAAACACAGCTGTGCCTGTATATTTAACTACTCAATCAAGTCACTCATACAAACTGTTGTCTGTTACTTATAACTTTGAACTTAATTTTAAGTTTTACATAACCTTTACATTAAATATTTCTTTTCTTATCGTATATTACTCTAAATATTTATTACCTACGTATAAATTATCATTGGATTTCACTATTTAAAAGTTAAATTAAAGAAAAGTTTAATTTATTTAACTTAGAAAAAATAAGACTTGCAAAGGTTTTAACAAGAACTACCAACAATTATATATCATCACATAAACCACAAGTAAATGCCAACTAGAATTACTCTTACTTTTTTGATGAAAGATTACATTTTAATAACAAAAAAGAATTTCTATTATTTCATGTTCTATGGTACGAGCCGACCACCACTAGCAATTACGTCATTATATAACAACTCGATTTTACATTCATCGTTGGTGTACTGTAGGCAACGTCTGAATACAAAAAAGTAATAAATCAAACAAAAAACTACTTTATATCATTCTATATAAAGTCGAAAACTATTTAAATCGAGTCCAGGGGTAATTAATCCGGTGATCTATAGTACAGACTAATAAGTTGTTATTTACTAAGGGTTGAAAACTAAATTGGTTGTGAGTTATGAGTTGTGTACCAACTGCTATTTTCCCGTCAGAAGTAAGTTACTTCTACTTATATTATGTTTTTTGACAAATGATACAATGTGTTTATTTACAGGAAATCGCAATTTATATTTCCCTTAAAATAGGGTTTAAAGAATAGGGCTCCTTAAGCCTAATTTCTGGCCACAATTCCCAAGCACTGACTCCAGGTCCTCGCTCTGCAACGCAATGAGTCCACACCCGCATGGTAAGTCAATGGAATGCTAAGGAGTTTCTTCTCTTTATTAACAGACAACGGTTCCTTGTATGATATACTCTATGGTAGTTTGCAAAACAATTCATTTTCAACGTTAATGTTTTATGAAAATAATATGTTGGTACTAAATTCACATAAACAGTAGTATTAAATGTTCTGATCGTCCCGCAACAATTAATTGTGGGAGACCTTTTGTATATGTATGCTAGAAATGTTTCATGGTTTACTTTACACCACGTACAAGTCACCTTTAAAGTTAAATAAATTATAAATTCTCCAGAATCAATCATACTAAAAACTTATTTGTGAGCATTCATTTAGTTAAAATAAAATATTAATTTCCATCCATACATAACATTAGAAGTACTTGGAATAAAATACAAGTAAAAACACTTCAATTTTTATAGCAGAAGTGAGCACAGTAGTATTTTATATTATGGGACTGAGTTTTTAACAAAACTAAAATAAGCCCAGTTTCATTTCAACTCTTAAAAAAGGGTAACGTAAGGAACTCATATCGAAGTTCTGAGCAATCGCAAAGTTCCACAGACGCAACACGGCAAAGTTAATATGTGGGGGAGTTTATTAAAAATAAAATGCTGAAAAATTATATCGTTCTTCAGAACCTCTTAGTATATATAGTTTTTAACCGACTTGTGAAAAAAAGGGTCGCTTTTTTTAATACATATTATGAATTTGTGAGAATTTTGTTAATTTCTAATAAAATCTTATTAATAAATTGCAAATGTTTTAGTTATAGCAAAATATTCGACAAAAGAAAAGTTTACTGATGCTCAACAACAGCTCCGGCAACTGGTGGAATGAGCTAAAATTCGAAATTCAGATAACTTTTACGACGTACGCAAAAAAAGGATTTTTGGCCTGCACGGGGGCAAAATGGTGACGTTAAAGTTTATATAGAAAAATTGTTCCTTGCCGGTCGACGCAGAAACTAGCCGCTAGTTTATTGTAGTTTTACTTGGTAGTGCCATTTAACACGAAGCTTGCACATATTATGTTAAACGCAAAACTCGATTACAATATAATTCAAGCATTTCTTGATATATAAATAAACTTATCTAAAGAAATAATATTTCACCTTCATACATGATTTTTGCGAAGTTAGCTCTACTGGCACTGACACCTTCAATAGTCGTAAACGATTGATAAAATAGTTATATACTTAACGAATGACTGCTAAAGTGTAAGCTTTGATTAGGTATTTGTTTAATTAGGGACCAGTTTAAAACACTAACAGTGTTCAGTAAAAAATTTATAGGGTAATTTTTCAAAATATAAAACGGCATTTGTGATTTAAAATTAATTCTATTTAATTGATTGATCAATAAATCTAACAGTGTAATAAACTTAATAAACTTGTACTGTTGTTCTTAATTAAATTTTAAATTAAGTATGTTCTTTGATGCATTAAAACAGTAGCCAATGACCGCTTTTGCATATAATTAGCTAGGTTTTAGAGGTTTTTTTTTACATGATACAATAAAACCCAAAATTGTTTTAAGCGTTTTACCTAAATAGCGCCTAAATTAAAATGTATACATATATTTAATAAAACCTCTTTTATTTTAATTAATTAAATACAACATTAGAATAAAAAGTATGCACTTTCTTGTAATTACTGATTATAACTTAGAAAGTAGAAAATCTTTAGTAGTATTACTAACATATTTCATCATCTGTACATATTATATTAATATTGTATTTATACAGACATTTTCGTTAAGTTACAATGAAAACTGGAGCCCTAATAAAGTTTTTCATAACACATATACATTCGGAAAGTTGTGCAATTTATAGGACCTGAGTAGGATTTTTTGAAATTTCCTAAATCTTTATCAAATTTTACGTTCAAATTTCAAAATTCGTAAAATGTTCAAATTTCATCCCTTTTTAATTTTTAAAAGAATAACTTAATCCGATATAAAGTAAGGTTCAGTTAATTTTTTACCAGCTTCAAGCTTTTCCTCGCACTTTCTACTCCAAGTCGAGACATTGCGTGCTAAGAGTCGCAATTCAAAGCTGGGTCTTATTCAATAGAGCGGAGAAATAAAAAAAAAAAATTATGATCATTTCATCGAGTACGAATCGATACAACAAGGCATGGCGTTCAAAGTTAGATGCCGCCACTGCACCACATTGGCCTCCACTCTCTAATAATTTAATTTATTAACGCATGCGCAATATATGCATCTTCAAGGCAAGAGTAATAATTAAATGTAGAGAAATAGCGGGAAAAATTAAACTACAATTGACATTTTAAATAATTTATTAAAAACTACATAATATACAAGTGCAACGATAAAAACAAATTGAACATAGATTGAAATATAAAAAAAATAGAATTTGTAACATTGCAACTGAACTCTATACCGATTTGGCTGACAATTAAACAGTTTAATTGTGGGTTATTAATAAAATGAGACATATAATTTCGTATGTAATATTCATGTAATGCAGAGTTACAAGAAGTACACCTCGTTTAACACTAAGACTATAAGCCTGAAAAAGCAAATGAAATCGGCTGCAATTTTGATATCACTGCAATCTGCATGCTGGCTTTATTAAAACCATAGAACAAAAGCAAGAAATGCTATGAATCATGTTCTATAATATCTAAGGTAAAATGTTTTTTGTTTCAAATATCGTCAAGTTTTGTATATAAATAAAGTATTTTCCATTGTTCCTTTTTTTATGATGTATTGTGTTAGTGTAATCCCAAATTTCAGCATTTAAATTAGGCACATGGAGTTTGAGGTTTCACACTGCTAACAGTAGCAGTGTGCAGTCAGGTCCAAAACATTCCAAAATGCCCCACTTCAACTGGAAACAATATATTTTCATTACTATAACTTTGCCATCAGTTATAAGCAATAAAGTGTATATTTGTATATATTTCCAGCTTTTTTTATTAATTTTATTTTTGTATCCCGCATAAATTCACAGTTTTCCCGAAATATATTTAAAAAATATTATTATTAGGTACATTTACACTATCTAAGTCATCAATAAATTTTAATTTAAATGAAAACGTATACCGAATGTTGGCGTGCTTATAACACTTGTACTAAATCATCTGTATCGCAAACTACGGATAGAGCGCAAACTCTTGCAAATTGCTTTAAGCTAGCGGCGGCGTTTACAAGAACCTGCGCTACAGTTTCCTTACGAGTACAAAGATTTCATTCAGCACTTCTCTATTCATGCTCTCGCCCCAATGTTAGAGTTGCTTGTTGGTACTTAGTATAACAATAGCAATTACAGTTTCAAGTCTTTTGATTAGAGAAAGAGAGTAAAGCCTTTAAATTATACATAAGTTATATATAAACACAGTAAACTTATACATCTTTATAAAAGCTACATTACAGTGTATGTCTGTAGAAGTATGGAGAAATTTATGTACACTTTTTCCTGCATAGCGTACTCAGAGAGAATCTAGTATCGAGATGCCCTTTTCTCCACATTCCATCTGAACTCGACAATGCGTGATGAAAACTCACCACGGCGCGCCTATTCTTGTACCAGAGCGAAGAAATTAAAATAATTTAAATATACCTACCATTTATTCGAGCGAAGAACGAACCAACAGCCAATCACGTTTGAAGTCAGACGCTGCCACTCTGTGCTGATGGCCTCTACGGAGATATGATATTAACATAGCCAAATACAACCCTCATTGTACTTACCAACCCTACCGAACACCCTTAGGGCTTTTATAGTTTTAATGTTCTGTTAATTCAATTTCACATGAGCATCCTTAGTGAGTATATAGATTAATATGTATGGGTTTTGTGATCGACACTGCCATCAACAGTATATTCGGAAATGCTTTTTTCAAAAACTTAACAATACCAAGACCGAGGCATAAAAATTACCGCAGAATATAGAAAGATAAAATTGACTTATTTCGTTATATATTCTTCCCATTTAAGAGTCTTCCAATGTCAACTCGATACGAGGTGAATTTAAATATAGTATTCTTATTTAGAACATTTGTATATTGTTATATTAAGCAATTTTAAATACTTTTGAAGCCATTGTTTATATGAAAAACATTATGAAATATAAATTTGTCTCGGCGATTACATTATTTATATAAATATATTAATGTATACAAATACATGGCTTAATTGCATCTTTTGCTTTATATATTTATATAGGTTATGTTGAACAGTGCATTTCGGAGTGAATCAAAATATTAAACAATTGTACTGGACCATGCGTTCGACATCCGGGTACTGCGAAATTCTTATATGCTTATTTTTGTTAACTTATTTTTATTTTTAGCATCTCTATAGAGAGATTTTTAATACTAATTTCTGCTACTTAAAGATTATTCTACGAACAATCGTTTGGCAAGAGATAATGCAATTTATAAAATATTTTTACATTTTTAAAGTAATAAATACACACTTAACAAACATTTATAGAAAACGTATAAAAATTTGAACGAAGCGGAATTCGAACCTGCACCGCTTGGTAGTTGAAGTTTAGGTATTTCTATAAATCTAAATTTCAAAATTTTGTTAAAATCACTGCACACAAAAAAAGCTGTAATAAACGTGTAAGAATTTCAACGTAGCCGGATGTAGAACGCAAGACATAGACAAAGTGCTTGGACAGTTTCCAAGAGAGCGCGTGTTCGAATCCCGCTGTGTTTTTCAATGCAATGTTTTTCAGTTTTGTAAGCTAATAACAAGCCTGAGATTAGTTTTTTTTAGTAAAGCGTAGTAGCAAGCAGTATATTTAAATTTAACTGCCTACTTACCCCATAAAATAACAGATGTGTTGACAAACAAAAAAGCACAGCAAAGCAATATTTACTCGTATAGAAATAAAACTAGTTACACAGGTATACAAACTAGGATAATATTTGAGCCACAATCAAAACCAAAGCAAATATATTAGTTGCCACATAGGTTAATTAATCGAAACGCATTATGTGCATCTATTACCGCATTGTTGCACTCGAAAATATCCAATTAGAGCGCTGAAGAGGGACGTAATTATATTATGCGCTTACTTATCGACCACGTGTGTTATTGTACGCCGTTTTTTTGTTATATTTATAAATAAAATCTAAAGAAATCAGTTTAATATATAATTTTACTGCGATGAGCCAAAAGGGAAGTGGAACACTTACAATAAATCAAAAAAATATTTATTTCATTCACAATTTCAAGTCTAATAATAATTATCGTAAATAGGAAGATATAGGAGCTACCGGTTTTTGTGCCGGCTTGTGATTTAGACCATTTAAATGCTGGCGTAGATTACACGTCATCCACGGACTTATACCCGTAATATACTTATATATATTGGGAAGAGTTGAACGCTGGGATGTGAATGTCACGGATTTGAAACTCTAACGATACAATTTTCGAGCTCAATCTTATCAATCTGTTCTATTAAATGTTAGAGTAACAGGTAAACTTCTCCAAAAGAAGGTAAATGGAGAACGGAAAACGATCGATCACTAGACTTCCCTCTAAATTCTAAACCCTAATGATGCGGGCGATTCGTGAATATTTTTAAGTCACAAAGGCCAAGGAAAGTTTTTCGTAATTACTTTTATATTCAAAATAATAGTAATTTTGGAAGATGAATAGAATCTAGACTATTACTATCTTTTTATCTACGTACGTGTTCTTGCTTCGTTAGTGCGCAATCAGAAAATTTTGTTGTAAAGATTATGTTCCAAAGAAATCCTCATCCGGTCTTTTGGTGCGACCAACCCATATGGTAACGAGGTTGAAAATTTATCTTAAGATAAAATTTATCTTCACATATGCATTTTTATATAAAAAATATCTTGGGATTGTATTGCGATGGAGAATATTTAAAATACCACATATGCTTATATTATAGATTTTCTAAAAAAAACCCTGACTGTAGCTTATGAAGGTTACTGGTACAATAATAGAACTAGAAATACACATCCTTGTTCACTGAAAACCAAAACTACATTAATAAAATAAATGAACGATATTTCTTTTGCCTCTATTTTTGTTTTTGTTAGTTTGCTCATGTTTTGACATGCAATTTAATCATTATTATATATTTTTCCTATGACCATATACTCATATAGTCAAGTTCTTGAAATATTGACGACTTTGTTTTAAACTGCAAAATTTACAATATAAAAATTTCCTGCACTCATATGGTATATCTTAAGATGCACCTCAACACCGTAATAGGGCGTACCAGCCATTATAGGTAGACATCGGTCCTCCGATGTTCAACATGTAGCTCCTATCTGTTTCGATGCATTTGTCGTTTAAACACCAACCTATAATAAATCAGACCGCTCATTCCACCTCACTTAAGGTAACATACCATTTCGCTGCCATCCTAATCACTTCTCTATATCATGTTATTTAAAACTATTTCACTTCAACAACACTTGGCGTTTTGTACCTGCTCGCTCACTCATATCCAAGCCTATCTCAACTCCTTTACAGACACTCTTCATTCAATACTTTAAATAAGATTCTTATCGAGTCCTTAAATAGATTAGTAGATTAATGATGTCCTTAATAATTAATAATGGATCTTGAGTTTTACAACAACAATAAAAGTGGTACGGTCGCAGTCATAAACCGCTTGCATTCGCGTTCTTACCAATCCTTTAACTTTACGACACGTCTATACGTTCTACGTATCCACTTCCTCTTAATTACACGAGTATTATCGTATACCTTTATATCCATTTTTTTTTTGTAAGATCAATCCTTGTACGGCGTCCGTATAAAGTTGATGATGCAATAACAATTCAGGCTACATTTGCGCTTTTTACTCATTTCTCGTTTTAGTGGTTCAATTAAAACGGTTAACAAGTTGTTATTAAATGCATTTATGATATGATAAAAAGATCGCGAGTTATGATCCCATTGCATTAGGCCATTTACATAGCAGTAAACATTTAATTTTTTTACAATCAAAGTAATGTATGTATTATATAGGTATGTATTTATTGGTACACACATATTTATGTGTGTACCAATAAATACATACCTATATAATATGTATAAAATCAAAAGTCTCGACAAAGAAACTAAAAGACTGATGTTTGCACCCACTTATCTTTTTATCGTTTTAATTGAAATCCATACAAGAATCATTGAGATTGATCTAATCAAATGAGTCAGTAAAAAATAACGAACATGCCCGAACGCATCTCGGTCAACGTACAAGCTTTAAAAGTCCTTTTGGTAAAGACGAAAAAAAGGAGCGTCCCTAATTGATGCATCGTCTTTGTTTAGTTTAATTCTAACATGCTTTTCCCATTAAAGTGGTCAGGAATCGGGCTTGTGTTGGAGATAAGAGCGACTCTCTTACTCTTTACACGTTATAATATTATAAGGCCTGGACCGACCCCCCCACATTTTTAACCCCAGTTTAAGTCGCAGTCGTAAACGCTAACGGACAAATAAGAATTGGCTGCGTTCGGCTTCGTCGCGTTCTTACATTGTCAATCCCTTGGGTGCCAAGTGTTGAGATTCAATGTGTTTAAGTTAAGTGTTTAAGTGCTAGGATCGCGTTACAGATGAATAAGCAATGCAAAATTAACATATCTATATACTTATGCGTGTTTGCATGTCGGCTGTTTGCAATGTTTTTATGCTTGGCCTCTTTAGCTTCGTTGTCAAACAAATATATTTGCACACAATTTTATTTATTATTTTTTGTACAACTAATGGTATGGTTCTTATTAATATTAAGCCTTTAAAACAATTTCCAAAACATTTGCCAAGGTCATATTAATCCTTATTTGGGTTATTTCATCTGATCAACATATTTACTAAATGTATTTCACAGTCTATTTGAGGGTATTTAACAAAAAAATATATTTAAAATATAATAACTTACTTGTGTACAAAAATTCCAAACAAATATTGACTATTGACACTTTTAACCTGGGATTTAGGATTGTATTTGCTTTTCAGTGTAACCGGATCCGGGCGAATCGTGAAGACGGCACCTTTTGTGAGTTTTATGGATAATCTTCGTTTTACGTGTATTAACATGGGGACCAGTGTCCGGTCGCGCGCTCTATCCTCCCCACACCCACTCGCATTTATCAGCCACGGTCAATGTTCGATAATTTTATTACAAAAGTTTTGTCAAATTACTTAAGTTTCAAATTAAATTAAACGATACTTGTTTCTCTTTGATATGAAGAATTAATTTATTTTAAGCGTTTTTGTGATGAAATTAAATATCTTCCATTCGTGTCTTGATATACTAATCTACCTATGAGCTGTTCAATTTACAGAATTATTTTTCTTTATATTATATTATATCAAATGAGAGTTTATTTTAATTTGTTTTACTATATATTATATATTTTGTTGTTTTCTGGCTTATGCTTATATTAATGATAATTAACGTAACAAATAAGTTATAATTAGATATAAAGATTAGATTGTTTTTAATTAAAACTTAAAACCTTACTTATATACCCATAACACTGCCCACACTGTTTTGTGACTAGCCAACGGGATAGTTTAAATATTAATACTATCACGTGTATATATCGAACCCACGACTATTTACATATTCATATACTCCTACTTTTCATATGCATTGAATTCAGGATGTAGATACGCGACAGTGTCTTCAGCCAAGTTCAAGGATTCCTTCCTTTGTGGCTAGCTGGCGACGCTGCCTAGTGTAATTTATACAAATTATTTCAAAACACTTAAATGCTCAAAACTCAAACTCTATGAAATATATAAACATGAAATTTAATGGGTGTATTAAAGTCTCTTAGATTAACTGGAATTCCAATTTCACAGATGTAGGGTTAATAGTTTTTAACATGTTAACGTTCAAAAGCAGTTATTTTATCCACTGGCCGACTGGTGATAGCTCAGCAACTTTTCCAGATGACCTGGAGAGTGGAAATTGGTTCACAGTTAGATTGCCATGATATGTTTAGAATATATTTAAAATAATAAATAAAAAACAGTATTTTAATTTTAATTCAGTAGTATTAACAATCTTATAGTTTTTATACTTTTACAAAAAAAAATCTATACATATTAAAAATGCCAACGTCGTTGTCTGTACATGGAACATGTATGACAAAATTATTATTAGGGGGAGATTTATCAATGTTAAACTTAACCCAAAACAACGATTTTAAATTCTTTTTTTCTGTTTGTCTGTTTGCTTGTGCGATAATCTCAAGAAACCGCTTAACCTATTTAAATGCAATTTTAACTATTGAATTGTAGGATAAAAGACAAAATAGTTTAGCCGTGTAGTTTACACACAGGCAAAGTCATAAGTGGGTCGCTAGTATTTTTATAAATTATTCAAATCCCAAATCGGGGAAGCTGATTTTTAGGTTTGATGATGAGGTCCAGAAAGGTCAAAAAAAGTTTCAAATATTATGGGCGCACTTATAGTGATTTGGGTGCCTATATTGTTTAGTAACACGCACATAAGCTGGCTCGAACTATATCACACGTTTTTCCTATATACAGCATAGGCTGAGAGAAGTCTAGTCAAGCTTTAACAAACATGAACATCAATTTTTAAATACATATTGGCTTTTGTACCCTACTTAACTTCAGCTTCACCGAGACAGAACTTCACAGAAGGGACCAAGTGTCAAGACACTCCGTTCTCCACTTTCCGCCCGATCATTCCCGCTTATAGATGACGGTGATATTTTTTTTATAATTATCATATTCTAGCGTGATATATTTTAAGTTTTGAGTTGTCTACAAGTTTCATAAGCCATATTTAATCATAAGTATATAACCATAACCTACCTACTGTACCGTATCCTATAAAATGAACCATAATATTTACTGTTTAACTTAAAGAAACGTTCACAAGCGTTCATGCTTACATTTTATCTTTTGCAAACCTTACCTTAATCTATGTCATCTTCCTTTCTATCTCCCCTTTTATCTCAGGGGTACAATTTCATGACATATTGTATCCATTTCTCCATTTGATAGTTTGACTGCTATCCGTTTTTATCTATACGTCATCTGTCCGTACCATTATACGTAATTTAGTTAATTTTACGACTTTCATTATTCATCACATGAAAAACATAAAATAAAACGCTAAAGTCACTCATCTAATATTGTTGTCGTCAACAAAGCCAGGGTAGGGATAAAGCTCTGAAAAGACGCTGAATTCGAACGCTATAAAACCGTCCCTGTGACATTGTAAACAAAAGTATCATATAAGTTTATTAATTACACGACCCTCCGCTCGAGCCATGAATATTAATTACTGGATAGGCTTTGGAACTCAAGTAGGCAAAGTTTTACAAAGAGCATTATTATTTAAGAAGAAGGGCCTATGCTGCGGGACGAAATATGATTGAAGTGGAATACGGAGAACTGAACTTTACGTAGTGTAACCTTAAGGTGATTCTTCTTTGTAATAGGTTGTTATTAGTAAGAAAACAGCGGAAGAAAGTCAATGTAGGTGTTTGGGGCAGGCTTGAGAGGCCACGCCTTACAGAACAAATAGCAGTCGCAGCAGACGATAAATTTCAATTTATGCTTTTAAACAAAACGTTACAGTGCTCAAGTGTTCATTATTTGACTCTCCACGATTTTATACTATATTACACTTTTTACCATACTCATTGTTTATTTTTTAAGAGTATATTTTTTATGCCAAGTATAAATGAAAATTAATCAATGATTATATTAAGATATAGATGAAAACTTTTTAAGAGATATCTTTTAAGGTACCACAGAAATGGACTCAAATTTTATGAGTATTTATCACATCTTTATATAATTAATTAAAAGAAAAATATACGACCACTTCTACGAAAATGATACGAACGGAAGATTATAAAAAGATTTGGTATATTTACAGTTTAAAGGAGAAAAAGTATCAACATAGCCATTAATTTTGTAACAACGCATGCGAGATATATTAAATGAATAAAGTAAATATTACATACACCACAGTCCGTTTCACACATACGTTCAGACGTTGCTCAATATAGGAATAATTATAGGTTTATATAATATTAATGACTGATATAGTATAAAATACCTAGGTATTATGCAAATATGCAGATATCTTCAGTTTAATATTGCATATGCAAAATACCGAAGCTTGTTCATAAATTAGGACACGACAAACTGTCGCATAAGTTTACTGTACACTGGGTGTACTTATGGGTTGAAGTTATTCTCGTTATGACGTGGTATTTTGGTATATTCTATTCATTATATAGGTATATTTATGTAACAAAAAATTTAAAACCAAATTAATAGAAAAGTAATTTTATTATTCTTTGATATTGCTAATTTGCACTCTAAGTGAGGCTGTGAAAGAAATATAACGAGAAGAAAAGACCCTTACATTATTCTACATATGAAAAGAACAAATAGGAATCCTTTTAGGATAACCTTTCATTACTCACCATACCATAGAGTAATGCTATATTCTAATAGAGGATTCGACATATACACCGTATGCCCAGACATGATCAAAGAATAATATTATAATAATTTATATACCAACAAGCAAATATTTCTAAGTCTATAATGACTAGAATTCATTAACATCCCGTTACAAGCAATTTTACGGAAGTACTCTAGAACGCCACGTGTTATCCGTACTCAAATTCAAAGGGTACATGGAAAAATACGCAAAAGAGAAACATTTATGTAATGGACAAAACCCTTAGGCACTGGGAGAACATTTTAGACTCGAGTCACTTCAAGTACGCCTCAGGCCTACAAGTGAATCAACCAACGTCCTCAGCTTATAAAATCAATGGTAAAAGAATTCATGTAAAATAACGACATTTTATATTAAGTTCTATTGTTACTATAATAAAGTTGAAAGCAAAAAAATTATACCACACTTGTTTTCTTTTCAAACGTATCTAGGTACGTACCCATTAAAAACATTGACTTTTTCCAAAGCAACGCTCTGTCAGGTCTGTTCTAGGTATTGTGAGGAAGCGCTTCTAATTATATGCTACCGGTGTATCTGCGACAAATTACTATAGCGCATTTAAAATTTTACTTGTATATTTAATATAAATAGTGTTCAATAGTATATAATACACATACACATATATCCTATATATGTAACTCATTATATTGGAGTGTGTGTACGACCTTTATTTTTTTTTGTACCTTAAGTTTAGCCTAATTATTTATTATTTTAAACTTTTCGTTTATATTTTATACAAAATAAAATAATTGATTTTCTATTTTATTATATATGGGGCTTTTAATTATGCTTATTTCGTTAATGCTTATTTATATAAAATTATAGATATTAGTTAATAGGTATATGAGATTTAAATAAAGACCAAAAAAAATCACAAGTTCAAAAATATTACGTGTGAGTACGTCGTGGCGCACTGTCCAGTGGGACAGCGTCTGACTGCGAACGCGATTGGTTGTGGGTTCCATCCCCACTCAGTTGAATGATTATGTTAAAAATATTTTTATTTCTGCGCTCTGGTACTTAAGACTACGATTCCGAAGGTCCCGGATTTCGCGATTTCGAACGGAAAGTTGAGAACGGAGTGTCTCGACACTAAATCCTTCCTGACTTCCCTGCTTTGCGGGAAATCGTGAATTTGGTGTATGTACCTCTTTTATACGCGTAACCATTTTCATTATCTATTTATTGGTTCCAATACCGTAAATTAATTCATCTAAATAAACAATAAAAAGAATTATGCGCTGCAACGCTACCCGTATTATTAAGATAAATTGTAGAGCCGCGATCTATGTTAAGTAAAGTTTTAATAAACAAACAATATACCAAAGACGAGTTATTTAAAGTAATTATATAATTAATAAACTGTTGCAACCTCTTAAGCAAGTAAGGACACCATCGAATTAAGTACGGGTCTAATGTTAACACGACTATATGTAGCTATTGTTTCATGAGACCCCCCGTAATGGTATTTATAGAGGCTGTACAGAAGTTTTGGCACAGGGACCCAGATTCGTATTATAACATACAAAATGTCGTCTTATACATAGACGTAAACGAAATATTGTTGTACATCGACGAATTTCCTTAACACAAACTGGGCAATTTTCAATAAAACGAGCAATGTAATACTATTATGACGGTAAAAGCGACTGTGTTGTGTCAAAACGGTACTAGGACGGAGCTATGACTGTTAACAATGTTACTCTTACCCCTTGCTTTAATGTCATTAGTTCTACGAGATTTTGTATGACGCGTAATGTTTATTTGTTTTCATAATTCAATGTAAGGTTTTAGACCTTTGTGGATACAGTTAATAGGTGTGGGAAAATATTATATCAGTAATAAATTATTAGTGCGGTGTTAATGGTTTGAGAAATTAATTAATTAATGGCTCGAGAAATAAAACGTTACTTAAAAGAAATTACTAATAATACATACCAAAACAATTATTACAATTATTGTCAGTCTGTCTGTCTGTCTGTTTGGTCCAGCCAATCTCTAAAACGGCTGGACCGGTTTTGACGGGACTTTCATTAGCAGATAGCTTATACTTTTACTTAAGAGCCACACGTGCACGAAGACACGGACACAGCTAGTACAAAATAATATAAGTAATTTGTAACCACTGAGCACGAACTAAATACAACAAGCAAACAAAACAATATTATCTGCCGAAGCCCATTTCGTTCCAGTGGGTGACTAATAAATTCATAACTTTTAATTAACTCAAATACTGCAATCACAGGGTTTATAGGTATATCAAAATTTCATGAACGGACTCTACGTCGTAAAGTGTGTGAATAACGAATTTTAAAACAAAGCTCTGTATTCAAGCTGGCGTTCGGAACGATTTCCTCGCTCTACAATGCGGCGACTTGAAGGATTAATTAACGATCAATTACGTGATATTACTTTGTGCTTACGTATCGTGATGCAGTGACGTCTAAAGGACCGAATTAATTATTATACTTAATATATATTGAGTCTTTCGTTGATGTAATGACGATTGTGATTTAGAGAAGAAATGAGGTGCAGTTGCTATGAGGGTTACTTAGGGTTGCAGGTTTGATTCCCCAAGAATATCATTTTAGCGTAAGTCTATACTAAAATGTATTCAAATTTCAAATATAACACAGCCAATACATTACAAGGACATACGTTTTTATGTACAATAGTACAATGCACATTTTAATACAATAAGTATAGATATCATATTTTTTTTACCTGCATGCTTTAGTGCCATTATACTCCGTTCTTCGCTTTTAGAACTCAACGTCACGCTTAATCTTACTGCAACAAAATTTTTTAATTAATTGAACTCTAATCATTATCTGGAATCGAGTTAAAACGCCAGCCATCGGTTATATAGTTATACAATCTCACAATACGCCTCAATGACCTCAATAATTTTGTTTATATTTAACAAAATGTAAAATTTATTATAAATAGCTTCACATTAATGTTCTACTAAGTCATATATAGAAGAATGAGGTGTGATATATAAATTTTAAAACAAAGCGTTAATGCTAGCGTGGAGTTGAGGAGCAGCTGACGCACGCTCTAGGGCGTTGTGGCGGCTACTTTGCTACTGTTATTTTCTCGCGATATAGGGTTGCATCTAATATTATGCGTAGAAATCTGTTTACATCCGTAATACAACATCTGCAATGGAAAGTTTAATTTACGGAAAACACTCATATGCTTTGTTTTCAAAAAAGCTAACAAGTAAATATTTTTATTTTTTGTTTTTAATTTAATATATATATATATATATATATATCATATTATTAGAATTAGTGGCACAAGGCGTCGTATGAATATAATGGTCGTAAGATCGATCCCCAGGCAAGTGACGCGGAATAGCGCGACGCATTGTATTGATATCGGATGGAAAGTCAAGAAAAGCGTGTGTTTCCTTTTTCTTCTCTTAATCTAAATAATAGATAATATAAAAAAACACCAAGTTGTATTATTTTCGTACTCATTACACACCAGTTACATTAAATCATTTAAAGGGGTTTGTATATCGGTATAAGTATATTATCGCAAACATTCACAGGCACTTTCAAATCGACGTGTACAAAATTAATATATATTAATTATCCCCGCGAATCTTATTTTATCCTCCTTTATTTGACGCCGTTCAACTAAACGTAAACGTCAGTTGTGTCGCAAACACTGTACAAGCATCAAAAGGTTACTAGAATTAAATAACTTTATAATTCAATTCACATTTACACCCGAAATAGAGTCAACCAAAAATTTTAATAACAAAATAATTTTCAAACTTTGTCCCGTCACATAATAGCGAAGTTGGAAATAATAAGACAAAATTTTATGCATAACAACGAGGGATCGTCGGGGGGCACTTGTCGGCCTAGACTTAAATGAAACGTCGTGCTTTATGAAGACGACCAACTTCTTAACAAATATAAATCTCATTTTCATCCCTTGTTTTTTGATGCTAATTTACCAATTTCGCTTATATATTTTATCCTTTTATGTAATTTGTACGGTTTTAAGATAAATTAAAAGTAACGTCTAATAGCAGAATAATACAAGTAAACATATGGACTTATAAGTATATTACTGCACTGTATTTGAGAGGCGAATATCAATTATTTTGTTAAAATTACGGAGGTTATATATATAAACAACCTCCTCATATATAACTGGCATATGCCAATTACAAAATGTAGCTTCTAAACCTAAATCCAGTGCATAAACGTAGATTAATGGCAAAGTTTTAAATGGCCCACATGTGATATACGCCACAACACTATCTCAACAGAGTTTTACTAACTTTTTTATTAAAAGCTCGTGTTAGCCGGTTCAATTTTAAATTCTGTTTCGCGAACGTGACAAATCGGTAACGTGGCACGCCTCTTTCGCAGCTGCATCAAAATTTACATACAACGAAATATATTAAAATGCTGTCATCCTAGAGATGCGTCAGCTACAGCGGGCGCTCGGTGATTAGTTGAGAAGGAAAAAGGGCTCCAATCATTACCTACCCCCGCGAATAATTATTCGACATCGATCGATGGTTCGGGGCGTTAATGACCCGGTAAATTTTTACTCTATTGTAGCGCTAACCAGATTCCAATGGCTTGGGGAAGAGGGCAGTGCCGTTAAATTAAAATATTACTGTCTGTTTATTTGGTTACAATGTTTTTTTAATTAATCTTACATTTTACGAGTAATCATTAGTTGTTTCATATTGACAGCTGTGTATTATATTTATTTTTGTCTTTATGACAATTTTGACACTTATATTTTATCAAGTGGCCTATTTTTGTTAACTTTACCATTTGTTATAGAGACAGAAAGAGTCACGTGACTACTACTACTAGAGTAAAGGCAAAGTTACAAAGTGGGATCAGAATATATTTAAACGGAGGGTGTTTTGTATTCAGTTGTATAAAAAACTATCCCTAATATTCAATCCTATACAGTTGGAAGTGAAGACAACGATCGTCAAATTATATTTTTAGTTAAGTAAGTGTAGAGTGTAAAATTGGTTTTTATTCTATTGTAAATTATTAGTAAACTTACATTCCCTATTTATTTACGAGACATTGCTATAAGAATGTTTAATTTCTCATTGATTAGATCAAAATAAAACAAAGTAGCTTTAGTTATTAATTTTATTTAAATAATAAAAAACTGACCGTATATGCGATGGTCATGGGTTCCATTCCACCTCGGGTAATGCCTCGGGTAATGCGTAAGTGCCACTCAACATGCAATGTCTCGGATTCGGGCTGAAAATGGAACAGGAGTGTCTTGACACTGACTACCCTGTTATGCGGTTAAAAGGGTGAAGCTGAAAAAAAAAACGAAAATGTGTAATATGTTTAAAAATCAATTAAAGTGATTCCCCTAATTAAGTTTATCACCAAAAAGAAAACATCAAGAGCGTAATATGTGTATTTAATTGTATAAAAATCGCGAAGCAATCAACGAGTGTTTCATTAATAGAGGACAAGTGGTCTAACTCAATGAGATTAGTGCATGATGGGTATCAACGGGCGAGCGCACCCTCCTGCCACTCTGCTGTCAGGGCTTACGCAAACTTGACAGCCAGCCAATATTTCGTTACGTGTTAATACGGCAAGTTTCACGCTCGAAATGTAAAATTAGATTAAATACAAAACGTCCATCTGCTCTCGTCATATCTCGTCAGGTACCCCGCTGCCCATATACAGTGTACACATGTACCAACGACACAAAGAAACTGATTTCACGCGGCGCAAACATTGTCGCTATTTTCGTTATCTCATAGCATTAGCTGTTATTGAAAAAATAATACGTTTGGGATTTGACAACCCCCATGTGCGCCAGGCAGCTTCCTTTTGACGAGATAGATGATAAATTTATTTTATGTATACAAATGTTTGGACATTTTTATTTTTCACTAGTTTATACGCAGCGTAGTTTAGCTCACCATGTGTGTAGAAGGAAGTGGAAAAAATTCTTTACGTGTAAACCGGTTCGCTCGTCCCGGCTAGAGTTAGTTTTTGTTGACGCAAAAACTTATTGATAAATGCTTGTTTTGAGCGAACGAGGCGCGTATCTCAATTATATGGGGAATGTATAATCATTTAATATATTATATTGTGACAAGGTACAGCTTTGTCAACAGTTGCCTTGAAATTTTAGAAGCTTAATAAAAGTGAATGATGAAGAACTAAAGAAATTGTTTCAGTTTTACAAATTATTATAATTTAACAAACGCATATTTTAACCGAGCTCCTTAGAAAAACGCTTTTTCTTTTTAATTACCATGTTGATAAGTGTTTTTTTTTTTACGAAACATTGTGTGTAATGTAGTCGTAAGTAGTGGCTGAGAAACACACAAAAAAATAACAAAAACTTGTGTTAAAACTTAAAAGTTAAGTATTCAAACGTTTGATCAGATTACGAGGTAACAAGAACATAACTCTTGTTATAAACGTAATATGGTTTACAAACAATTTATAAACGTATACAGCTTTAAGTACTAACTTATAAATATATAGCACGGGACAGAATCTGTTTTAATTACATTAATTCAATACAATTTTAATTAGATCTTAATAATTGTATAAAAAATAATTGATACAATTATGGCGATATTTTGTATAATAAAAAAAAACAATCTAAACAAACACACACAAAGACTAGTTGAAATAATGAGTAATTGTATTTGATTTGTTAAGTCCTTTTAGTATTACTTAAAATTAAGCAGTTAAATTTTTAAAATTTATGGAACGTAACAGTCCACGAACAAGTGGTAATATCATTTTAATTAAGCATTAATGAGTCATAAGTGCGTTCAAATAGTTCTAAAATTAAGGATAACATATGAATAGATTAAGATAACGTTATTTTTTGTGATGTAACAATGTTTTTGAGCTTCGTTGTATAATTTTT
Source organism: Podotricha telesiphe (assembly GCA_038994665.1). Classification (NCBI taxonomy): domain Eukaryota; kingdom Metazoa; phylum Arthropoda; class Insecta; order Lepidoptera; family Nymphalidae; genus Podotricha; species Podotricha telesiphe. Next base: position 358,732 of record JAOYRR010000014.1, on the reverse strand, counting down.
TGTATAAAAGACTAATATAAATTATTATATAATTACACTCCTTGCCTCATTGAAATGGAATAGAAAGTTTGGAAAAATAGGTTCAAACGCTCTATATAGAGATGTGATGGTCTAGCAGTATTTGCTTTTACAGTTCGATGGACTTCTAGTGAAAATTAATTACATATTATACTAACCTCGTTGAATGTTTAAGTAATAGCTTAAATTATTTATGAGATATTTTTCCCCAAACACGTAATGTTCCGGAATTTGAGAACAGAGTGTCTTGACACTAGATTCTCTCTGCCTGATATGGTATGAAAAAGCCAGAAACGAATATTTTGGATGGAATGATATATCAAATCTTCTTAAAATAAGAATGTAAATACAATCTGATATATAAATATAGTACATGGTTTAATCAATTATAAATATAATAGAAGGATTTAACACTAATAAAAAGCAAACTAAATATATTAGACATTTTTTCATTAACAATACAGTAAAACGATTCAACCTTATTATGATATATGCGAGGAAATATATTATAACTTGTATAGTTAAAAATACATAGTAACGTGAAATTTTAATCAAATTAAAAAAAGTGAGAATAATACTAACAATATTATATTAATCCTATCAAACGCTAATGCCTCGACTATTTTGTGTTGATTTACGACATCTATCACTTATTCATACATTTATAAGCAAACATACTCTACAGTCTACCATACAATAATAATTGTAAAAATAGAGCAAGTATTGTGTTTCACAGATTGAAACCACAAGAGAGAGTCAGTTTTCGGCCTCCCTACATTTGTAGAGACACGGCTACTTAGTAAAATTAGAGGGTAGGGGAGAAATGTCACACAAAAGTTATTTAGATGTTTACGTGTGCATCGTGCCATTAAATAAGCAAAGTATCGTCGCGGGGGTCGAATCCTGGACAATGAAGTCACACCCGGCACAATACCAAAACTTGTCTGCCAATTTGAGCTTTAAAGTCAATTTTTTTATAACCATATTATAGCTAAGTTGGGTGTCAACATCCTGTGATGAAGCAGTTTTACTAATGTGTATTACGAGTAAGACTTTAATTTAAATTAAATATTTATTTATATCGGCCATCAGATACAATAATTTGTTTAATACAATTTTATCTACAACGGAGAGAAAACTAGAGATACATTGTTTCCTTGCCCACGCCATGCCCTTTCCAAAATAACCCCAACATATTTCGTGGGTGGCGACCTAACCGCTAAAGGCGACTGGAACCACTATTACAACGTCCAAGTTGCGGTGTATAAGATATTTAAATATACATTATTACTAAATCATTAGACATATTCACAATAATTACCAAAGTTATGCCGTTATCTATCGCAACTATTCATCTAAGTAATATATTACAATTTGTCTCTTAATGCACTATCCTGATCTGAAATCAATCAACCGTGCACAGTTGGCATCGTTTCTGAATATGGCTAGAGCAAAATACATCACACGGTATGGTAATAGGTTCCAATATTCCAGTTCGGATACAACGCATGCATAGAGTCCCTGTTACCGGGACTACCATCTAATGCCAAGATAATTCTCAGACAGAGCAGTTAATTGCAAGCACTGCACAACACTCAGGGCAGACTCCCTCGGGGTAGGGCCCTCCCCTCTTAATCATTCGAACCTAATGGAAATCCATCCGATGTATCGCACCTAAAATACGCATGAAATTTAAATGACTTACACGAAAAAAAAGATTGCAAAAATGTGTCCTAAATGAACAATGAGCCACCTAAGTGGTGCGTCCCGCGGGGTCGTTTCTATAGAATAATGCGTAGACACATAAAAGTGACTATCAATCAATCAATGTTATTTGAAGATGTTTCATTAGTAAATATTAAGATGTATGCTTACTTGTCGAATAGTAATTTTTTTGGGTTCTTCGAAAAATCTGATCAGAAACCACGCGGTAGGTGTCGACCACTATAGGTGAGATTCGCATAAAATGTTCTACTTTGGAGCATCGCTATAAAAAATGATGAAAAAGTAGTCAGTGTAACTTACCTAAAGGCGATTTGATTACTTTACAATTGTATTTTAAGAATTATATGGTAAACTGAACTACGAACTGGCCGCGCCAGGTTTATTTCATTTGACGCTGTTCTTTTATACAGTACTAATGTTGCATTATGATATAGTTTAAGTGATTGACTAATTATAATTTTTATATTAATTTGTTTATTAATGATAAATATTACAAAATATATTTGCAGTTGCTATTTTCAAATATTATTTTAAATTAACAATATCGAATTCAATTATTACAATATTATGATGAAAATAACTTATGAAATAAATAATTATACTTTTTGGTATCTATAAGGTATTACACGAATAAGTAGGAGGACAATATCGAGTGAAAAGTACAATACAATGTTGGTTAGAAGGCGTAGCTTTTTATGACAAAGATTGCAGGTACTTGGGCTTACGACTGTTTGCGATACAGCTTCAGTATATTTAAACTGCTTGACAGATTTTGATATATTTGTTTGGGTGTGAACTTCAGAAAAGTGTATGCATAATGTAAACAATGCTGTAGCATAAAGATTTTTAAGTATTCAACATGATGATGGTACAATATCTGGTACCTTTTATATTTCTTCAAACATCTCATGTATTGCACGCTGCTTCGTTCACTATTTTATATTTAAAACATTATGTGTGGCATAACAAAGGATTTGTCATTTGTGTCACATACCTATCTGGTAGTACGAAATACTAGTGGATTCAAATCCTTCTCGTGGGAGTTAGCATTAAGTTTTCTTTTCTCTAGTTAACATCGTACATTTCCACCCACCCACCATATATAGCTACAAATTGGCGAAAAGTGAATTGAGTGATTTATCATTATTTTGTTTGCATACCCAGAAAAATTCAAAAGGTGCTTCATTGAAAAAAGATTTGTGTAAAAACTTAAGTAACAGTTATTTATTTACTTATATTGAAGTAGATATACTTATAATTAAACAGCTTCACGCTTTTTCCCATTTAGACATATCTAATCAAGTGGGGAAGACCGTTCTCTCGAACGCAGTGTCGAAACACTCCATTTTCCACTTTCCTTCGGATTCGTGAGATTCTGCTGAATGCTGTTTAAGAGTGAGCAGGCACTCTGTTCTTCGTTCGTGTTCGTGTTTTTCAATGGGTGCTTAGTTTACAAGTTACAAGTAGTAGTTACAGTACAAGATTGGTGAAGTGAAAATAATTTAAATAAGTATATTCAGAAACTAAAGCCACTCTTTGTCCTGCCAGAACGTGGAATAGAAGAAATATATTAAATAATAATAAAAAAAACATTCGTCCCAATGAGGATCAAGCCCACAATCATCAAGTTTAAGGCAAGTCACTGTTCCACTGCGCAATGGTTGTCTCAAACATAGACCTATTATATACTACTATTATTGAATAAATTTTATTTAAGTAAATATAATAAAATTTAACTGCAAGTATTTACTAACTATTTTTATTTTGTGATCCTTACTTATACCTAAAGTTATTTATTAATATAAAAGTCAATCATACTATGTCCAAAGAGAACCAGGCAAAACTACATGTGAAAAAGAACATAAGGAATGTTAAATATCGCAAAAAAACAAAAACAAACGTCAACGACGAGCAAACAAACGAAAAGTTTTAAGGCAGTTTAGATTTTATCAGCTGCATCCAACACTGTGCACTAATAAAATTCACTTCATATATAGCGAACTTTATAAAAGCTATTTAAAATATCCAACAAAGTAGTATCCCAAGATCTATGTAAATTTAAATCGGAACAAGGATTCTGCGCCTTGACATAAAGTGTTGTGCTCAACCTGTAATAGCGTTGCTATCAAATATTAGGAGGCGTTTTCAGGTGGAGTGTGAAAATTCTATCATATTATTAAACATGCAAGTCTTGTATGAATATACCATTATTTTTTACCCACAAAATAGCAAAGTAAGTGTAGTGTCAAATATTTTATGCCCTTTTACTACTTATTAGATAATGATTAAACTGGAAAATTATACTATATAAGTTATATTTATGCAATAAATCGTAAATGTCTTAATTTAAATATATTTTGTACTGGAAATTATTTTATAGATTAGTAATACACCAAGTAATGAAACATTAAAGAAAAATAATGTTTATGGGTTATCAAAATATGTAACAGAAAATTTTTGTAAACACTGGTGCAACTTTGATATAATGTCTAGTAATAACCTTAAAATCTGACAAACAAATTATTTCTCTATATATTTTTCGAGCTTTATATTAACTTGAAAACAAATGTATATATTTTTTTGTTCGGCTACTTTATTACAAATCAATTTTGAACCATATATCCTTAATCGATTGAGTCGGCTCAATTTTGCAACCACGTTCAGTTTGGATTACAATGGATGGTTAGGTGCATGGTTAGCAAAACCCAACATGGCGGAACACCCAAAATGGCGGCCTACTTATTTTTAATGCACTTTCTTACAATATGTATATCAAATGAAAGAGCTTGCTAAGAATAATTCGTAAAAGCTTGTTGTTTTAAGATTTACTTTTTTAATTCAAAAATATACTTTAAAACATGAATTTAATAGTAATTATAGTTTTTATAACTCCTTACCCTCTCAATGGCCATGTAAGAGCCTTATGCTAGGGACAACTCAGTAAATAAAAATCGGTAAATTACGATGATACTTATCATTTAACACCTACATACAATGTCTCGCAATCCTGTTTTGTTGGGCTAAAGAACATTGTGAATTTTACTACATCGTTAATGTGTTTAATAAATTAATAATATAGCTGTCCACTAAGCGACAACAATAGGCGACTCTAAAGTTTGTGTAGTATTTTGAAAGAATCTGTAATTTGTCATATGTGTGTGTACCATTTTTTTTTTATTCCTTACTGTGCCACATTCCATACTAACTCGCGGCTCACAAAGAAGTTACAAATTAACAATAAGCACTGTGTTTTAAATACTGGTACAAATAAATGACTTAATAATATTCATTAATGGCTATTGTCGTATTATTTTTATTTTTTATTTAAAAACATGAATGTACATGCATAAACAAAGGATATCCATCAATATTGTATATCACCTTTTATTAACCTTGTCTCCTTTCTTACTTTATCTTTTTATCTTATGAATATATTTTTGAAGATTTTACAAAAAAAAGCTCCCCACCGCGCGTTTCGCCACTCAACACGCAGCTCGATTCATCAGCCCAAAAGGCTGAAAGTGCAATCGAGTGTCTTGGCACTATTCTCTCTGACTAACCTCAGTATCCAGCACAAAGCTGAAGATAAAAAACAGGTAGATGCTTAATTATAATCAATAATAGTGTACATATGTTTGTTACTGAGATTTATTTGAAATTGTCGCAGACTAGATAGCTAGCCCACTATTTGTATTCAAAGTATTGAATTTTCTTTAAAACAGTTTAAGTATTTAAAATAATATACACTACATTTTCTTAAAACTTCGTTACATGTAACATTAAATTGATGTAAATTCAAGGTAAAATAATGAAAATTGGCTAAAGATGTCATTAAATTAAATGTACCTAAAATAAATATTTCAATAAAATTCGAAGCGGAAAACATACGTAATGTGTAAAGTAATTACAACACGGCCAAAAGTACCAGACGCCAATTAGTAAAAAGTAAGTTTATAGCAATAATAATACAAACATATTAAAAATATATATATATATGATTGTAATTAAACTTCTTCGGGCATTACATACAATTGCAACAATTAAACGAGTAGCATGATATTTAAAAATGGAATAGGTCATGAACTTAACAAATTTTATTGGTTTATTTAGTCTTATAAGAATGACCAAGCTTCCTATTGGTATTTTATAAGTGCTCAAATTTTATATTAGCAATCAATCTTTGAATATCTATTTACCTTCAATTGTCTTAAAGTGAAAATACTTTTATCAAGGTAATTAAATTCGAGGCCATCGCGCCACAGTGGAAAGACTAAGTGCAATAGCGATTGGTTGAGGGTTCAATTCTCACTCGGAGGAATGATTATATTTCAATTATTTATATATCTCCTCGGATTCGTGTATAAAGTGGAGAATGGAATGTTTTGACTACACTAGGTTCTCTCTATGCTTTGCGGGAAAACATGTGAAGCTGTGAAATTAAATATTATCATACATATCATTCATATTCTATTCTATATTTACTAACTTGAAATTTCATAATATACACATGTTTGAAAAAAAATCGCAGTTTATAGCAAAATGTTACCTTAGTTTTTTGTATATAATATGGGGAATGAATAAGCTGAAGTTCTTTTTCTTCTTCTGCTGGCATTTAAAGTGTATCTGCAAGAGTTAGTAACGCTATACCTTATATAAAATAGTAGTAGTAGTCTTCTACTCCATAGAAACCAATAAGCTTTAGAATGTAACCACTTCTATTAAATTTAATATATTTATAAAAAATCTTTTTAATTGCCGATAGTCAGTTAAACTCACTGGCAGAAAATTAAATAGGAAGTTACAATTAAAAACACTTGTTTACATTTAAAATGAAAACTAAGCCCGTTACTAAACTGTTAAACACGGGCAATACCGTGGGCAACAAGTTGTAACTTATTCGTTTATAGCCTTTAAACTTTATAGCTTGTTAATTTAAGCAGATATCCAGAGAAATTTAAGTTTATAAGAGCTTTTAGATATGAAAACGCAAATTTCACTTATGGTATTTATTTATACTGAGATCCGAATGACTTGTAATAATAGTCTTTGAAAAAAAAGGTCCTTTGTAGAACAATTATTACTAACGATTGCTATAAAGGTATGCTGTTTCGCTTTGTAATAGTGTTTGCATATTGTTGCGGCGCTGTGAAATCTCGTAAATACAAATTGAATCTTTTCAGGGTTTCGTAAATTATTAACAGAAATGAAACCCTTGTTGAAGTCACTTCGTTTATAGTATGTCTGTTAAAACTTTTCTATCTATAATCTCACGATTACATAGTGTTGGATTTAAATCGTATTTTTTATACAAATAATAATTTTTAAATGAACTTGGTATAAGCTATTTATGCTGAAAAATAAACGAGTTAACTTATATACTTATAACTTTTTGTAGTTTATTTTACGAGTCAACTTGTTATTCATTATATTGTATGTATTCTAATATAATAATATAGAATAGCTGTAAAAGTTATATTAAACTTTTACTTAAAAGAATATTTATTTATAAAGTATAATAATGGTATATCAAATTTAACAAAGTGCCACATTAAATTATGTCACTGATAATCCATACTCATACTAATTAACTAAAAACTAAACTATTATTAATATTGTAAATGCGAAAGTAACTGTCTGTCTGTTTGTCTGTCTGTGACGATTGGGTGCGATTATGACAAACAAAAAACACTGATTGTCATGAAACTTTTCTCCCTTTTTATAGTCTTTTCCAGGAAATTCATTGTTTTACGAAAATACCACCGAAATAACTTAACAGTACACAGGCGAAGTCGCGAGCGGGCCGCTAGTATGTTTATAAATACCTAGTAAATACACTTTTGCATGTAAATGTCCTATTGACGCATAAACAACGTGTTCTCTTAGCATCGTCTATGTCACTTTTGTAAACACAAAGTTATATGAGTAATATTTATTTTATTAATTTAATATATTTCTGATGGATAACTAGAAAAACATTTTTTCATACACCTTTTAATTCGCATATTAATATAATAGTAATCAAATGACACTTTTAAATTATGAAAAATATACGGGTCATTTATTGTCCGCAACAGATTCATGCTTGTTTGAATATTTTATGTCGTTTTAGTCATTCTTTAGTCAAAATTTTCTTATGGCTTGTCACCATTCTTGTTTTATTCGATGGCATACAGAATAATATAGTGCTTAGGTATAATAAAACGGAAGAATTTACATTCACCTTTTATACGTGTTTTTGATACGATCCTTTTTTATTTTCACTTAAAAATTACATTGTACTCAGTTACTTTTCAATAAGTGGTGAATGGAACGATACGATATTTAGTTTAAAATAAAATATATTAATTATTATTATGAATAAAACGATTCAGTTGAGTATATCAGTCGTAAATTTTTGTATATCGTACATATATAGCTATATAGGTAGGCTTACAAAAATCGAATTCAATATTCACCGTTCGGTTAATATAACTTTTCACTTATATATTCATTGTTACAAACGTACGTTTACATCTATATTGTAAACTATGTCAGCAATGATTTCTGCGGGTTTTTTTCTTACAAAAGTTTTATAGGAATTAAAAAGATATTTGTATCACAAGAAATTCTTTATCTATTATTCATCTCATGATGAGATCTGTAGAAATCTAATATTTTTATACTATATTATAAAAATAAATCTAATATTTTTATAAAATACTAATATTTTTTTTATTTATTTAAATCTTTTTACAATGATTGTGCCATTGATTCACTTTGAATTTAACATATGTTTTGCTTGTAGAGGAATAAAATGCATCAATAACCTTCGACCTACCATTGACATAACCAACATACGAGTAAATTATTGTGCTCATTAAAGGAATGAAACGTATTACATAGTTAGAATATTTAGAAAAATTCCAAACAACAGTTAGTACATTGTAGTCATTAATCTTTAATAAATTATAATTTATAATGTGGAACTGCGGGACATAAATAAATATCTATTGTGTGCACAGTGTGGGTGCGTCACCAAAACTGACTCGGTCATAATATCGATATGTAAATAAACATCGAACTTCGTTTTAACATTTTTAATTTAATTTAAATATCAAATAAATGCAGGGCCGTCTTGGCGCAGTGGGACAGCGTCTAGCTATTAACGCGATTGGTTGTGGGTGCGATTCCCACTCGGGGGAATGATTGTATTTAGAATATTTTTATCACTTCGCTCTGGTACGTTAGAAAAGTGCGGCGTTGAGTTTAGTCTCGATACAGTTTATGTCTCGATTTCGAGCGAAAAGTGAGGAACGGAGAGTTTTGGCACCAAGTTCCCTATGACTTCCCTACAAAGCGGGAAAAGTGTCACTTTGAATTTATTAGCTAAATTTTTGTCAATACTCAAATATATAAAAGATTGAACATACATTATGTTTTAGCTCTAAAAACGTTAATTCAGTACTGGCGTAAGTTAAAGTCGAATTTCTCTAAAGGATCCACTATTAAGTGCGTAAGCTATAAGTATGGGTATTATAAATAAACAAAAACCATCTTTAATAAGATTTCATTACAGATATATCATTCAGTATAAGCAAATATTTTTTAAATAGGGTGTACAGACAGACAAACAAACATCTTTGTTTAATAAAAACTATAATAAACAGGGTCACGTGTCCCGGCTTACCAATTTTCATATCAAAGCTTTGAAATTACTTACGATAGGGCGTTTATGTCATCTTTACACGAGGGAGAGTGAAAGATTTTAATTTCGCTAAACCATATTAGTCTATCTGCCTTATCGCTGCGTTGCAGATTTTAATGAAATATTTGATCTATGCAGCCGAATTGCTTGGGAGTATCAATTACTTATGAGATGCATTGGCACTTAGACTTTCGTATTGCGTTTTAGAATATAATATTACTACAAATTTAATTTAAGAAAGTTATTTTTGAACCAATAGCAGCATAATTATCGTAATTTTTTTAAATTGCAATTCAGTATTTTCATGAATGGAAGACAAAAAGAAATTTTATGTGATTTTAATTATGATTAATTTATAATTGTATTCGATAACGCCACACTATGCTAGTATGCTATAATCTTATAATAACTTTTTTTTAAATTATCATCTGACTGCGCACGATGGTTGTAGGTTCGCCTCCGGTAAGGAATGTCATTACGTTCCACAACCCGGTCATGCTCAATACTTTAAATGGACTTACTTGTCTTTTAAATGACATAAAAAATATATATATATAAAACTAGTAGGGACTAGTAGAATTTTCTTAGTACGTACCTCACTTCTACAATTTTATTAATTTTAATATAACTTTCTAAAAATATAGTAATGTACGAATAAATACATAATATAGAAATAATTTTTGTGCTCTTATCAAATAAATAAGATAAATGCAAAACTTGATGTATATTGATGAACTGTTTGACCTTCAAACATAAAAGTTTAAACTCTATCCAAACCAACAGCTTTCAAAGCTGGAAAATTAATAAAAGTACTTGAAATTTGAAAACATCAAGAACTTCCAATGTAGTGATTTAAAATAACCAAGTTCGACTCCAACCGTCTCGGGACGACCGCCACCGGGCATTGTACGATTTGTTTCTATTTCCACGTATTTTATGCTGTATTTTTTGCTTATTTGATTTATTCCTTAACTTACGTAAGTCCAAACCTCTCCACAGGGTGTCCGATATTCCGATAGATACTGAATACATATGTTGTCTTGTATGTTTTCATCCAAATACGTAATAAAAGTTAGTGAAGTGTCACTTATTAACTGATTGGTGTTTTAAAGATCGAACAAATATGTTAGATTTATAGACATTCATTTCAATTATAAGCTAATAAAATTGTTATTTGTTTTTATTACCGCTTTAAAAATGGCTGCGGTAATATATTTTGATTATAATTGTTTTTTTATTTTTAATGATTAAGTTTGAGCAAGTGATATATTGTGAAATTAGATTAGTGGCTTAGTATAACTTACATACGTTTATTGTATTACGAAGACCGTCACAGAAAATAAATCTGCTATATCTACTATAATAATAAGGCTATTTATCATATCCGAGGTATCAATTACCGTATTAACAGTAAAAAAACATTTATGAAAGCAAAATTATACCAAATAATGGAAACAGTATTTTTTGTTTCAAAATAAAAATAAAAGCTCAAGCTTCTCAAATCAAAAGCTTCTAATTCACCACTAATATCAGCTATTACACCTTCTTTCAATTTTTTACGTATCAATTTGCTTAACAAAAACCGCGCCGTCATCAAACGAACAAGAACGAACAAATCAGTCAATATTATAAACAAAGGTCACTTGTCACAGGCGATTTTTTTTTTTTTTATATTTTTGTGTTTTTGTCCATTCGATGCAGGAAGACCCGCGGCGGGGGTTCGGGACCCCCCGCGGCACAACTACAACGCATCGTGGTTCAGAAACAAAAAGAAGTACAGTACCAAAGTCTAATCTATATGTCGAGCAATTATTGTAAAAATATCAAATATACGCTCTGTAGATATTAGAGTAGGTGACAGGTTCGATAAATGTGCAACTAAGGAGACATTTTTTACAAATAAAATAAATCTGTTTGTAAATATTAAAATAACCGCTTATAACTAAATGTATGGATTTGTATGTACAATTTTTGTCTTTCTGTTTGTTCCGGCTAATCCCTGGAAGGGTTGGACTCATCTTGACGGGACTTTCACAAGCAGATGGCTGATGTAAAAAGGGGTAACTTAGGCTTCTTCTTTTATTTTAGAATTCCACTCGGACTAAGTCGCGAAGCACAGCTAGTATTTATATAAAAAAGAGTATCAAAATGTCATGCCTTCAAATAAAAAAGATCTGTAACTTAAATAAAATAATATGTTTTAGTATAAGGTGCAGTTTGAAAAATATTTCTTTTTCTTATGCCAGTGTGCACAAATGTACAAAATATTAAGAACATAACACATTTTTTTTATAAACTGATCTGGACTTGTCCAGTTTTAAATAAACACTCATAAGTTGTAGCTTATTCATATAATATTGTCGATGGCCATAAAAATATTTTGCGCAACAGGTGCCAAAAAAGTTCTAACGTTATCGCCTTAGAAAGTCAATAGTTATGTCATTATTACCTCATAAGCTCAAGCGCCCTTCTCAATCTGCGTCCATATGTCTTTATTAGGCACCTTCTAACAACAGATAAGTTTTAAGCCCCCATAATAGTATATAAATGTTCATTTGTTCTTGACCTTCTTGTGAAGTGGTCAAACACATTTTTCTTAACGGCAGTTCGAATTCCGGCTATGGTAAACGATTAACGAAATAAAATTTTACTGCTTGATAATTTAATGTAATTGAAAGTTGTACGAAGATTCACGATAACAAGATTAAAGCGCAAAGGCAACTTCTTATATATAATCAGAAATATATCACAGATACAGTTATTAAGAATCGATTATCATCTAAGATAATGTTTAGATTCGTCTATAGCTTACCGTGGTCACATTTTCGGACTCATACGAAAGCCCAAAATAGAGGACAATAATTTAATAAGGTTTACATTTCTCTTATCTGTTTGTTAGGGGATGTAGAGAGGCCATGGTGACCTAGGTTTAGATTTCCACTCGAAGGAATGATTGTTTTTGAATTACTCTGATAGAAAACACAGTGTTGAGTTCCGCCACTCAATACACAATATCTTGAATTCGGAAACCGAGCGGTAAGAGGAAGGTGTGTTTGGACACTAGCTTCTCTCTGCATATACTACTATACGGGAAAATATATGAAGTTGAAACAATATGTATATGATATAATATTAATTAAATAATTCACTATATCATTCCAATTCCAATACATTTCAAACGCCTGTCGCACTAACATTTTAACAAAAGTCATTTAATTTCACTCTATATTAATCGAATCTGCACCTTAGACGCCGAACAACGTGAGTGAGTCAAATGTCGCAAACCACGGGACGCTGTATATAATAAGGAATTTACATATTATTGTCATGGAAACTAATGTCTGAATGGTTTTTGGATTTGCTGACTTAATACAAAATGCTTTTACGGTGGTCGATGTCGACGTGATGTAAGGATATTCTCTATAGCGCGCGATGTAGTGATATAAAACTATCCTATATTATAGTTATTTTTCTATATTATAATAGCCAGTTATTTTAGTTATATTTAAAAAAAATGGCATAATACGAGTAAAATGGATTTCATGCATTTTAAAGAGTAATAAAGTTTTATATTACGTACAATTCCTTGAAGCTCAATATTTGTCAAATGTAATTGTAATTGTGATTTAATAAAAAATATAAAATTATAATAATATAACAACGAAGCTAATTTAAAGTATAGCTTATAGGTTACCTTGAAAAATCAACCTAAAAGAGCGCATTGCACAAATGTTCGCTTATTTAGATGGTCGCGTAATTTATGATCATCGACCAAACGCTGTATTGTCTCTTCGAGTTATTAGATTTATTTTTAAAATTTTTGTATTCCCACAGGTTATATAGGATTATGATGTTGGGATTGTATATCTGCAAGCTTAAATGCCGTAAGTTGTGAATAATTTTCTATTGTTTTACAAAAATATACTATTTTTATATTCATACAAATCATAAAGGTTAATAAAAGAGGTAATTATATTCGTATTATCATTGGTAATATTCCAATGAATATGTACATGTATATATAAATATATATATATATTCATTGAAATATGTATATATATTAAATATCGAAAATTATTTATCATTTATTCGTTGTGCATTTTGCACATATTTTGTTCATAATCACCTCACAATGTTAAACGTGTATCGCTATTTAATATTAAGTCGAGAATACTATTATATGTTCTCCGGAAATCAGCCAAGTAATAAAGGTCTGAAGTAGAAAGCTGCCCACTGCGTGATAGATGCTTGGAAGCTACAAAAAAACAACGCAATTGCTTCAACGAAACATGTATCATAAAATGAATGACCACGTCGTATATCTTCACCTGCTTAGTAAAACATAAATTATAATACATTATGTTGTACAAACGGACAGTACGAACTCATTCAGAGAGACGTTCGAAAAATATTATCAACGTTATTAGGGCAAATAGAAAAAGTGCTCGAAGCTCTCGCTGTGTAGCATTGTGGACGTCCGTGACTAATGTCATGAATTTGGTTAAGCACCGAATAAAGATTAAAAATATCAAGGACGCTAAATCGATTCGTAACTAACTTCCCTACAAACATAACATTTATCAAATTTCATTTAGTGATAACATTACTGTTTTTTATTTTGGTTTTTTTTTTGTATTTGACTCTACAATAAATATTTTATATAGACGTAATAACTTCGTTGATCTCTTGTGGTGTGACGAAGTGTGTAATGCTTAGCCTGGTTTAGGGCATAAGTTAATTAGTATTACTACTTGTATTTTTACATTCTCATATTAAGAATGAAATTAGATAAAATGCCATAATAGACCGATAAATATATTTCAATCTACTGACGTCTTACACAGTTCATGCCCACTAAGCCAAATGGTCATAAAACAGCATTAAACTTTTGTTTACGATCAGGCCCGATTGAGAAAAACCATACGCGAATAATTATTCGAAAATCAAGTTAGGCATCGTAAATATCGATTACCCCGACTCGAGTTATGTAACCGCACGCGTCTATAGCTTTTTATTATCAATTAGATGATTTTATATGGTGGCGGATTAAGAGTGCGTGTCTGTAACGAACGTCAGAAGCTTACGGGGGATGACAAGCTTTTATCGAAAGTATTTTATACCGCAAAATTGACATCGGTGTAACTACGTTACTCATGGTGTGAGTAAAACATGTTATCATGTTAATAAAATATATCGGTCAGTGTAAGAGCCAGCGTTCGCGCGGCGGGATTCAATTTATGCTGTTTTGTATGAGCTTGTCCATTTTTGTTAATGTGAAAATTAAATCAGAACCGGTGAGAAAACAACGGCGCCGATGTCTCACCGTTAACAGGTAAATGAAATGATGATATACTGTTTATTTGTATTGTACGGTGTACACGTCGTGTTTTAAACTTTACGGATTTAATTTTCTAATTGATATTTTTTTTATTATTCATTTACCGTAATTTTTATTATTACATTTTGTACTGATTTTTTTTCTTCTTTATAAGCCTTAACATAAATAAATTATAAAAAAATAATAACTCACGAAATATCCAATGTGTTACAGTACAGTATAGTTGGCTACTAGCCCCATTTGCATACAGACGTTTATGTAAAGCACATTGCAATGTGTCATACATTTGTTTTATAATATAATGTATTTTTTAGGCACTATTAAAAAAAATATTGCCAATCTGTACTGTTTCTCTATATAAAATACTAGCACCCGCCCGACTCTCGGCTTCAAAAACGCTGCAACACTAATAAAATATAACCTGTGTCACTCCTGAATAGTGTTCTTTAGAAAACGTATATAAAATTTGAACGCAGCGGTATTTGAACCCGCGTCTCTTGAAAACCGTTCAATATATATGTTTTTCAATTTCCGAAGTGTGTAAATAACACTTTGAAAACAATGTTACAAGAAGTGTAGCTTTCTGATAGTGAATCGGGACACTACTACTATACAAAGAAACTGTACCTCTTTATTAGTATATATATTGTACTTTTTACTATTAAATAAATAATATCATAACCGTGTATCTATTACATCTAAATGTAAAACAAATTATAAAACACCCACCCATAAAACTGGGGACGACCACAAACAGCACCGAAATCCAATCAATGTTTTATCACGTTCACGTCAATATTCAAGATTTATCCAATTAATATTTCCAACGGATCAAATACCCGAGTTCCGAATACTTTCACGCCAGACTTCAGGATGCCAGAGGGTTTATCTCGAAACGACTTTCCAACTCACTGATTGCGTTCTCCGTTCGTATTTAAGAGGAATATTTGCTAGGCATCTTCTATACATTATTCTGATTTAACATTTGTGTTCTCTTTGTAAATTAAGACAGTTGTAAATGTTGTCATTTCTTTAAGGTGCCTTGCTGTATTCAAATATTATACAGGTTGTGTTTGTAATATACACGGTACACGTATTGTACCGAAATGTTTATTACATTTATAGTTTTTCTAAAAAAAGGCAAAACATATATTTGTTATATTTTAACTTAAATAAATTATAACTATATAATAACCTAAAAATATAATATAATATTTTTAACTAAGAAGAAATGAGGATTTTTTAGTACAACAAATTAGATTGCCACTCCACAAACTATAGATATATTACTTTATCGAAAACAATGTTAAAAAGTTAGTTTAAATGATGAAAACTCATACAAAATTTCAATGAAAACGATGTTTGTTTTCACTACAATTTACATAGATTCTATTTCCATTGATACTTTCCTTCCTTGCATATTTTAAGAAATTGTTATTAAAATATAATCTTTACAGCTGGTTGTTAATAATTTTTTTGTTGACAAACAATACCATATTCAGATATGTTTTTCATTTACCCAAATATATATTTCAATATGCAGATATTTCTTAACTTGCTTCAATAAAGACTTCAGCAATAACAACTCAAATACCCTTAGAATGTATAGAATTCGGGTGGAAAATGGAGTACTGACTATCTTGATAGTAAGTTTTTAAGCGCCTTAGCTCAGCTCTTCCTTTCTTAGAACACTAACAAGTTGAACATTTTACAAAATGAGTAATGACAAATTGATGCTTTAAAAGGCGTGAAATAGGCGTGTACTAGTCTATGTCATTATATGACACCGTATCAGCCATCTCAAAACGGTTACACTGCGATAACTAAAAACATGACATAAGTATTTCTTAAAATATGTGGTCATCTGTCTGCTTATTTAATAGCCACACGATATTGTAAATACTAGGGTAGAAATATTTTGATTAGTATTGGGTTTTTAATTTACAATTCATGGGGAGTGGTTGTCCTAAAAATAAAGTTAGCTTTTTTCATAATTTATTGCACTCTTCAATTTTCCAGTCAATAACCGATTTGCCTGCGTTAGTAAAAACCAAGCCATATTTTGTTTAATTAGATGAATAAACACACACACACACACACATATTACACATTAATAAATAATTAACGCAAATATTGCCTATTATTTTACACATCGATTGTTAACAATCCTAATAATTTAATTATCATTTTCACGTATGTTCGTAATTTTGATTTGCGAATCCAATACAACAAAATGTACTGACAGGACTCAAAGATGAAGTTTTGTTAACATCGTGAGAAGGCAAAGCCTTTTTAATTATAGGTAGAATTTGTCTTGACAGAGAGAACCTTCTGTCAAGACACTCCGTTCTCCACTTTCTGCCCGAGCGAGTTGATTGGCGGAACTAATATTTTAAAGCAAAATAATTTAAACTTAATTATTCCTCCGAGTTGGAATCGAATTTACAATACTGAGTCACAGTGGGTTATGAAATATTAATAAGTATAATTTGTAATTTAGCTTTTTTTTAACTTTTAGTGAGTATGGACAAACTTGTACATTAAGCCTGACAGTATGGAGATGCAAGATAAGTACCTTCGTTATCTGCAATGTAAGAGCTACTCGGTGATGGTATCGACTCGGTTGAAATCTTGGAACTAATATTTTACGCATATTTGAAATACCACTTTGGTTATATAATAACAGAAACATTCCGTTTTGTGATTTTAAGAGATTAAATAAAAAAATAAAGATGTTTATGTTTTTACTAGACGAATTTAGTAAAATTCTAGGATTTGAACTTGTAACCGTCTTGCTTTTGTAATTTGTAGCTGTCTAGGTTTATTATATAAAGATTGTTGATTTAATAATAACTTAACAAACCCACTACAAAGACATAAATGAAAAAAGGGTCGAAATGACTATTGATTGAAAATTTTTGTAGCTAGCCTATCATTCATTTTAATTAAGTGTAAAGCTAAAAAACACTACATTTAAACATCTTTAGGTTATTTCTTAATAAAATTCTAGGTTAACTAATAGATTTGGGCAAGAAAAAAAACAAATGTAGCGAACTAAAACGCTCTTCCTGAACTTTACCTACATCCCTATATATAAAAAGAATATACATATGAAAACGTCGATTTCCACGAATAGGCAAATTATTTACTAACACTATATTTCTTTATTCATACTCTAAAGCAATTGTTCTATTTAAATTAACAAGAGCGAAACACCCATGTTTTATGTAGAGCTCGATAAATTTAGTAAATCTTAAAACAATAAATAAAATGGCCTCATGCATATAGCGATAGGTGATTTATTAGCAATGTGTTGAGCCCGGAGCGTGATAGAATTCGCACCCCTAACTAAAATATTTCTAAATCTGGTTTGCACGTTCAATTTTGTTATATTGCAATGTTTTTAACCTGTTTTATTTAGTAGAGACGGTTTTAATATTAGTTGTTGGAGTAATTTGGCAGCATTTTCTTGAAATCTACAGATTTTATTATATTTTTTATATTATAGACAAAGCAAACGAGCGTTCAGGTCACCTGATGGTAAGTGGTCTCCGCCGCCCAGAAGAGCTACAGGGATGAAAATAGAATAGAGTTTTTTTTTAGAGATTTAAGTACATTTGATCTGGAAAATTATAATCTATAGTTTTTTTGACCTTTCAATTTAAGTAGTTTTTTTCAGTTGAATTGTATTTTAGTTTTAATTAAATTATATAAAGTGCAAATGTGCATATGAAAGTGTTAATAATAAAAAAATGGCAAGAATAACCACGGTATGAGCATAGTTCTAACGTAAATACAAAAAGTAAGGGCTCGTGATAAATGTAGGGATATGAATAAAATTTACTCGTCTTCGGAAATCTTTACATACATTAGACCTAAGGGGGCAGGTGTGAAACATAAATCCGTGTACATTTACACTAATTACAAGGGTATTAGATCGATCAATCAGTTCGTTTTAAAATATTAAACTTAATTTTAGAATATTATTAGCAAATATTTAAATTAATTGTAAGACATATATGTAATTAAGCAGTATTTATGTAATAAGTATGTATCATTGGTGTTCATAAACGGGTAAAGTGTATTTTCCATTAGGAAGTGTGAATAAAAAGCCTTGTTTCTAGCCACTTTTTTTACGCTTCGCACAGACAATACAACATTTCATATACTAGTTTTATATTTTTATTTATTTACTTAGTTATTCGGTATTAGATATTCTAGCGTTGAGGTCCGCCGCTCTGCATACTATGTCTCGAATTTGGGTGAAAAATGGAATACGGAGTGTCTTGACACAAGGTATATCCCGATATGCGATAAAAAAGTGAAACTTTGATATTCGCTTATCATTCGATTCCTTTAATAATTCGTAATATTTACAATTAATTACCATACTGTACAAACTTTACATAATGCATAAGGTGTTAGCAATTTAGATATAAGTTCAGTATAAAAAAAAACTTGTTTTTTACCCTGCAAATATGATTATTATTTTAATTTAATTTTCACGTCGATTGGACAAAATAGTCTTTTAAATAGTAATACTATTCTTATAATAGATTATAAAACGTAATGAATGTAATTATTTATACAAATGACTCCAGCTCGGTTAAGTGGATCCACCGCGAAGTTTCGACCGCCGACCGCTAACTGGACGTTTCTGGGGGTTTACCAGAACGAGCTTTGAATATTTTAGTACTTTTAAAACAGTGTAGAAGTTATATTTAATTTTATAGGGTAATTTGAAACTAACAAACATGCTGGGACTTTATTATTGATACATAGCATTGAACAGTTTCATTTGGATATGTATACATTCATTTATTAATTTATTATTGGTCTTTAATCCAGTGGTGTACACTATAGTACGAAAAGTATACAAAATATATTATATTTGTAGCTATTATAGTTGTTTAAATTTTGCTTATACATAAAAACTTAGACTAAAGTCTAGACAATCTAAGCTTTATAAAGGAATTAGAAATATAAAATCTTAGACTGAATTTAAGTCGACATTGTGTTGGTTTACATTTAATATATCTTTAAATATCGACTTTTTATAAAAACGTTTCAAAAGCTAAGTTTCTACTATAATAATATTTTATATAACACAATTACTCTACTTGCTGTAATAACTGGAAACTGGGTGCGGCATCTGGCGGCCACCTTACGGAACTTGTTACAATGATAAACTAACCTGCATGCTAACTACAGCTACTCGGCATATAAATCAGATGGTGTGAACTTGAGATCATACTGAATTCCCTCCAAATATAATATAAAAGTGATAAAATTGACGTGGAATTAGCTTAAAAAGTTATATGTTTCATAAAATGTAGAGCCAGATGACAATAATATAAAAAGGATAATTAAAAAATAATTCACGAACATTACACGGTAAAAATAGTGAAATTATCTATAAAGCCATTTACTCTTATATTATTTAAATTGTTCAATGTTTAATAAATTTGAAACAACAAAATATCTGAAAGAAAAGAAAGCAATAGTAATACGAAATAAAAAATAACAAGCTCAGTTAAAAATATTTATTTTGATACTTATATTATATTACTTATGGCTTGTACAAGACTCTATGTCCTTTAATACAAGTTTCACAAGAATCCTCTCTTTCTTTTTCAAGCCATGAGCATATTTGTATAATATTATGGTTTTGATTATCAGCAACTAATTAAGATCAGACTTCAGTAAACAACTTTACAACCGCAATCACTAACGATGTATCGTAAAGGTGAAGTATAAAATATTAGAATCGGCACAGTTTGATTGGTTGCGTAGATTAGCTTCAATTTGTACTGTCAATGTTTATGACGATTTTACGAGTATTATAGGTTTTATTGCGGTTGGATTGCTATTTACTTATTTGATTAACTAAATCAATGATTTTATCGGGTTATTGTAAGCTTTTATGGCTAGGTATGTGTAGGTTTATATGTGTACATGCATACTAATACATGAACAGCTCATCTGTTGGTTGTTATTGGTCAAAAGTAAATTTAAAATGGTATATTTATATTATAGTATATTTGAGAAAAAACGACGTTTCGAATACTTTACAGTAGTCCGTGGGCACAGTAGACCTGGCACATCGATGAAAAGGCAAAATATATGCGATTACACCGGTTGAATTGGTTTCATTTCAAAATGTAATGAAAACCAAAGATCTTATTAGATAAAACAAAATTGATTGTTTTATAAAATTTAATATCGCGAAAAACAAAGATTTATTACTTATTAGATAAAACAAAATTGATTGTTTTATTAATTTATTTTTGCAGCTTAACAGTATGTTTGTTTACCTTTGTGTATTAAAATATTCAATTTGTGTATGTAAGTTTTACCTATAAACTTTTTAATTTTTTTTTTATACCATCATAATTTAATTTTGTTGTATTTTTATGGAGTATTTCTTAGTAACGTTCACGAAAGAAAAATATTGTATTTTTATATCATTATATTTATATCATTTATTTAATAAAATATAATATTAGTTTACAAATTACGAACAATGGAGCACGCTTATAATTATTTTCTTCTCAGAACGACCAAGATATCAAGTTCATGCAATGAAAATTTTGTATTGTCATCATATTTGTATACGTGTGTAAATTTTCAAGCAGGTCGGAGTATAAGAAGTGTTACTATATTATAACTGTTTGTAGCGTTGCTAATTTTTCTTAAATAAATTTATAGATTGAGAAATGTAAAATTAATGAAAGAGTGTTATAAATTGTTCCAATAGTACCATTTAATTTATATTTTGTACATCCCTCTGTCTAACCAGATGAAAAGAGAGTCAGTTACAACTGAGTTTTAATAAGATTTAATACATTGCAAATATAGGTGTTCCCATAAATGAGATTTGAACTTGTTTAAAATTTAACACAATAGTGTTCAATTAGGCCTTCCAAAGTGCCCCACGACTACTATGATTAGTATTTTTCATGTAGGTATTTAGATAATTTTATAATTGTCAGGTTTATGAAATTTATATTAAAACTTACTCCTCGTCTAGTTCTGGTTACGAGTTTCTTTGCAGCTGCGCAATTGTTATTTTAAATTGGGATAAGGTAAGAAATAAAACAACATGACTTTTTAATTTTATTGAAACATCATCATTATATAGTGTAAAATGGCTTTATTAGTACGCTGTTTAATTACAGTTCATTATAACTATTAGGTAGCTAATAACTTTCATAATATTTAAACTCTACACGTTTAATGTATGATTTAGCATTTATATACAAGATTTCCCAGAAACTTCGTTATTAATATGCGTAAATTATTAGTAAAACAAACATTTCAGGTTAATTAAACACAACAAAAGGAACTAGAAAAGGTAACATCAACCAACAAGTTCGGCGAACCTGTTTTCTGTTGGCTGACTAAAGCTTATCGTTATCACATTAAATATATGTATGTATAGAATTTATTCAAACGATCCTTGCCCTTTACCTCTAATTGAATTCCTTTAATTAATCTAAATTAACAAAGCTTTTGAGGCGTTTTTGTAAGTGGTGCTTTTTATTAGTTTCTAAGTATTGTGAAGAGTGAGGGAGCAACCCTCCGGACTTTTACTGCCTCATTATCGACTTTTTTTCTCATTTTGTTTAAACATTATTCAACATTGAAACTCCTTAAAACCTCGGCCTCCATTATCTCGGTTTTAAATCTTTATAGTTAATAAAGGAAGTTGAAATTGAATTTGCTGTAAAGTGATTTTATTAATGGACCTCATTTCGTTTTTTTCTGTTTGTTATTCATTTTATCTTAAGTTATATATTGCTATAGTTTGAAATGTAAAAACTAAGAAGTTTGTAATGTAATTCTAATTTCTATGAAACATACAGTGAACGATGTTAATTCTAACTCGAC
Source organism: Podotricha telesiphe (assembly GCA_038994665.1). Lineage (NCBI taxonomy): Eukaryota > Metazoa > Arthropoda > Insecta > Lepidoptera > Nymphalidae > Podotricha > Podotricha telesiphe. Next base: position 336,077 of record JAOYRR010000014.1, on the reverse strand, counting down.
TTTTTAATTAATTAACCATTGAGGGGTGAAATAAAATATATATCTTTGAAATAAAGATTTAATTACAATCGTTACATAATTTTGCTTATAATAATAATTAATAGGTTTATATTCTATAAATACCTATATAGAATATTTAATATTAAGCGAATGTATTCGATTTGGTCACATTAAATTTTTAAACGAACTGACTATCCAAGCCTCAATAGAAAAATATGGTGACCACTGTACGATGCAACGTCATTTACGGTGTAATAAATTATTATACATAATATATTGAAACAAAATATATTTATTAACTGTAAGTACAGAAGTTACAAACATTTTTATATATGTATTCCTTATTTTAGTGCTGTATAAAATATGATAAGGACAGAATAAATTAAATCCATCTAAACGTATTTCGTGGCCTAATAAACAGATTATTAATATAAATTTAAAATGCAGCTGTGATTCGATGAAAGAAGCTTCGTATTCTAATTTAAATAATGTTAATCTATCTGAAACGTGCCTTATATTACCCACGTGACGTGAAACCGACATCGACGAAATATTCACAACGTACCCATACAAAGATAGCAAACAATAAAATATATTTATATATATATATAAATATATATATATGATAAATTTATTTACAGATTACCTAATAATACTTTTAAACAATATTTATAAATCGCTCCAAGAAACGACGGAAGTGGTTAGAACAGTCATAACTACTTTGTACACTTCATGTGAAACTAAATATAATATAGAAAAATCTACAACTCCGCCTATATACAATCATCAACAACAAACAAACCGACGTATCGATGTAGAGTAGAAATAGCCGGGCACCGTATATATATGTATACACTGAATAAATGAATCATATATCACTTATTATTTGGAAGAACTGAACATTAGGCCTTAATATTATAATTTACTTTAAAATTAAAACATAATTTACAATTTACTAAAACCAATGGCTATTTTAATTTAATAGTTGTAATTTGCAGCTCCTGCTATATCTTATATCTATAAAAATACTGAGCAACGTTCTTTCCGTACATTGATTTAAGCACTAGGACATTTCAAGATCAAAAATAAAAATAATTAAGTACAATCAATTCCCTTTTACATTACAATATGTGTTTTTAAATTTCACAAAATAATTCTATATGATAACAAAATTAAACAATATACTGATTCATGGAACAGGCCAGAGTTTCTACTAGTAGTAGATCTTATAGAACACACTGTGCCACTGTCATGGCATGAAGTCACTACGGCAAGCAGCGACCCAGGTTTCTCGTGCTTTACCTGCAATAAATAAATCTATATATTAGATGGAACAATAAATAAGTATACAGAAAATATGTACACCAGTTTCGTTTTAATCGATATTTTTTTGAATCATTACAAAATTTTACTTTCCGGGTATCTTAATTTGTCTGGGGCAATATACCCCCCAAAACATACACCTTGTATGTTTTTGTAAAAATTTCTAAATTTTATTAATTGAACAGGTGTACTCGAAATGTTTAATTGTTGATATTACTTATAGTTACAAACATTTCAAATGACAACAGATTTCCATAACTTCCGAATGGGATGACATTCGAACAGAGAGGCTTCTAAAAAGAATAGCGGTATTTAAATTACCGAAAAAACAAGGTCCGGCCAGATTTGATTCTATCGCTCGCCCTCCAGCGCGTTCACACATAACGGACAAAAAATAAAAAAAGCTCAAACCAATCGAGATGAGGTGACGAAACGTTCAGTCTCATTATCTGAGAATTTATTAACGAATCGTTCGGACCGGAAAACCAAAATGTGAAAGAAATAAAAATTTGACCGCAGGCGAGGTCATTCCAACCGTACGGCGTCAATGAAAAAAGAAGTCGCGACTGAATGAAACAGAGGGACTCGAGGATCTAAAGATAAGAGGCAAGATTAGAGTAAGGTAAAAAAATAAAGCGGTTTTAATGTGGATGTAGTGTAGTGAATGAAAGGGTCCATTGAGCTCGCCCACGCACGCTATCTGGCCAAGGAGACTCGCTGCCGTGCGCCCGCGCACAATACGATGCACATTCATAAATTAACGTTTTTTACCCTTAGAACAATCCCCGTTTTATTATTCAAAGGTATTAGAGCTAGGTGCGGTGGATTACTTGACTTCCATTTAAATGTGTCATGTTTAGGCATTGTTTTCGGAATTACTATATTATAGATAATTGAAATATGATTTTATCTTTTTACACAATATTAGTGGAATATTGAATTACACAGAGTTTCCAGTACAGTTTCCACCACCGCGCCGTGTGAAACTAATAATATTTAATGACTAATATTCTGTTATTTGGCTTAGAGGGTTTCATTTGGTAGCTATATTATTTGGATAAATAAAAACGATACAGGTATGTTATTTAAGTCAAAAACGAGGACTGTCGATTTCGGACCATTCTTTTTGGGCCTTAAAAGAATGCCGCGATAAGGAGTTATTTTCGCGTCAAGGAATTCGCTGGGCAAAAAGGCGTGAAAACGAAAATAATACAAAAGGTAATAGATGTGAATTTGTGAGTGTTCGGTTAAAACAGAATTCTTGGCGGTGCCTCCGTGTGCGGCGGCGTCGACGGCGCGATTTATTGTAATGAGGCGAGAATGCCGAGCCGCGGTGTGTTCGGAGAAACCCTTTGACGACTCTTAGAAAAATGCCACTAGACAACCCGATGGGAAGCTAAGTTCTGACATTGTGCTATAAAATGTTATTATGATAGAGTTCAAGTACTCTGGGGTTACAAAATGCCATTATGACAAATGATCTGCCTAGTAAATATTACAAAAATAAATTGTTTTAAAACATTCTTAATTGCAATTTTTGAAATTCTATATAAAGCCATAACATAGTCATAGTCATAGTCATATAGATCCCAAAAAAATCATATATAGGAAAGCCATCTTATTTAGGCAGGTCAGCTGTAGGTGTGAGGAGTGCGGTGGAACGCGTTGACACTGACAAATGACGCAAGATTGCAATCTCCCCCGCCCTTCCGCCTCAACGCGCCTCCATTGTTTTCAATTACCGACATGACACTCAACTCAGACACAACCACAACTCTGTTTATGGCGCTATCGATATCTTTACTACGATCATCCATTTACGATTTCTCTAGTTTTCAAATGAGTTTACTTTTGATTTGAATCAATCAGAAAGTAACTTCAATGGTCAGGTTCAGGACAATTAATAATCCTTTATACACTCTATCATTTTCATTTGTTTGGTATAATTTTTATTTAGTTATAGCGTAGTAGAAAATGCGAAATTAATTAAATTTACTTCAACTAACTTTGAATAGACCTTACAAAATTATGATCAAAACTCAAAAGACCTTACTTATATGTATAGGGATACAACAATACAAATAATTGATGTTTAAGAATATATTTACCTTTTATAAAATGGTTTGAAGGCTGCAGTTCCTTCGTGGTGTTGGTTAGGTTGATGGTTGTTAGCATGATGGGGATTATGGTAAGGATCACGTTGCGGGGATTGTTGATGTCTCGGGAAACAGTAGCCGGAACCACCCCCACTGCCGAGAGGGTTCGCCACACTGGGCACCTTCATGTTAGGCGGCGTCTGCGGTGGAGTATCTGTCTGCACATCCGGAAACGCAGCGGGATGCACGCAAGGATGCTGCCCACCATATTGTCCCCCAGGGAAGCCGCCATAACGTCCATAAGAGCCACTTGCTGGACTTGCTGCCGCGGTGGCTGGTAATGCAAATCCGTTTGAACTGCCGTCTGCAGCTGACGCTCTCTCGTGACCGTGACCGTAGCCATGTTGTGGCCAAGGTTGGGCAGCTGGGGGTGGTGTCTTGCACGCGGCTGTATCAGCTAAAGACCATATCTTCGGCTTTGAAGCTGGAATAGGTACTCCACAATCTGAAGTGCCGCGCTTAGATTCTTCTTTTATACCATAACCGAGCAGCTGACTATGCATCCCTTGCAGCAGTTCGTCGCCCTTCCTTTCATCATCTGCAAAGATAATTATATCTACCGTTCATAAGCTGAATTCAAACAACACGCGTGATTACAACACATCGAGAGATTACTCGCAATAGCCGGAACCGTGTCTAAAGTGACGTCAATAAAATATCGTAAAGAGTTCTTTCAAAATCGATACGTTTCGCATTAAACCTACGTGACCGTCACACAGGGGACATAAGTTTCCTCTAGTAAGATGCGGTATCTCCAGATTTCCTTTGGGTAAGTCGTGTGAAAATACGTTTGGCGCGCAGTGACCCATTCGTTAAGTGGTTATCCGATTAGCGAAGTGAAAATACCACTTTGGGGCGCGAGTCCCCAGCCGCGGGCGGACCCCGATCCCTTTCACATTTAAGCCGAGCATTTATTTCGCATTTTCCGGCGCGCCCCGCGGCTCCGCGCCGTCTCTGCGGAATGCGACCCACACAATTAATGGTCAACCTCACTTCTCGTCCTTTCTATGTCGCCCGTAGATATTTTTTACATTCCTTTTCCGAATGCTGTCGATAGAAAATATCAACGTGGCCAGACGACACGACATAAAAAAATTACGTGATATTTACAATGCTCGTCAAATTAAACCAACATTATCCTTGATTTTAAAAAATAGCGTTATTTTACAATTACACAGAAATGTTTATTCAGCAAAATTTTATAAGGCTCTAAGTATTATCATAATACCGTTTTCCGTTGTAAAGTGGCTTTTGGGGCGCGGAGGGTTCAGGCGCCTAATGAAATTCAGAGTCGCGGGGGGCGCGAGGCGCGACCGCTCGACTTCATTCGCTTTATTCCATTTAATGCTGACTGCTCCTAACTTTTAAGAGGGGTTATCCGGCTTGCCCTTCACTAGGGATAAATAGGGATGCCACTGATACTCGGCGCGAAGATATTTATCCGGCAAATTGTTTTAATTTTCATTGTATTAATCTAATAAAGGCCCACAACGGCGGGAGATAAGCGGGAATGGATGATTTCGTAATGTATTATTCGCGCAATACGTTCAATGTGTTCATTAAGTTAATTTCTATACAAATTGCTAGGGCACTTTATTCAATTTGAAACTATATTGATAACAACTTATCATATTTCAAATGAATTTTAACGATTATAACCAATTTATGCTCCAAAAGCAGTTATACTTGTTTTATATTACACCACCAGTGAATTTTGTTACGACCATATATATGTATGTATATCATAAATTTTATACTGAAAGTTAGTTGATTATAAGCCGTCTTTATACAGTGTGATTAAAAACTGTTACGAGAAAAAATATTAAACTGAACTTTTAATTTTCAATCAGCCAAATCGATACGCCTATCAATTTCGAATCTCCCCAAATATGCAAACGATTTCGAGCAGATCCGTGGACAGCCACGACAGTCGCACAGCCTCGAGTGGTTTTTCCCTTTAGTCATTCTACCCTAAAACGCGCCCCTCCCTTCATATGCACTTTATCGTTGCAATTTATTACTTCTCGAGATCCACAGAAACACTGCTTGTTTGTATTCCTGCATTCGCTTTCCATTAACGGGTGAGATTAATATTTCGTTTCAGATGCGTGCTTACAGAAATTAACATTTATTGGGGGGTCCTATTCATGAGCGTACGATAGTTCTGTTTGTTTGGCGACGGCGTTCGTATCGCGTGTGAAGCTTTTATTCAAGCTTTTGTATGCGACTTAAAATGATATATTACGTGTAGTGAACATTGACGTTTCGCTAAAAGAATTGTTCCGCGTGACGTTATGGCTTGTTTGGTTAGGCGAGGGAATGCAATAATGTTGTAGGATTAAGATTAGTATCGATGCAGTGTGTGCTTTTAGGATGAACGACGAGACGAACTTTCTTTTTCCCATTAGTGTTGCTTAAATATTTATGAGTTGAAATCGTGGCTTTCGCGAATTATTCGTTAAAGTTTGTTATTAGCTTAGGAAGACAAAAATATGTGTCCGTCCCTCTATGAACTACGAAACTAATATTATTTAAAATTATCTTTTTTTTAAGGTTCTATACTGGGACTATTGATACTTTTTACTTTTCTCGATAAAGATGATATAATTTTGAAAAATAATAAATTTATATATACAATATTTAAACTATTAAATTAAAGATAGAAAAAATATATTTTAATTGGTTTTTGTATATCATTACTATTTCTAAGATTACAGATGCGAGAAAAAATCAATAGTTAAGTCAATCCCTTACCCTAACCGTAAACAGCGTAAAGTAAAACGAATCAAATTGAAATGAACATAATACCCATAATTATAAGTGTATATACACTTTATAATTTCTCACAATTTCCAAGGCGTGGAAATCTCGCGGCGCGTGCCTATAATCCGTGGGGTGCCGTTGCCTTTTTAACAATAAGAGCTCATATTTTTACTGTAAAGCACTGTTTTAGCTTAAGAGCTTTTCGTATTTTGTTAAACTCTCAAGTTTTTTAATTAACCATTGATTGTTTATTATTTTCAGTTTTATTGATTGTAACAATGTAATATTTTTTTTAAATTTCAATCACCTTCACTAAAAAGGCCTTAATTGTTTATAAGTAAGCATTTACACGTTACAATACAATATTTCTATATAGATACTGGATAACGAGATTATTGGTAGTTAAGTTTCATATTTTACCTGTAATTTATTAGACACTAAACCTTTTAAGGCAAGATAATATAAATCTATATGTTCTCAGATCTTTTATTTTCTTGTAATTTACTTCATCCACAATAATTTCCATATTTGAAAATAGAGTCGATATTCTAGTAAATTTATTACAAAACTTGTATTTAATTTAAATACTAATGATTTTATTTACTTTAATATACTGGGCTTCTAAAGTTCCGTATAAAGTTGCATGGAATGTCGCTTACTAATACAAGTGTAAGTCCTTATCAACAGCATGTTGTGTGTTTCATATATAATGAAACTTGAAAGCTCTTTCTACTATAATATATTTGAAAAAATTGAAGATACTGTACAATATTTATAGCAAATTATATATTATTTAGATATTTCTTTGATATATTCAATATATATTAGCTTCATTATTAACACCTAAATACCATACGGACGGAGAACTAGTACTATATTAAATAATGGTATATTTATAATTTTTATGTTAGGATTTTGTAAGAGTTTTCACTATTATTGCTTTTAAAATATAAAATAAGAAATCATCATTCTATAGATGCATGTATCTGTTCCATTGAAATCCCTTTTAGAAAATTTTGATACATTATATTTCTGATTTCAATAGCAGAACGAATGCTACCCTCTTGAATTTTCTTTTAACATCCACACTCGTGTTATTGTATGATATTTTATGGCCCCGGGCGACGTTGGCGGCGACGCGATTGCGAGTGCACTTCTGTGCAAAGTGGACTTCATTACGCGGCGTATGGCGATTGTTACCATGGCACCCTCCCGATCCATTAACCCGTGACGCTCGATGCAAACACTCCTAGCCTACCGCAGCAACAATGACTCTCCTAATTTATGCCGTTGACAACCGCAACTAAATACCACACGCTGCCCCCACGTCTGCATTTTACGGCACATCGCATTAAAAACTTAGCGCAGCCGAGAAATATCAACCATTATAAGCCGTAACTGTTATTACTTACAGAATAACCACGACAGAAATGCTTCTCAAAGTTAACAAATCCTTTGGCATAAACATTCAGAGTAGATCGTCAGACAAGCTGAAAGCGTCAGTACCTACGGAAGAAGTGTTATATGAAATTTGAGCGGGCGCCGCCCACTTTACTACAAATAGGAAATCCGGCAGTGAGGAGCGGTTACGCACAGTTACACGCCTGAGACCCTCCGCCCCTCCCCCTCGCCGCACGCCCTCCATCCCCTGCCTCCTTCTGTTCGCACCCTCCGACCCTCGACCGGGTTATGCCAATTCACTCGATTTATACACCGACAAAATTAAAGCAATTTAAACACTGTCTCAAATCTATAGCATTATTAAAACATGGGTTAGTAGAAATTCGCAAATGCAACAAAGTAATTAATTAGTATAAGTATTATGATAAATTCGCATCGACAAATATATTTATAACTGTCATAAAAGAGTATTTGCGCTTAAGTATAAAAGTATCAGCAACATCCGACAGTCAATCTGATTTCAGGAGAAAATGTGCACAGTCGCTCCGTAAAATTGACTGTTTGATGTTGGAAAAAGGATCGAACTCAACGAACCTTTGTTAGGTTTTATTTTATCGTCTTGCTCCTTTTCCTCGTCGGAGAGCATCGTGTCGTCGTCGTCATCCGTCTTATTCTTGGGTTCCCACGTCATCTTGTTTTCTTTCTTCAGGCGTCGGCGGGCGTTCGCGAACCACGTGGATACTTGTGTGAGTGTCATTTTAGTAATGATAGCCAGCATTATTTTCTCTCCCTTGGTGGGATAAGGATTTTTTTTGTGCTCGTTCAACCAGGCTTTCAGCGTGGCCGTGGACTCCCTCGTGGCGTTTTTCCGCCTCGCTGCTAAATCGTACCCAGCACCATATCTGTTGACAAGCACAATTTTATCCATATACCTAAAAATGTTACGCCTCTGGCCTTTCACACATTCGCAACATCAAAAATATATAGTGAGCCCCAATTTTTGAAATCATTTAGATAGTTAAATGGTATTGTGAGATAAAATGTCACGCCACTGCTATATATATAAAGTATATGAACAACGATTACGGTCAACATAAAAGTCCTTTAAAGTTTTAAAAGGGAACAAAGCAGAAACGGTGCTAATATACGAAACGTTCCGACAGTTTCCATTTAACAAACATTTAGAGTTGATAAAAAATACATTGAAACGTTCGCGTTCAATAAAAGGACTTTTCAATTCGTAACAGATAGGCATTTTATTTGTTGCGATAGATAACTTCACAGCAGTAGTAAAGGCTGAATGCATAATAGCATGGAGAGCAGTTTTTTAAGACCCTGGTCCCATTTGCATCCGTATTCAGAAAGTAATTGTGGCGAAATCATTCCCCCAGGCAGCGTACCTGACTTCGATTTTCTCGACATGACAAAGGCGCGGTCTAAAGGGCCCAATAAATAGGTTCCGCGCGTGAAAATAGTTAAAAAATGGTCCCGGATCGTTCTCTCTACACGCAAGTTGTTACCTTGCGTGGCGGTCACAAGGTCGATTATCCGATAACGCTGATCGACGTTTTTGCACGTGATGCGAATAAGATTTGCGACTGAAATCATTTGTTGGCGTTGGTTCTTTGATTTAGTATTGCGATAGCTCTTAAATAGACATACGCGTAAATAAATATGTGTGGAGCAAGAGTATAAAATATTGATATATACACTTCTTATAACACTTGTTCGAACTTGAAAGTGTAAGTGTTAATAAATAAAAACAAATGAAAAAGATAACGCTATTCAGTGGGGCGGGATTTTGCACCTCGTTGCACCAGGGCGTTGCGCGTTGCAGCGCAAGCGTGGGTAGTATATGGGCGTAAGTACACGATCGATAGACGCCATCTTGGACACCGGTTACAGAGACGATGAGATCGAATTTCAAAAAAGCTATTAAAATCAAGACTATTCGCCTCATTATAATTAATATTAACATTGAATGTACGTTAGTAATTCCTTTCTCAAAAAATTAGTAAGCTTTTTACATTACCCGAGAAGTGTTCGAGAAGTGACACATAAATAACACTGGAGCCAATACAAAGTATATATAAATAGACCATTCAGCCAAAAGCATATCAACGTATTAATTGTATTTGACAAAAGCGTATCCACACAAAGCCGCTAAAACCGAAGCGCTTTAGTTTTACACGAATAAGCTCTTCAGAAATGTACGGCAAGCGAAGACAGCGGTTAAAACGTGAAATACAACGCTTTGTACTGAACGCCTGTACTCTATGAAATTGGATGTCAGCGCTGTAAAGCGGCTAAGAGGTACGATAAGCCCACTAATTAATTTGGGCAGGCCACTCGCACCTTTCAATATCGTAAAACGACGTAACCACCACTAAAGAGTAAACAAACAATTTTTCACGTCGCTGTGAATTATTTCCTATTAAGTTTGGCGTTTTTGGGCATAACATTTTTAGTTAAAATTTAGTGACTTAAATATGAAACGTCCACATTTCATTTGACTTTCACAATTTATAATTAATTGAGAACCAGAGATATTTAATTTATATTTAATTTTTACAAAATCATATACAGTTAGATATATATCGATTTTATTTATACTTTATACTTGTTCACCGGAATTTATTAATTTTATATTATAATATTGATAGTAAAACCCTGAAATACATGTGGCTGTTACATGACTTATTTACCTTTGAGTATATAGCAAATCCAGATCACCACGTTAGGTTTTTAAATTAATACCTGTTATCAATATTTTAAAGATATCATATCATTCATTAATTAAGATATAAATATATCTAATGATAGTTTATTAATAGAAAACACGATGTAAAATATAAAATATTTCACCCCATTTAAATTTCATAGAATATATCTAGACCATGAGAAATGGTAACTCATATTAATGACATTATTAATTTACAATGTCCCCGCAGATATTAATCGTGATTTAGATGTAATAATGTACAGTAAATGCATAGTATATGAAATTACTTAAATATACTAACAGTGCGAGTGAATATGGTTTTTTTTTAAATTATTTTTCCTATAGATTTGCGGTTTTTTCTGCACTGGAGGGCAATTGTGTGGCAAAATTTAATAGTGCGCTTTATCTTATTCACCAATATGAATTTTAGCTGTAACTGTAATCGCGATAGGTCGTGAGTTCGATTTTCCCTCGGTGGAAAGATCACAGTTTAACAATATCTCGGATTCAGGTGAAAAGTGGAGAACAAAGTGTTTTGACGCTAGTAGTACCGTGACACTGAACCATGTTAAATTTAAAAATATCAGTGTATGATATTGAAATACTATTCCTTAATGAAATACTATACTGCATTTGAAAAGAATTACTAAAAGTTATCAGTATATTTTGTAACAACTATTTTGTATGTACATACATACATATGTACGATATTATTTTGTATGTTTCACACATTTCTATCTTTAATAACAGTTTTTAAACACTACAAAAATGCTAAAAGTATCTGCAAGTAAGCAAAAAAACGGAGTAGATAATAGGTATTTGAAAACGGTTGCGGTCGGGCGGGCGGTACAAGTGTACATATTGAAGTACGCTCTATCCAGTATCAGTTTCTGCCTGGGGCTTGCGGCCTACTAGCCCCCTATGTAGCGCACATAACAGGAGGTTGTAGAGGCACCCCCATCCCACCCCTAGGGGTCGGCTTAGAATTAGGAATCGTAACACCGAACGATTTACATCGACGATTATTTGATTATTCCCAAATACCGAAACGAGCCGCGTCGTATTTTCAATGACGGCTTAGACGGTGTGTACTGTTATTTTAAACTAGCATTGGTTTTCAATGCATTATTAAGGTTTTTAATGAACATAAGGCGTGTAAAATGAAATCTGCGACACACTCGTATTTTGTTTAAACATATTAGAAAATATCAATTTTTGAAAAAAACCTCTATTAATAATTATTTTGGGTTTGTACTCACAATCGCTATTCTTACATTTTATATCCATAAGTCCGTATTAATTATATAGTATGTCTTTATGCTACTTATGCTTTGGCTAGAGTAGTGACTTAACAAAACATCCCTCTGTGTTTCCTTATACATATTATAGAAATAAACATTAAGAAAGAGCTGATCCCGTCAGCTCACCCACTTATTTATATTTAAAGTCAATTGAACGTCGTTAAAATAAAAAACGGTCGCATTTAGAACCGCCAGTTAGCTTTATACGGTTTATTTAAAATGTAACAACCCAAATCGTTATACAAATAACGTGAAGCCGGGAGCGTTGTAATTTCCTGCTTATTTTGAACTCAATGGTGCGGTACGAGTACTCCTTAGTCTCGTTTCTCTAATTTTTGTACGGGAATTGTTAAAAATAGCTGAGTAATTTTTCATTTCGACGCGGCGGGCGTGGTAGTACAGGCCGTCCTAAATAACGCGTCGACGTTACCTTCATTCTTTGCTTTTCAGTATTTAAACCCTTGTAACTTATTGCCTAACATTTTATGGCTCTCACAATGATTTGCTTTTATTAATGTACAATAATTTTATTCGCATTCATGTTATTTGCGAATGAATATGGAGCTTATCCTCCCTTGCATTTTATTTATTCGTAGGTCTTTAATTTTTTTTGTGCTTTATTATAGACAATTCGACAGTAATAATCGTTTTACGATTTATTGCGTCGCATAATAATAATCTGATTAAAGTTATCTATTCTAATTGACGAAATATCTTTAAACTGTGATAATTAATAAAACATTAATAAATTAATTAATTATATATCAAAAACACCCTGTGCCGCTAGACAATTGACGTGCCAGTATATCAGATATTTCCGTATACTATAGCTGTCTTTTTTATTCTTAAAAACTTTGTCCCTTCTAATTATTTTTAGATACCCGCCCGCTATATATTACGCGTAGGCTGAATTGTCAGCATAACTCCGCTTTGATGTGCCATGATTTGTTTTTATTTGGAGACACTTCCACCGTGATTCATGGATAGAAACATTTTCAGCCGAACTCGCAGTTTAATTGATGCGTTCACATAATACGATGTTATGACAGTTTGGCGTTGAATTTGCTTTATTATTTATTTTTAACATATATCAAGTAGGATTATAAAATATATCAACTTGAGCTTGCTGATAATAGATACACTGTTGTCCGTGATGTTGCAACTATAAGAATTCAATATCAGGCCGTTTAATGCTTCACTTTCTGACATATACGAGATAGAACTCTGAAGACAGATTTCATGGAATAACGAATGTAATTTTCTTTCAAGTTTTGTGAGCTACGAAGATTTTTCTTTATTATTCCTTCTTTAGTAAAGCTACGTTGTCAAGCTAATTGACTCGTCTTATTTCAAAAAATTCTTCTCGAACTCAAGCCAGTCTACATGGAAACTCATTTAATGGTTCCCCTTAAGTAATAGAGCTTTCACACAAACTTCTATCCCCTATCCAGCGTGAAAGTTTCTCCATGCCAAGGTATTCTAAATCTAACATCACTGTAATATCCATACCGTCGTACATGATTACATGTACGACGGTATGGATATTTACATTGGTATTAGTATTGTAATTGAATTGTATATTCTGTAAATATCGTCAGAAGTGCAACAACGAATTGATAAAAATAAAATATAATAAAAGAACATGATCTACTTTTGTATGTAAAATACAATTGACGCGTATTGTGCTTTCTGATTTTTAAGGTTTTTTATTAAGCCCCGCTGAACTTCATTTTTGTTGGCTATTTAATTATTTTAAGAACATATTTCGAATTCTTTATATATTATATAAAGATACATCCAATGTGGATGCATATCTTAATATAAGACATTTTACATTTAATTTAGGTTTTCAGATATGTAAAAGGCACTGACGATGAGACAAAACATAAGTATCGGTGAATGTAATGTGCAATACAAGTACCGAACTCTATTAGAATATTATATTTAGACGATTTTGTTCTCAATGGCTTTATGGACAAATATGAAGTTATTTATTTTCCTTTAGTTCCATAATAATTGAACTATTATATAAATAATATCAGAAGTCATTATTAATAAGTTTGCAGAAACTGAAAAATATACCACCGTCGTGTTTCGAAGAAAACCTGAATTAATGAGCATAGCACAAATCATTCGTCTCTTTCACACTATGTACCATCAGAAAATGTGTGAAAGAGATAAGGAACCCGAGACTGTGCACGCAGAGCACAGTGCCAAGCTTGCGTGTTAAGAGGTTTTAATTTAAAAGATTATATTACTTTCTATCTTTGTAACGACTTTTTTTTATAAATTAAACGCATGTAAATATTAAAAATATATATATTTTGCCTATTGTGTGCTGTAATAAGGTTGACAATTTTTTTTTTTCCGCATAGCAGGATAGCCAGGGATAATCTAGGACTAATATACTCCGTCTTCCAATTTGTGCCCTAATTCGAAATATTGTTGAGTGGCGAAGTTCAACATCTTGTCTTACCTAAGTGAGGAAATAAAAATAATTTGATTTATATATCATTACCCCGAGTGGGAATTGAATCCGCAACCAATCGTGTTTACATTCAGACGCCATTCTACTGCACAGTCCAACTGTGCCAAGATGCTCAAGATGAATAAATTAAATTATAATTTAAAATGCCTTAATAGAATGTGTTTCATAAAAATAATGTGCTTAATATAATAAAAAAACACAAAACTGATGAATGAATGAATTAAATATTTTTACTTTAACCTAAGTACGCTTTTCTGTTTATATTATTTAGAAAATAACGTAAAATGTTGTTTATTGACTAAGGTATATAATAGATACCATCGTTCATTAAACACACTACTTACGTATAAAAATATTAATTAAAAAACTCAATTTTCCGCCCGAATTCGAGATATTATTTGTTGAGTGACAGACCTCATAACAATGTTTTATTCTTTTTTGTATTAATTGTTTTTAAATACACCTGAGTATATAATATAGTATATCATTTTAGCTATTACTACACATTTTGAAATGAAACTATTGCACTTTATAATGATATGAAAATACATTTTAGAAACCCGACGTTTCGAACACTTTACAATAGTCCGTGGTCACAGGTATGTTTTATCGAAAACCAATAATATACGCGATTAATCCGGTTAAAAATAGTTTCATATGAAAATAATATAACTTCGTTTATAAGTGTTAAAATCTACTGACGCGCATGAATACAATATGAAAAGTCCAAATTATTATTTATTATCAACCTATTTTCATCTATACTAATTTCGCTTAACTCCCTCACAAACAGAAATATAACAAAACGGAATGAATAAAATACCTCATAATAGACATATAAATTTCTCAAAAATTGTGGCTCGTACACCAACGCATATGCATTACAACGCCCTTCGCATAGTCTGTCGCTAGCCTCTGAGCTTGGGGGTAGAAAGCGCCTTACCCGTACGCGGCAAGCGTTGGGTCGTAGGGGTAGTATCCACCCGACGGCTGCAAGCCAGCTGATGTCCAGGCCGACATTTCTCCGCTACCCTCTTTCAATGCGTAGGGGTTACTCTGAAAAGCAAGATTTTGGTATTAACACAAGTTAATACCACTGTTACACGTTTAAATTAATTTCGTTGATGGGTGGATTTATATGTGGATTTGAAGAAATGTATTAATTATTAAGGCAAGCTTACGCTTAGGTTGTTAGGTGGATATCCAGCTGTAATGGAGGAGGACTTTAAAGTAGAAATTTCACAATAAAAATGTTATTAAATACTTTTGAAACTATGGTTATACTATTGAACCCTGACTATATGCAAAGGTTGTGGGTGTGGGTTAAAACATTAGGCAAATAAATGTTTATATTTCAACTGTACTATTTGCTGTACTGCTTTGTCAGATATCAATGTGCCCATCTTGGTCATCAAATGATAAATATCCTCATAAATAACCAGAAAATGGAAAGTTTGTAACTAAGTTATATGGCCTATGACTAAACTCCTCATTGAAATTCTACCTAAAATGTATATTTGACTTATATACCTACAATTATAATGTTACAATAGAGGACGATCTGATTGGTCAATTTGCATTTAGATAACTAGAATCGTATTAGCATTTAAAATTTTATCTCACAAAGTAGCAATTTTATCTAATATTTTATTGTAATTTTTCTAAAACTAAAATAGCATTTAAACTATTAATGTATTTATACTAAAACCAAACAAGAGTATAAACGTTTTAAAAGCAACGACGCGTATTATATGAATCACAACAAGCAATGGCCTACAAATGTGTCTCGAATTTAATTAAAGCTAACTCAATAGACGGATAAACTCGACAACAATAACCCTCCCAAGAGTACCGACATATCACTAGCGGATTTGCATAATGTATGGACCTCGGAGTGACTGGGGAATGAAACTATTAAGTTCCTCGCCCTTACGTGATAACTGTTTAACCAAAGAGGGTAGGTTTATATTTGTTATACAACACGTTGCCAAATGCATATTAAAATATAATATATATATATATATAATATCAATTTAACGCAGATATCACAGATAGGAGATGGTCATAGGCAATGTATAGTATTTTTTTGTAGATCCGCAAAATAAATATTATAGTTAATTAAATTTTATTAACGTAAATCAAAAAATCCTTGTACTACGTAAAGTTTCGTGAATTTAGAAAAGGAAAATACCTTTTAAGAATTGGAACAATGAATTCTCAAAAAATTAAGTAAGATAATTTTATTTTTTATATAAGACCCAAATGAATATATAATAATACAAACAGACAAGTAGGTTTATAGGATATATTTCATAAAATTATAATTCAGATGGCAAAAAGGTCCCTAGGACTATAAGACCCTACACTATCTGCATGCATTAAGAGCAACTAAATTAAGAGTGTGAATGATTTGCCCCGAAGTTTCCCTTGTGTCAGGCCCCCTGATGTATAAAAGCTGCATATGCAACGGTGTTTGCGATAGCCGGAACCCCTTGAGACCTTTGGGGTTACCCTCGTCTCGATCATCTGATGTTTATAAAGAAAAATCGATATTTTGCATTTTGTTACAAAATTTTAAAACTGTAATAATCAACTAACCATTTATTTTAAAAAGTACATTTCACCTGAAATGTAACTGTGAACAGTTTTTCTTATTATAGTCGACATAAGTGAAATTCTAGTAATTTCCATATAATATGAGCTTATTTATGTATATTTATATATTTTTATTTTCATCCACTTTGATATTATATTATTAGATACGTTTTGAAATGCCATGAAAAAAAGGTAATCGTGAAGGACTTACGAAGTATATTTAAAAATATATATATATTAAATAGAATGATTTGTCACTTCACTTACTTACTAAATTAAATAATGTACAATTTTATAAAAAAAAATAATTTGAATAATTAAAATCCCTGGGTATTTTTAAAAATATGTAATACTAGCTCTCGTCACAAAACTCTTTCGTAGCTAAAGTTATGAGAGCCATTAGACCTAATCCGGCCCTGTCGCAAAATCCGAACGTCTGCTACCTATAAACTAACTCTATGCCAAATTTCATCTTAGTACTTAAAGCAGTGTCCGATATTTTATATACATTTTCCACATTACTGCGAATATGTATTAACAAATAATTTACGTAATAACTTAATTGTGGGCCAGGTTGTTGGTTGCTGACGACAAATTGATAGCAATTACATTGTTAAATAACTATACAAAGCGTACTGTTATATATTTAGATACATAGATGGGAAATGGTTCCATTATAAGTTAAGGTCAAGATTGTATGAATTATATAAATATTAATGTGTAAATAATAAGCATTATTTTTTTAATAAAACTTAACAACTATAATTTTTTATAAATGTTACATTTTGAAATCTCTGTTCAATAGTCCTTAGAAAATGCATAAATAAGTATATAATTAAATATTTTTTGAAATAAATATGAGTCAAATCACTTCGTTAGCACTAAGTGACTATAGATATACGGAATAAAGCAATATTTTAGATGCTTCAAATCTACTTTAGTATCACGTCAGTTATCCGAATCTAAAACATGAAGTACAAATAATTCTAAAGGCAGGTACAACAATATGAGTAATAGTTAAATATATTTTGTCTTTTAAGGCATGTTACATTATATAAATTTTGTTACTCAGCTACAATGTTGCATAATTATGGCATAATAATTTAGACTCGATGAGCGAGGATTCAGAACGAATTAAGAAACACAGATCTTAAAAGAAGGCAGAAGACCATGCAACGGCTTCCACGCAAGGTAATGTTGGGTTTGTATGTGAAATTTCTATTTATACACCTTTTTAAAATTTTAAACAAAATGTGTTAAATAATACTACTAATAAGTTATCAGTATGTAGAATTTATGCATTGGTTCAAATGTATTTTATAGCTACACAGATTTTTAAATAAAACTTATGGTCCCGTTGTCGCGTAAAATACTTGTTGCCTTAGTAACATATAACATATGTGTGTAATTTATTTCTAATTCGAATTAGCGTTTGCATTTTTCCTTCATATTAACTATTAGTAACTAAGAGCTTCACGTATTATCGTATAGATTCAAAAAACGGTAATTGAGCCCATAATCATAGTACAGCAATATATGCCCGTACATTCCCATTATATTGCGACGGCGTCCATTCAATTCAAGAAAGAAAAGTAGTTTTATTCTATGAGTGTTTTCGTTTGTCTTTGTAAGTAAGTAACGACGTACACGCGCCATTAGAGGAAGTATGAAAAAAACAACATACCAATGCACTTATACGCATTACTGATACTTATACTGATTTAACGCAGTTAATTAATGATTGATTTATAATTAGTTTAGCACTCGATAATCCATAAAGAGCTTATTTTTTGCTAGTTCTGTAATTCTATGCACATGTACATTTTAATTAGATAATGAAGCTCTTATATAATAGGTACGGAGTACAATTTCTGTTGCTAGTAGTAAATCCTTTTCAAAACCCAGATTGTTGCTAAAATATGTGATGTTCCTACGAGACATTAGCCAATTAAAGCAATCCATATTAGACTATTCGAAGAGTGCCAAAGATAACATAAAGAAATAAAAAATAAATAATTATAACAAATTGAAGGCATGGTTAAAATACAACCTTGTAACAAATAAGAGACGAATGGACGAGTGTCAGAGGCTTAATAATAGAGTCCCCAGCGCCCTAGGATAAAGGACCCTAAAAGGGCAACATTCTTACAACAACAAAATCACTTATATAATTGGATTGAATACACTTTATATATATTACAATTCACATTACATAATAAGGAGTCACACCACTCTACTTTTTTTTTAAATCCATTTTTATTTAAAATCACGCAGATGGTAGCAGGGTAGGTGTGAGGGCACTCCGTCCTCCATTTTCCGAATAATTTAGAAAAATTAACTTAATATTTATATGATAATTTATATGGTAATTTATATGATAATTTATTAAATATTTAAATTTTAAAGTGTCCAACCAGCTACTTTAATAAACACAATTTTTCTCGATTTTATAACGCTACAATAATTATCTATTTATAGTTATTACCTTATTATATTTCTTCCGTAAACAAGGATATCTACACCTTTTGCACGCATGTTTGTATGTGATTATATCTACATCCATTCATCCATCCACAAGTCTATTTAGATATTTTATATTATAATATATACTATGACTATCCCATGGTATGTATGCGTTCATTTCTAACCGTAAATTAAACACATAGACAAAACGTATTTCTATCTAAGGCCATTAAAATAGATTTATTCTAGACATAAACCCAAAGAACAAAGTAAGACTACTACTAAAATGAAACCAAAGCAAACCAAAACAAAACATTATTAGTATAGATTAGATGTTGGCAATGATGAAAAATGTTAGCTTTCCGATTTCGTGGCTGCCTCATTTATATCTATCATTTCACCCTAAGCCGGTGACAAATTTGCAACTCTTTTGCGGGTTTTGATAAAAACAGCTCCATGCCAGTGATGTGCATTTAACAGTGAGGGATGAACCCGTATCATCAACGATCATTTTATTGTAATTGCAATAGAATTGTTAATTTTGACTTCTTGCATTCGAAACTTTCTTCTTTTATCTAGAATATAAGTGACAAACATAGGTAATAAAATTCAATAAAATATATTAATTCGTTACAAATTATTGGCCAATGTAAATTTATTAAACTTAAGCGTTACCTATCAAAATAGAGCTAAAACTATTTATGTACGTGTATTGCAATCATTAGTTTTACATTTTCACGTATCTCTCAAATATAACAGTTATATTTGCCTATCCAGTTATATTTGATTTGTTATCACACTGCATTCTCCGCTTTGCGCCCAATATCTAGGCATTTTGTGTTAAGTGGCGAGACTTATCTTAAATCATTTAAAAATAGAAATTGACTTTTAAGAATAATAAATAAAATATATAAATTCGATGAAGCAATTAAAGCAATAATCGTTAATACATTTATGACATACGTTCTAGTAATAACGACAATTCTCCTCCTTTTAACAACACGATTAAAAGTTGCAATTAAATTTACGTATATTTTAAAACTACTTTAAATTTCAAATTTGTAATGGTCTACATTTTAAGGTATATGAAAATGTATGCAGTAGGTACATATAACGGCTGCTTGCTTTTTAAAATAAGTTAACAAACAGCAGTTAAATATTCATACAAGCCATACACAAAAACCCAAGCCTAGTACTACATTAGTATGCCATGTAAAATTCTCAAAAGTACTATTAATTTGAATTTTACTATCTATTAATGACTTATAAAGGAACTGTTCCCATTTAACACTCACGACCAACCTTTATTAACCCTTGGCGCATCCCCTCTTTCGTGACTCTGCATCTAACAACATTTCAATCAATTTTGGCCAGTTCTCATTCGCGTCAAGTCACTACAGCGTCGTATAAACAGGGGGAAGAGGCTATTAGTGTTATTCACACGCGTCACTACATCTTTATACAGGATTTAATAAATATCATATTTTTACTAATACCTCCATAAAAATGAATGCGATAGGCATAGGATGTATCAAAATTATATGTAACTAATTTATGACCATTCATTCATTTTCAATTCTTCTTAAGTTATATATGTATATATGCAATTGAATGCAGTTCTAATTTTTTGAATGTAATTTTTTAGAATTTACAATTTACATGGACAATCCTATAAACTATTTTGATATTATAATGAGATATATAAAAAAATCGGATACCCTCTTAAAAAAGGGTCATACTTTACTACTAAGGGGTTACTCATAGAGAATCATTGTATTAAGGTGGTAAGTTGTTTAACGGTTCATAAATCACCCCAGCAAGCGCCGAGGCGCCGCGCAGTCCGTTGCTTTGCCAAATGTGTGCCACCCATCATCTAGCTGGCAATCCTGGCAGAGCTTAACCGTTCAACATTTTCAGCCTCATAAACTGTAAAATGAAGGCTTTGGTGTTGCCAAATACTGCAGATTTGGGGTATATCGGCGTTTATTTGCTCTCATTTATTTCGTAGGGAGGCTTTATAGAAGTAGATATTTATTTTTGTTTTGCATGTTGAGAATTCAATTGAAATGTACGCTTGTAGCAAGAACACATTTCCTTTACGTTTATTGAAAATAATATATGATGTATTTACCACGCAGGATACAGAAGAGTATAAACAATAGGTTTTTATTAATTTATATGTTGAAATGAAAATATAATTAATGTTCTCAAGACAATAACGAAATATTTAATAAGCATATTCATTACCAAACGATGAGTATAAGGATAAAAACAATGCTCAATTAAATAGTGTTTACATATTTAAATACAGAATTAAACCATGAAGTTCATAGCTTTAATTTAGCAAAAAATATAGACTATTTAGTATTAATGAACGATTTCCTAAATTACGTACAAAGGGCGTACATGATTTGCGTAAAGATTTGTAAATTAACATTTTTATAGCTATAGTACTAGGTGCTCACAACTTAATTTGTGACCATTGCCAGGCCATTTACTACCCGATGTCATCATAATTTGGATTGAACTGTTACATTCATGGAGGTGCCAGCTTTATGAAATATGGATAATATTAATAACGAATAACTTTTTTTAATGCTACAATTCCAATTTTAATATAGATCTTTAATTTCATCAATCAGGCTTTATAACTTGCAATAAGACATCAAATCCTTATATTTTACAGTGTGGTTCAGCTGGTCTCTGGAAGCTTCACTTTACTTTGATATTAATATGCCATCAAAAAGCTCATCATCCTGCACAAATGTTACTAATTAGTAAAGCTAGTAGCGAACTTGCTATTTCTTGTTTCTTATAGTTTAACTGTCCAAGTTCTAACAAATGTCACAGTATTTGAAATCTATTATACTATACACATTGTCCAAATCTACGTATAGAGAATACAAAAAAATGTAACTCAAATCTCTCCTGTACTTTACAAAATTTTGTTCGCTTGACTTGTTAAATCTCACTTTTAATCCCATTCAAATTACCTAAGATCAGTTCTTAGCTGACTTGTATATAAACTGCCATTCAAATTCGTAGGTCAAACTGTCTTTGTGATTCCGTAATTAAAGGGTCAGTGAAAATCAGATCAGCCGCAACTAGAAATAACTGACCCTTTATTTAACAAACAGAGAAATCATTGTTTCGAAATGTATTCTTCAATAAAGACTCCTAGTAAAGGGCCCATCTAAATATCTCCCATTTGCAGGAAGCGAACACTTTATACTCTTTTATTAATTATATATTATACAGTTACATAATAAAGTGGCATTTACTATATGTTATTAATTGTCCATAATACTGGTGGCAACTTTCTGTAACCAAATAACAAGTAATGGCAATAAGCTAAAGTAAAAAGAATGTGGTGTATATTATGTATTATGGAAATAGCAAAACATTTTTTATCATTATTTAAAGTGTTAATCGAACATTTAGGAAATTGAAAAAGACATATTTAGAAAACGTATAAAAATTTGAACACAGCGAGATTTCAACCCGCGCCGCTTGAAAACCGTTCAAGCGCTCTGACCACTAAGCCATGCGTTCTAAATCCAGCTACGTTGAAATTCTTATACGCTTTATTACAACTTATATTTGTTGTTACCGTCTCTGTAGAGAGATTTTTACAAATTTCTACAAGAGGCGTTCAAATTTTTATACGTTTTCTAAATATGTCTTTTTCAATAGCAAAGCTATGTAATATTATATGTTTGTTATTATAACAAAGCAATCCCATAAAATTTAATGATTAAGTATAATATGAAAAACGCACATAAAAATGAATTATTATAAACTTACAAACTTCCCATAACCGTTTGTAGCGGTAAGTGCCCTCTAACTAAAAAGTATTGTATTATTCATAGTATAAAATAATAACGATGCTCGCTAGCGAAATCTGAAAGTGAATTGTGGGCAAGTGAATAAAAAAATGCCTCAAAATGTATAAAGGGAATACAAACGCGCGCGTCATTTTATGCCGGCGATGACGCAATACGGTAGCTACTAGAGTAAGGTCTATTGTGCCGGTACTAGAGTGCACATTCGCAGGGCCAGGGGTGGAAAACCAAGTTCAATAAAAGTTTCCCCTAAATAAGCCATAAAATGAGCGTCAACGAGCGCCTCGCTTCGTAGGTATTTACCAATTATATATTTGCGGGGCCAGTTTTATTTAACGTTTTATTTAACTTTTATACCGTTACGTCAATTTCATGGGTATCAAGGAATCGCTAGATTGTGATTTAAACAGAATTGCTCATTTTCCACTCGAGTCGCAATATCGATTTGGTGGCGATATTATTTTATTATGCGTGATATTGTATTCGTTCGAGTAGGTTTTTTAACGAGTTTACGCTGAATGGCGCCCAACGATTAAGTTATTTGCTTTGAATCCTTACTTATATTGTTTTCTGTTAATTTTATACTCAAATGTTTAGTGAATATTTTATTCCGTCTCAGATGTTTGTATTTATTATTTCTATATTTATAACTAATCAGCAAAGCAACGATAACTTTGCTTTACACTAAAATGTTATACAATTTCTAGAACCATCCAGATTCTACTTCGAGAGCACGAGAGCTTAAAGTACAATACTGTTTATTAAGTACAATTCATTTGTTCTAATAAAGTTCGATGTATACATATAATTTATTTTAGCATCGAAAACAATACATGATAATTTATTTCAGTAACTATAACGTGTTATATTTGTATAACTAATCCGAAGAAAAACATAACACCATCAAAACCAAAAACAACTATAGTAAACGAGGATTAAACTTAAATTAGAGTTAAGAGCGCGGTCGGGATTACAGCCGAAACAGTCAAATGATCGGCGATCGTAAACGCAATAATATCAATTAGACGGTCGAGTCCAATACCGCTTTAATTACGTGAACAAACAGAGGCTCTTTAATGGCATTGCAGGGGGTGGTCCATACAGCCTCCGTGATTGATTCATTACGGACACCGCACTTTTATCTAAATCCATCCCACACCTTTAAACGTCTGACTCCAGCCGCAAATTACTGCCATTGAATCAATAGAAAATTCGACAACTCTTAATGTAGCTTAAAGCTTTTTAACTTAATATAGCTAAGTTATTTGCAACATTATGCGCTATTAAGTAATACATTATGAATGAGTCGTATAAATTAATAGGTATATTTAAATTATATAGTGAGTTGTCAGTGATAATGGTCGCGGGTGGCGAACAATGCTCCCTAGACGCTTTGTCAGAGCTCTGTCTGTGACATCTGTCCAAAATGCTACAATACGCAAAAAATTTCAACTTACTGTTATTTTGAACTGAATATATCTATTGCTAACGGCGTTAGTTAAACCTTGGTGGTCCAGAATTCAATTATGCTGTCACAATATTATAAGTGACAATAAATTTATTTTTTCAAAGAAAATTTGAGTTTCATTGTTATTTATTGTTATATAATAGGTTTATTTTATGAATGTAACTTCATATTGGATTTGTCAACTTAGCTCAACGACAACATGCTCGATTTTTGTGTGTGAAAAATACTTTAAAAGACCGTGTAAATATTTAACAAAATTGTATCGAAGGTCTGTTATAACGCTTGCACCGCAGAGCTTTAAATATTTTTCAATAAAACAGCAGTTTAATAATCATTTTGCGGCCTCAAGAAAATATTATTACCAAAAATACTTTCAATTTAAAATACGCAATTGAGAAAAAACTTTTTAAACAACATAATAGCTCCGAAATAACGGCTTATTCCACACTTTTCCGAACAATTTAAATATAAATAACACATCTTCTTGTACAAAAAATTAAAAAGCGTACTTGAAATCCATTTCAAAACATAATTAAGTTGCCATAGGTATTACGGGGAATTAAAAATTAAATGTAATTATATATTTAATTGCTATGTTGATATGCTAATTAGAAAGTGTTACTAAACTAACAAAGATAAACAAGTAATATAGTAATTGGATGAATAACACTCACACACACTCAGAGGTAACGGGTTCAATTTTAATATTATTAGGAGCTATTCAGAAAAATACATTTCACTTGAAAACAAAATACAGGAAGGAAAGGAAAGGAAAGCAATACATTGCATGAGAAGAGCATGTTTCTGTTTTTTCATTGTGTGGTAAAGTGTGATCTCAAATAATGTTATTTCAACGGGATTTTTTTTAAATAACTACAATTACTGTATAGTTTTGCACTTCTCCGTTATATAAATGTTAACATTAAGGAAATTGCTGTAAATTGCCGAAATTTAAGCTTTAAGCATAACGTTGACTTCATCACATTATTCGAAACAAATATGTAAATTGTAAATATTGTATATTGACTGTAATTTAAAAAGTGGTAGCGCTATTTTTTTAGAATATTACTCACATAAGCTATTTGTACAAGCCTAATGAGATCAAAGTTATTATAGATAGAGTTATTTGACGAGAAGGTACATTATTATATTAACTATTTTCTTAATATCTCTCATAAATAATATGATGTACGACAAGCTATTAGGCATATTTGGTAATTTTGCGTGATTAATTGTGTAGCTTTCTTTGCTAGCGTTGAGCCTTTTAAGGTACGTTCATTTAAATTTATATCGAAGCGAGGCTTTTGACATAATTTATGGATATGTTTTATTCATTACTCAAAAAAGAATCTTGAAACAAACTTAAATGAAATAATAACGCCGGTTCCAGCTATCTCCGCTCACATCTACTTGTCGTTTTTATCCTCCTAATGCTCCGCGAACGCGAACGAAATTACGCTTGCATCGAGTATTTTGACTTCCGGTCAAGATAAGCGTCTAAACACCTTGGCTGTATGACGTATTTTATGTTCCTATAATAATAAAGGCGCTTTCGTCTTTCAATTAGACTGTTTTGTATTCGTTTATAGACTTTTAAGTTTGACGACACGGCCTATTACATTACATTAGGCCACTTCCTCACAGCCAGAAAATCACCAAGAAATTAATAGCTTATCTCCGGAACTAGCGATATCCTCTTCCGGGGGGTCGCAGTTTCCTAAAAAGCACCGTCCGCAATAACACGAAGTGCGGTCAGCGCGAAGCGAACGAACAATAGTAAATACATTTAGCTCGGCCATTGTTTGATTTATTGCGAGACCGTGTAGGTAATTTATAAGTGAGAGGGCGCGTCCGCGGGACACCCGGGGACTGGACTGAGATTTATTAGACGAGACCGCACTCCGCAGTAGACTGACCACGGCCCACTGTTTGCTAAATCGTTAAAGTCGGCAAGCAAACGATTAGCGCCAAGATGAGTATATTTGCGAAGTAATTAGTGCGGTGACGGCTCGGTCAGAGTTAACCTGACAGATTTTATTTATGGCCATGTATTTTTGGATAGCGTCGATGCTTATGTAGCTGATAAGCTCTGTACGGTATCGGTACGCAAACACGCGGGGTGTCAATCACGGCAGTGCGGTCCCTTACAACATTTATCACTTATCAAACGCATTTATGTCAAATCGTCGATGTATGTGATAAGCCCACCCACGTTTCGGCCCTATTGCATCATTTAAAGCAATGGCGGCGGTTATATGTATATGGCACTCAACTGATACGTTGTCATTATAAAAAATGACATATGTTCCATAGCTTATCTAGGCCGCATTTGAACCGCCGATCACGTAATTGACAGCTTCAAATTAAATTTCAAATTCGCAATTTATATGTAAAAATTATAAAATGGCATGCATTACTTGTTAAACAAAGAAGCAAGTACAGACAATGTAAATCACTCCTTTCTTTATATTTTTAAAATGCCTTCATGTAATATACAAATGTTAATGATAGGCTAGCGGCATGAAGACTTCTTGGTTTAGCGAATTAGCTAGAGCTAAGTGCTTCTTTTTAAAATTTGCTATTTAAATATATGAATGCATTTATTTTCAGTTGTAAGGTAATGAGATATAGTGATAGCTTTTTATATATTGTTATTTACGTCGTTTCGTTGTTTTAATACGTCCATCAAATACCTAGAAAGAGGTCAAACGTAAACTTAAGCGGTTTTCATTTAAATAAAAGGTTACCTACCGTTTTTTTACAACAAAACGTCCAAACAGGCGCCGGCTTTCAATCAAACTGATAAATACTTATCTAATTATAACATAATTGATAATTCTAAATCGTCACGAAATTAAATGAAAATTAATAATTCTAATAAGTGAAACTAGAGCTCAAAAATAAACATTAATTTTTATTTTATATATATGTATGATAAATTTGGTTAAGCTCGAACCGACGACCTGTAATCTATACTGTTTATTTATTATAAGTTTCATTACTATAAGTTTCATTAAGAACATTTCACATATTTAAAGTTGGTTAAAATAATTGTAGACTTCCCTTAAAACCTCAGGTATCGTTTCGCTTCATTCGAGCTAATTAGTAAAGAAATAAAATTAACCTCGCCATTACCCAGAATTAAAGGACTAATTAATTGCTGGATCATAGATATTTCGGTGAAATATTCGTGGATTGCGTAAAAAAAATCACTATGAGCATATTACGATAGTAGGTAAATAAACACATTGTTTTATAAAGCTTTTACGATAAAAGGTCTCGGTTGTGTTTGTTTTTTTTTAAATATATATTTTTTTTATTAAATAACCTTACTGTGTCCTTTTTTCCTATAACTAGGTATTTGTATACATTTAAAAATATTACAGAAAATAATCACTCCACTCGCCTTTTTTACTATTTTTAGTCATATTTTTTATTCCATATAGCACTCCCGCCTGAATTCGAGATATTACGATGTTGAATGGCGGACCTTAACGCCGCCGTTTTTTTCACCAGAGCGAAGAAATGAAAATAATTAAAATATAATCATTTCACGGAGTGAAACCCGAACCCATAACATATCGAGATTACAGTTAGATACTGGGTAGATGGCCATTATTCCTTCGTGAGGAGTAATTATTGAAAGATTGATATTAAAAATTTCGGCTTAAGACAACGAACTCAACAATTATTTTGCGTAAAAACAAAATGAATAGTTTTCTCGTGTGAGTTGCTAGTGTTAAGTTTACTTATAAATATTTATTTGATTATGCTACTTATTTCTATTCTTGCAATAACTTTAAATACTACTCAAAAATATAATTAGGTCAAGATGCAGATTAACGAACAAAGCACCGACCACCCACAAAGGGACGGCTTAATAAGGTCTAATTAACACCTTGGAGGCTATTTCCAATTCGGATACTCGTTTTTTAAATTATTTTCTTTTAAGCCAAGCGTCCGCGCACCCTTGGTAACCCTAATTAAAGTTAAACTAAACTCAAGATTAGGTAACCTTTATACAGATGGACATTTTTTTGTCTTATCGAAAGTTTTATTTAAATAAGATAATAAAATGGAAAGCTTTATCCGATTAGAGCTTTTATATGATGCAAGAATAGATTGTTGTTATAGTTTATCTAGTAACTTATTGCTGAAAACTATCTAAATCCTATTGCTATTATTTCTTAATTATGACGCTTCAGTAAAATGAAAAAATAAATTTTACATTTTAATATAGCTCTATAGTACGATTTAATTATGTTTTCTTACAATTTGTAAATATTGTAAAAAAATGTAGGTGTTATTTATAAATTGTGTTCGGTTTTTTTTATCTATTCATAATTATTTCATGAAATCTATAATATTTAATTGCTAAGACTAAATTTATGATGCGAAATTTTTGTTACTGCTAAATGCGTTTAATGTGGGGTTGTAATCTCATTTTTTTCAAGTATCATGTAGATAATAATATCGAATAAATAGATATTTTTACAAATATTTTTTAGTCTTTTATGGTTGATGATTCAATTATCCTAGAATGAATTTATAATAAACATCCGTTCAACATATTTTAGATGCCCATCTGCATCAGTATGCAATTTACAATTTGTCAGTAATGAGCTTTTACGCCATGTGCATACCATATCGGCCTTATTTAGAAACGATTATTATTTTATACAAGAATCAGCTTCATATTTGCTGCGAAGTATACTTTCATTTTATTCAGAATATACAGAAGTTATCCTTGTTCTGAAAATATATGGATCTCAAAACTTTATAATTCAGTGCGATAAAAAGTAATATTTTTATAACTAATCTGGATTTTGATTTGTAGTTCTGTTATGAAGTCTGTAGAAATGTAATAGATAATAAGAAAAAACAATGTGAAGAATATTTATTTACTTAAACCAAACTAAAACCTAAAAGCGAGCCTCGTAACTTCAACAAGTTGTTTTGGCTCCCGCCGGCCAATAAGAGACTTGCCAATTTTTTAGTGTTTCTCATGGATTGTAGCAATTTAGTTTTTATTACTACCTACTATACTTTTACATACTTTTTATTATACATTTATTTATATATATATACACATATACACACAAAATGGATTAAAAGTGTAGAAAAGGTATTAAAGTAGTTATTTCTAGTAGTAGTAATGTAACAGTAATGGAACATGAATAACCACAAAAGTCCATCGCAGTAATCGTTTAATATTACTAAAAGCATGAAAAAGTGTGAAATCAATACATCTATTATAGCGAGCGCACTAATTTCACAGGTAATGACTACTAACACAACATACTGAATAGCAGCAAAAAACACTATTATTGATTATAAAAAGCGGACAATACACAATAGATGGCGCTGCGCCGTTACCGCGCGACAGACGGCGCCACCAGAGACGCTCGTGTACTAAAATGGCAGTTGAATATTTTTACCAACAAATCGCTGTACACGTCGCAGTAAGCTCAATCCTAAGCCGCTATGAATAGGTCGCAATTCCCGCAAACAGGGAGGAGATCTACGAAGCCAGCCTTGGTATATTTGTGGCGTCGGCATTGTTCGCTAAATTGTCGCTTGCACGGAACCGGCCTGGCTTGTCGTGAGTTAGGTACGAGCGCACACATACATTTAAACACCTGTTATTAAACCTGAACAGGGTCACAGAGCGTAGGTACTCAAACCTCGTTAAGTACAATGACAGATAGAAATCACAGTGTCGGCGATTTTGGATACATCGAGAGTTACCTCCCATGTTATCGTGTGATATTATAATTACGGAGTTGAATAAACTCTCGATTTAATCATAATCAAGGACTTATCATTAATACGATCTCTTACCAAATCAAAGAAAAACTAAATGTAAAAAAGCATTAAAAACTTCCGGTCTGTTTCAACGATGGGAGATTAAACCGAGGCGCTTCGCCTTAACACTTGACAAAAACGGGATCATCTTTTCGTTTGATAGGATTTTCAGGGCTTAGCGGATTTCACATGTGCTCCGTGACACGAGTTGAAATCACATAAAAACGAATAACACCGAATGGCTCTACAATAGTCTTTCAATTGTACTTTTATTATTGAAAAGAGGACCTTAGACGGGGATTACGCTTTTTAGACTACGTCCCTTATGGGGATTAAAGATCCCGCGTCGAACAACGGCTCATTTGTCCCCTTTTCAGAGGACGACGTGTCAAACCGACGGGTACTTCAAGAAGCAAAAGAGAAATTTTATGACACAACGAACGCAAAGCTACCGAAAAAAATAACAACCAGAATCATTTTGAAAAACACAGACATCCAACGTCAGAGCCTGGTCAGAGCCTGGTCAGAGCCTGGTCAGAGCCGAAGTAATTGGTATAATGGCGGTCGCTTTTCGAATTTATTTTTAAGTTTAAATATTAATGTTTCGTGACAGGGCGGCGGCGGGGCCGCGAGGTGTCGGTGGTTTTCTGGCCCAGCGCCCACGGACCGGTTGGACTCGCACGCCACGCTGCGCCACCACTAAACGAGTATCGCGGAGAGCGATAAACCTTGCTTTGTATATGGCCCAACGGCAAGCGGCCTATTCGTACCAATTTGCAGCCCCTGTTAGCTCTGTTTCTGGCACCAGTTACCGATTTTGGAGAGACAGCTTACTGCGACTAGAGATATGGCTAAGCTTTTACTTACACTTATGCACAATTTCAAAGAGCTTACAATATTTATGCCGCTCATATCTAATAAGACACTTAAAATATATGTGTAACTCACCAATGGTGAGTAAAATGCGGAGCTGTCAACTCCGATACTGGGGTACGGGTTCTGGTCCGTGGAGGGGTATGGGGCGCCGTATACGCCTACAGCTGCACTCGATAGTCTTGGGTACGATGTAAGGGCCAGTCTTGCGCCGTCGTATTGACAGGAGCACACCGTCTGACCAGACACCGGGTCAGTGATTATCGGCCTTGGAGTGTCGCAACAGGATGCAGCCGGAGTGCTAGCGTGGCTGCCTGCACCAGGGGACAGGGCACCGCTTGCAACTCCTGACCCCCCAGGTGATAAAGGTGGCGCAGAACTCGACCCACCGTCTGGTGAAGTCGCAGCGCCACCGTTGCCTGCTCCGCTACTGCCCACCAGTAACTAGAAATAACATAATACAAATATTTAATAATATCCTTACATATTTTTCGAATATATTGCTATTTTTGCTATAATTTATTTATCTTTAAATGTCACATAAAACTCGTATTTTCAAAAGGTAATGATTGATTTAGTTATAATTTTATTTTCTGTAAACTAGCATTCACACGACACCTATAGAGAAGATAAACAAAATTTTACTATCAGAGGGCGTAATCTTAAACGTCATTATTGTGGTCAACGAGCTCACTATCATAATATTTGTCAACAACTTTTGAAGTCGTCTAGGAAGAGGAACGAGCATCAAAAAGAAAATCTCGCCCAATAATAACTGGAAGAACATTAAACACGTTATAAAAGTAAATAATTGTCGCTGTAAATATCGGTATTAGTTTCGTCGACTTAATAAATTGGTGACGTCTTCATAAAAGTTTGGAAGCGGCAAAGCGCATTATGATAAATTTATCACTCGGACATCGCAGTTTAATTGGCCGCTTTTTTTCTTTGAACGTCGTAACAATGTTAGTATACTGTATTTTTAATGTAAGTGTTAAAACGCGAGATTGCTACGTTATTTAAATAAACTGGATTATTTATTTACTTTTTATTTATTTATTTATTGAAAATTTAGAAGGAAAATTGTTAATATAACGTTAAATATATAATTTTAGTAATTGTCTAAGTTTGACATCCACATGTTTGGCTACAACGGTTGCTGCATATCTTTATATTGTTGTAAATACCTATGTACTTATTACAAAAGTAAAATTTATCACATATTTAAGAGATAAGAGGATTATGTTTTTAAAAACATTGTCATCTCTGTTGAAAACATGAAATGACACATCACTAAATTTAACTGTCATGAAACCATCGTAAATTAGTAATATTTTTTTATTCAATTTGTCGCTGAACTTAAAACTAAAACACTTTTTAACAGTATATATAACATAGAATATTACAATTTCGAATACATTTAAATTATAATTTTGGAACCAAGTTTTACAACGTCAAAGTTTTGAAAATCGTACAATTAAGAAGTAAGTAACGATTAACAATTATAATTTCCATACAATTCTTTAATTTTTAAAAATATATACTTCAACATATTGATTTTCTAATTGATTTATTTCGTTATTATATTTTGGAGTCACATATGTATTACCGCTAAAATACAAAACCCACAGAACAGACATAAGAAATGTTTTATTAAAAAAGGATTAGTTCATATATAATTTGCTACGTAAATGTAACGTTCAATAGCAACTGAAGCGAACAAGCAAGTGACTTGCCGGGTTTCGCGACGTAACCTGCATAGACTGCGACCTGACTTACGAAATATGTCACCCAATTTTTATCTTTAACACTTTGCAATAGGCAATATTATCGTATGAATGAATTTGTGTTTACTGAGAAACGATTTTTCACGGTATGTATGAGTGCATGTAATCCTATCAATCGAAAACTGGTACAGTTAAGCTTTTGTACAACCAATTTTATAGATAAAATATTTAGCACATGACGATTTATTTTCTTTTTATTGATACAATAAACAAAAATAACCTTTACCTATGTTATTTTAGTCTAGTTTCATATAGTTTTCATACATAAGTCAATATTTTTTGTTTCCTTCAGTAGTCTTAAATTGTTCTTTGATAAACGACTACATCTATCATATATTGGTTCCAAATGTTATATAAAATATATATTATCCACCTATATTGCAGTGCGATAGGGATTTATTTTAATTAGCTTACCCTTAGTCCGGCTGACCTCGAGAACAATTACCCCTTTCGATACGTAAATGGATATAGAAAGAAATTCTAGGTAGTTTATTGTTTTAGCTTCCCACATCTTCCGTATATAGCAGGGTGGGCAGAGAGACTGGTGTTCGATAATCCCTTCACAATTTGCCGCCCATTTCAAGAGGATGAGTGATTGCAGACTGAACCGAACCCACAACCATCTCTTGTACAGTAAGACGTTGTACCAATGTGCCACGATAACGTCCATGTATGTAAATTTTAAGTTTCTTAAGGATAGGCAAACAGAATCCATCTTCGTATACTTTCAGCCCAGATACTTTGCGTTTTAAGAAGCGGAATTCGCTGCCGCACCCCATTAGACCCCATTGACGTATAATATATATATATATATATATATATATATATATATATATATATATATTATACGTCAATACGTAAGATAAGAACGACGTAATTATGAAATCAGCCGTCTGATGTATTTAACATTTTAATCCCACATCGATGTTGGTGAGTAAAAATACATGTGTATAAAAATACAAAAATACTGTATAAACATGTTCATATGTATGCAAATAAACTGGCTCAACGTATAAACAAAAATTAAATGTAAGTACATAATTGCTCTTATAGTGTAGTTAAGTTTATTATTTCACCACTTATAAACCATTTTTTACCGCCAAGCCTTTTTCCACATGGCAAAGGCAACGCACAGTCTCAGGACACTCCGTCCTTTTGCCACTTTAGTCCGAATTCGAGAGCATTTTGTATCATTGAACTTAACACCGCTTGTGATATTAAGTTCTTATAATGAATATAATAAAAGTATAATAATTCCCCCGAGTGACCCAATGCCTCCTGGTAATATTGTAATTAAGCTTTTATACCAATGTTTTATACCGTTGGCACCCTTGTTTATATAACAAAATCGTCTTCATTATATATTATAATATAATACAGGGTCAAAATTAATGTGATCGTAGGTGATTATTTAGATTATTTTAAAACGGACAGGTAACATGACAAAACAGAACCGCTTTCTTATTTTTAAACAAATGTAAATAAATTCATTTTCTAGGGCTGTCACGATAATATCGGAGGTGTCTAATCTAAAACCGCGTATAAAACGAGTTTACTGATCTCTATCGCTTCGCTTTTCGATGACTTAATAAGTATAATACTGTTAAAATTTAAATGTATGAAACATGGAAAAAAAAATTATAATACGAGGCAAAGTGGCCTAATCTACATTTTAGAATAAGTTAATATAATATTTAGGTAATCAGTAACTTTAAAATATTATGAACCTTATACTATTTCGAGGCCATCGTAGCTCAGTGGTACAGTAGTAAGATACAGCGTCTATAAACGTGACTGATTATGGGTTCAATTCCCACATGTCGAAATTATTATATTTGAAATATTTTCATTTTCCCGTTCAGGTACATAAAAAATAGCGTGGTTGAGTCCTGAAAATCATCACGCAATGTCTCTATTTTCTCTGTTATGGGGGAACAAACGTGCAGCAGAAATCATTTAATTATAAAGACTTGAAATTAAAATAATTAATTCAAAATCTATATCCGCTTGAACCGCTTAATTGCAATTAAGCCCTCCATACCCTCTTAATATAAATTATAAATAATCACCTAATTATTTCCGAACTCTTATAACAATGTTCTTACTTCCCACTAATCAAAAAAAAGACAAAAATGTAGACCTTTTTAAATAATTCTGTTAGAAAAGTCGTATATATTTAAAGTGAAAACTTTAAGAAGAGCTTCTGGGTAGAAGTCGTTTGTCGTTGAATAAAACTCTATCTCAATAGATGCAAAAACCAGATTAATGATAGTTTTAATTTAAATATATAAAATTTCAAAATTTAAGTTTTTAAATTCACTGCTATATATAATAATACAGCGCCTATGACTGTTTTTTTTAATAGTACAACACGAACGCGGGGACTATCTAGTATTATAATGACCAAACCAGTCCCTATCGATTAATCGCATATTTGCGTTATCGCTGTTTCGATACAATTTGTGTAGAGATTAAAAATCATGTTATTTTTCCTTTGTCGGCATTTTAACATCTTTAGAAGACCTAGATAGATTAATTTTCTCTGTTCGAATATATATTAAATATAATATTTAGCGATATAACATATCAAATATGTTAGATATTATTTTGATACGTGTGGAACGTGTCTCTCTTTAGACAACGAATCTCTTCCTAAAATTCTCATTTCAAGTAGAAATGTCAAAATCAATAATTTGTATTATTAATTAAGATTTATAAATTAATGCATGTGAAAAAATTTTTAGAAAACATATAAAAAATTGAACGCAGTGGGATTCGAACCAGTCCAAGCGCTCTGACCGCTAACCATTGCGTTCTACATCCGGCTACGTCGAAATTCTTATACGGTAATTACAACTTATTTTTTTGTAGGCATCTCTGTAGAGAGATTTTTACAAAATTCTGCTACCCAAAGATTATTCTACGACCAATCGTTTGGCAAGAGACATTGCTATTTATAAAATAATTTGACTTAGGTAATAGGAAAACATTTTTAGAAAACATATAATAAATTATAAAAGACAATATAAAAAGGTTTTTCAATTTCCTAAGTGTGTGAATAATACTTTAAAAATCTTAAAATATTTAATGTATATGGCTTCTAATTGACGAAATAGTAGAGTCTTCGCCTTGAGTATTATTATATTATATTGTGTCTAAAGAGAACCTAACGTATTAACGCTAGGTTCTCTTTAGACACAACAACCTCTTTACATAGCGGAAAGACATGTTTATATAATGAATTTTCTATATTGGATTGTACAATATTATCAAAAACTAAGGGTTTAAAAACTAAGCTCTGTTAAGACAAAGCTAAAAATTTTGGCACCTCTCTAAAAGCATCCATATATTGTAACAATGATAAAGCAGATATTTTTACTAAGCTCATTAACATAGTTATTAATAAAGCAAGTTTACGAACCCACTGTATTAAAATAAATAATAAAAGTAAAAACAAAAAAAGAATGGAATCAAGATAATGTTTTAAAGAATATTTTAATTAACCGTCATATTTTTAAGTTTTACACCTTTTAAAAGGCAATAATTTCTCTACATCGTAATATTGTGTATTTAACATGTAATATATTACCCAAATTAACGTAAGGTGTTTCTGGGTTTGCAACGGTCGCGTAAAACTGTCAATTGCCTTATTACGTGGAGGTCGTACTATTTTAATATAAATATAATTATATAATTTACATTTTGGTATAATTTTGGACTATTTTACGACAAAGAAATGGTGACTAATACAATTTTTTTATGAACGTTTATGTACACAATTTATCATACAATATTCTATCTTATTACAATGAATACTTAAGTTAGGAAATAATAGCTTACCTAATATACGTATAATATAAAGGCTCATGCGGTCTAATTAGAAAAGGGCCCAGGTGGAAAATAGAGAACGGAGTACCGCTTTTTAAAGTGTTAATCGCACACTTATTAAATTGAAAAAAGACAAATTTAGAAAACGTATAAAAATTTGAACGCAGCAGGATTTGAACCCTCGCCTCTTGAAAACCATTCAAATATCTTTTCCTTACATAGTTTGTCCAGATAATTGTTGCCAAATCATTGAAAAGACTGACATAGTGTTCTTTTTGGTCGATTAGAAATGTTAACTTCGACAACACCCTTGTTCATCTCGGGCAAGATTTAAAAGGTTTTACTAGTTTTTCCTTTACATAATAATCCAAGACGCAATCGTAATAAAAAATTTCTTTAAAATTGAAATTTTTGTCTATTTCTCATTATAGGGTCAACTGTTTGAACATCACAATAGCTTTTTCCATTCGAAGAAACTCAATTACACCGTGAGTAGAATGACAAATAATTCCACCTATACGTCTTCTCAACTTGGACAACAAATACATTTATACTTAAACTTTGCGGTAAAAGATTAAAAGGTTTCGACGAGGGCTAAAGAACTTGAAAAGATATGATCAAATAAAGCAAAGTTGTCTTAGATATAATAGCATAAGTTACTATGTACACATTACCCCACTTGGACCACTAATGCTTCATTTGAGGATACCACCTTGTTTTCTTTAAACAAAGTCAATCGTCCTAGTAGGTTTTAGGCCCATTTAAAATATACACATCTCTATTATTATTTTTTTACTTTCTAGAGTGGTTGAGTACGAGATACTCAATGGGCAGATTCGATTATTTGTATAAGTAAAATATATTTTTAATATACATAGTTAAATTTATTTATCTCTCCGTACCAAATATCATACAAATGTGGTCAATCGCCTTACTATAAGTTAGATCAGAAAGAACCTACTGACTATCCATCCTACGTCATAGAATAAATATTATTAATAAGATGGATAGATCAAATAATTACACTTAATTAGTTCCCCTTTTGTAAAGTTCAATATAAGTCAATTATAATGATACTTCTTGCGTATTGCATTGCGACCAACACTATGATTGATATGAAATCTACGCACTTATTTCACCAACAAACGGTTTTTCGTGTGAGAAATAATGCTATAGTTATAGAGAACCTAGTGTCAAGACACTCCGTTCTACATTTTCTGCCCGAATTCGAAACAGTGCGTCATGGGTGGCGGAACTGGAAGAAATGAAAATAATTAACTCCGAGTGGGGATCGAACCCATAGCCAATCGCGTATGCAGACACGTTCTGTCCCACGGCACCGCGATGGCCACAAAATATTGATATTGAAAAAATTCAAGAATTTCGAAGCTTGAATATAAAAAGTCTGAAATAAAATAAAAAATGGCCTCACGCTATAATTGAACATAGCCATAGCAAGAAGCGGTGAAATCGGAGTCAGTTCAACGACGCGAGCGTTTCGCACCTCTAAGCTACAATTACAAAGCGGCATCCGACATCGCTAGCCATATTTGTCCAAACGTTGTCACAGATTATGCACATCAGTGGAAACGAAGAACTCGCTATATTGTTTGTACGTTTGTTTGTAAATTTGATCTTGTGCTAAGTTCAGTTTTAGTTTAAACATTATTGGTTAATAACATTTTAAAAAAATGCAACTTGAAATAAATAGATTTTCGCTAATACAATTAATGTTGAAATTTATATAAAAATGCTTAACTTGAAAGAAAAATACTTAACTTATGTAAATAATATATTGAAAATCAGAAAAATTAAAATTAAGCCTATATCTTACTATCTTTTTTCGCTACCCACAACAATGTTTTTTTATATACTATGGTATATGTCGTGATGAAGTCACAGACAGACAAAGTAACAGTAGTAGTGTGAATTGACAAGTAATTTAAATAAAAGACGATTTCACACAAAAAATATCAAAAACTCAGAGCTTTTGTGACTATATCGAAATATCAACCCTGCATATAGTTTTTGTAATACAATATTTTCAACGTAAGCTTGGTTGTAAGCCGTTGAATATACTCTGTGGTTAAACTTAGCATGTATGCTGG
Organism: Podotricha telesiphe; assembly: GCA_038994665.1. Classification (NCBI taxonomy): domain Eukaryota; kingdom Metazoa; phylum Arthropoda; class Insecta; order Lepidoptera; family Nymphalidae; genus Podotricha; species Podotricha telesiphe. Next base: position 297,154 of record JAOYRR010000014.1, on the reverse strand, counting down.
TAATTAGTTTCCAGCTAGAGCATTACGTGTTATTAAGTTCCTATATGATAAAGTTATCTCTCATTTCGTAGTTCAACATATATAATATTAAGTTCCTATATGATAAAGTTATCTCTCATTTCGTAGTTCAACTGTTGATACCTTGACTTTTGAATAAATAATACAATTTTATGCCTATCCCACTAAATATGCTATATGCTTATATATATATAAGAATACTATGTTTTAGTATTATACACTATTAAGTATATGACTATAATTATATATCAAATTAGAAAATTGGAAAACGGAATAACACTAGGTTATAGGCAGCTAATAATAACTTCTAATCAAACTCAATAATATTTATAAGTGCAAGTTTGGCTCTGCAAAGAATAAACAAATACCAAAGTAACGTTTTTCACATATATTTGCCAATAACTCACAAAAATAATATTAATTTCAACGTCTCAAAGTGGAAAAACAGGATTTAAATATATACTACAGCCAGAGTTTTCTTAAGACATGAAGTTTTGTATGCACAAGAAACTTGACTTTTTAAGATTTAATACGTTTAAGTTATTTTCGTAGAAGGACAAACCGTTCGCAATAATAATTGTTTGGGGAGTTAATTATGCGAGTATTATCGTTGGCTGTAATGTATAGGGCTATTAGAGATACCTAGGTATTAATTTGCTGTTCAGATTCTAGGCAATTCCCTGGCGCTGCGAGAGCTACCATGAATGTATGAATTGTAAATAACAATAACAAACAAACAATATTTATTTAAAAAAATTAAGTGTTTCTTACAAAAAATAATGAAATATCAAAGCACTAAAACATTTTTTGTATAAGTAGTTTTTTTGTCAGAATCCACCTGTGCATACATAAACATATATTAAGAATATTATTTATTGTACAGGAATATTTTATCTCACTCTAAATAAAATACGATTTAATTAAATGTATAATCGTAAAAATAAAGCTCCTTCTGTACTTCTACACATACTGTAGTAGTAATACTTAAGTGTAATGAAGTGCACTTACTCATGGTACACGTTTTACACACATATATCGGCCGCGCATTTAGTCTACACAAAACAAAGCTGAAAGAAAGCTTTATAAACAATATTTTATTAGATAACTCATGGCAATTTTCACATGATGCTTGAAAACTTACACATAGGGCCGAATCTCATCAGATCAGACAATACAATATTATCATAACGTAATATGCTTCATCTGTGGTCAGGACGACTAGAACAACGAGATATGAATTTTAATGGTTTAGTTTCTTTTTTTAATTATTTCTCTTGTGAGAACATTTTTATTAGAAAAATGTCACATTTTATGTGTAGTTACGACAAACATAAATAATCGACATGAAAGCACATACTAACACAATTAGTCTATCAGCAATCTATAGATAAATTTTGGAATACCGTTAACATTTATATAAAATAGGGTATGTCTCTTTGTAACGCCACACGGTTTTAATGGATCAATTTTAACAGAGCTTTTTACTTAATGTACGACTGATATGTGTATTTGCTTTTAACAACTACTCTAGATATCTAATAATTTGTTGCAACTAGTGCAAATGTGTCAAAACACGTTCCGTCGTTTATAACACAGCTTATATAATACCCACTTCCACATGTCGGCTGGAAGAAATCTCTTTCGAATAAGTCCACCGTTGCTAACTTAATTTCTGTAATGTGAATATATATAAATCGACATAGTAATATAGCTTATTACATTGAAATTTACAATCACTGGAAAATACAAAACCGTTAAACACATAACGCTTTTCTATATATTTCGTAACCAGTTAAACGTGAAATAAAATTTTGAAAACCAAAAAACGTGAATGGGTCGACCGCAAGCCGCGTTCACCCTATCATATCTGATACACACCCACGCAGTATTAATCTCCACCCTACCATTTGCGGAGCACTTTTCATTTGACAGATTGAACTAAATTATAGCTTTTTTATTTAATTTAAGGGGTAATAAGTGTTTAGATTGCCCTGACTTCCCTCATTGAATGCTCTGTTGACAGAAGCATTCAAGCGTTCTTCTTGTCCCTGAGACATTATTTGCCTTTGTTGTTGATACTGGCGGTATTGGTAGATAATTAAGTTTATATTGCACTTGGGGATACGCAAACATGTCAAATTGCCTTACAATTATGAAGAAAAATGTTTAAGGAGCGCTTAAGTATTCGAAACATTTTGTTTTTGCTTAAAAAGAAACGCACGATTACGCAGCGTTAAAAATGGTAGCGCTGTATCTGTTTATAATATATTAGGATTTTCAAAATTTAAGTAACTTTCCATCGCAATTACCAACATTTAAAAAAAGCGAATATCAAACCTACAGGCAAAATAAAATAATGCAAATAGCTTGACCGCACGTATACACCTTATATTATAAAAGGAATATTCAAATTATGATATACTACCTATTTTAATACTTAATTTATATTTTTTTGCTGGTTTTTTAACAAACTTTCCTATAATTGGTTATCGCAGTGGATCAAGAGATCCGGTCATATTGCCGGTACTTTGGTACTATTTTAATATTATTTTGATATTATCTATGTTATAATTACAGGTTGTTATCAACAAAGATTTTACATGTGTTTCTTAATTACATCCGATAATTTGACTTACTTTATTTTTTACGTCACTCCAACTATTGATACGTTTCTCGATAGATTATGAGAGAAAGATTCGTTGCATAAACAAGGGTTGCTCCCTTGTCAGTGGAAATCCCATAAATAACCATTAACGTAGATATTTGTTTTAACTTCTATTAACTTAAAAGTATATTAGTAAAGAGAGCGCAATGGATGATTTATTAGCGTCTGCACTGTAACTTTGACTGTAGACAAAAAACAAAAGGGAATTTAAGACCTACTCAGGTCCTATATAAGTTCATAAGTAGACAATTTAATTGTTATGAAATACTGGACTCTCTTAGGAACGCATAAAACTATCTTGTTTTAAGTAATGTAAATTGAAAAATAAAAAAGAACAATGTATCCGAAGTAAGACAAATAAATCATAATAAATCGTACACGGAAGAATGATTGTAATGCTTCTCCAATTTTATTTAAATATACGTGGCTTTGGTGCCTTTTAAATACGAAATAGAGAAAAGAGTGATTTACAACACTGTGTGCCTAGATTTATATCCATAAAATACTGTTTTAGAGGACACTATTCAGTCTAACTTATAATACTTTCCCATTTCTGAATTTCCAAAAACATAATTATATCATGAATATATTCATATATGTTTAATATTTCTCAGAAATTGTTTCAGTTTTATATAAAAAAGTAATTCTTACCGAATACTTAACCGTACGTATCAAAGTAATTTATCATGAGATAAAGTAATTGAGAACGAGATTGATAAATTAGTCATTTATTAGATGTTTTAATTATAACGAAAGGAAATGAAACAAGAAATATGAACGAAATACCACTAAGCTTCGCTTAAATAGGTTTCGGCCAAGTAGTGTAAGCTCCTCTTTTGAATTAGTGATGTGGGATTCGAATCTCGAATATATTTATATTAACCTAATATATGTTTATAATTTTTAAAAACGTATCGTTTTAAAGTTTTAATTATTATTATCATTGGTAATTACAGCAGTCAGAACTGAAGTGAACCTAGTGTCAAGACACTCCGTTGTCCACTTTCCGCCTGACTTCGAGACATTGCGTGTTGACTGGGGGACTTCAACGTCACGCTTTGTCTGAACTACCAGAGCGGAAATTAAAATAAAGAAATCACGATCATTCCACCGGGTGGTAATCGAACCCAACGACTACTGCTAACCTTTTTAATAATAGTTTTACCAGACTATTAAGAAAACACAAGCAAACGAATATTGAAAAAGTTTTATAGCTGATCGAGATCTTTTCGGAAAGGTAAAGTGCAAACGTAATGACAAATAACTTTGTTCCATTCTTCCTTTATGCTTTCCTCTTCTACTACTTCCACACATTACGGGCTACCAATTGGATAATAAAGAAAACAAAATTATATAACGTGTAAACATATGTGTAAGTATATACTTATTAGTACGTATAACTATTGCTTCACGCTTTTTTTCGCATAGCAGGTGAGCGTGCGAGAACCTAGTGTCAAGACACTCCATTCGCCACTTTCCGCCTGAATTTGAGACATTGCGTGTTGAGTAGCGGCCGCGCTTTGTCTACAGCACCAGAGTGGAGAAATGAAAATAATTAAATTAAGATCATTCCACTCTGAGTGGGAATCGAACCTACAACAAATCGCGTTTACAGACATAGATACTGTAGCACCGCGCTATCATAATAATTTCTTATACGTTCACAGTTCTTTTTGGGTTTATCATATTTAAAGTTTAGAGGACTGGCGTGTAGACTTAAAATTCGTTAATAACAAATATACAATGATTTCTCATAACGTAACCACATGACAACTAGTATTGCTACACCAAAAACGTCCAAGGCCGTCAGCGAAAAAGCTTTAAGCCGCCTAAATCTATTAAAAATTTTCTAACTTAATGGAATCTGGGCGGGGCTTCATTCTATATGCACCTACTAAATCCAATCATTCAGGTAATAGGGGAGCTTAGGCGTCTCGTTAATATTTGATTGAATTTCGGACACTCACTGCCCTCGGCGTATATAATGTCCTTTGTTAAATATTTAACTATATTCGCCTCCGCTATGTGACCTGTTCAACACAGAGTAATTTAGTTTGTGAAAAGGATTTTAGGATATAAGGATGTGTCAATTATTTAATTTTCACATAGTGTTAAAGGCTCATATAAAACCTAGTATACTTAATTCTGTTAGACTCATTTAATTTGTGATAATATTGAAATTTACATAAATTAGAAACAAGATAAATAAAATAAACCGTAAATCACGATAATAATACATCCTTTGTTCAACTAACAGAAAGTGCTTTTGAAACGGTAAAATCGGTAGGTATTTATTTAAAATATAAATTTCAGAATAACTACAAGGCAAGTAAGTTCACTCTGGAAATAATAAAATAGAAAACGTGCATACAAAAATCCAATTTTTAGATTTATAGTGCTTAATAAAATTACAATAACAGCAAATTAGTTTACTATAAAACTTAGATTTTACAGTTCTGTGTTAAAGTTTTATCACTTATTTCGAAATATGATGACGAGAGATGAGAGAGAGATGACTTAGAAAGTCTATTTAATTTATATCGCAGACTTTACAAGGGTATTTCTGCTAACTTTAATAGGTCACGTTATCATTAGACATGGAAGAATCTTGAAAATTAGCCTCGCGTGCATATAACCAGCAACATCAACAAATAACTGTTAGATATAAGACTGAATACGATATTATTATTCGTGGAACTGCTTTAAACACATTTACAAAAGTGTATTTTTAAGTGAAACCTTTAAAACAAGAGCCCTTGACTGACTTTCTATAATTCTGTTCAAGATGTTACTTATTTGTTTCTGTATTTTAAGTACGTGAAAACTTTTCTTTTAGTCGACTATTACTTTTTTTCATAAGAGAGAACCTAGTGTCGCGATATATGTCAGCTTAGTCATGTCTAATATGATGTTTAGGATACGTGAACTTTTACATGAGTATTTCAATATGATTTCTCCTAAATTTCTAACAATAATATGAAGAGAGTAATATATAGTTTGAACATTACCTACGAATTACATTAATTTCGCACTTAAAACGCTATAAGACATAGCGGGCGTTAGACATTGTGTATGGAACAGTTCAAAATACAGTCTTTTATACTTTTAAACGAGATAAAGTTAATGAGATAAGAGATAAGGCTCGATTTAAGTGCCCCTTCAGTGGTAATAGTTTATTTATTTTTTTATAATTTTCCGTAAAACACAATGTTACATAATCAATGATGCACCTACATATGTATTACACCTATTACATATCTACTAATATGTCTTAATCTGAATTAAAAAACTAAGGTTTTTCTTGGAAATTTCCAAAGTATGTTTGGTTGCTAAGTTTCTTTATTGCTATTAATCTGCAGTGGAAGTAGCAACGTAGATTTAGACAAAATTATTTTTTATTGAAACAGGTACTGTTCACTTCACAAAATAAACGTGTTTTCAACATAAATCTTTGATCGAAACTCTTTAATGCATTTTCGTATAATACCCTAATTCGTGTCCTAATTTCATATTTAAATATTATATTATACATAAATTTATGTAAAACTACTTCCGTTTAAAATATCTTATATATATATACGTATATAGTATAATTTGGCAAGTAGTTAGTGAGTAGTCAGTTCGTGTTCGTTCATGGGTTCAAATTAAAATGACTCCCGTAAAGAAAAAAGCGGCAATCATTATAATGAGTGGTTATCGGGATTTGTGCTTTTGGCGTGCCCGGAATAACATTTAGTGATTTGCCCAAGGGCAAAAAGTCTAATGCTACACGATCAATGTATTATAATTTAGGTAAATGCATATAATAAGCTGTGATAACAATCTCATTCTTATAATGTTGTTAGCCCATCGAAAACTACATACTAGTTGTTTCGGGGCTCCGAGCATCGTGCCGAACTTATAATAATTTCATTTTAACATTTGTTAATTCATCATTTTAGTATTTAGTAGCAAAGGTTTGATAATTGTTTATTTATTTTAATATTTAATAATAATTTTGAAATTTTGTTTATTCATGGCTTTTTCCAAAAACAATATTTATTCATATTGGAAACTAGGTTCATATAAGATTTAAAAGTAACTGTAATAAAATTAAAATATGGGACGGCTATATTCAATATTACGTTATGTGTAAAAAAAAACAGAAAATGAAAAATTCCAATCATTTTATTGTAAGGAAAAGTATGAAAAGCCACTCTCTCACTGCATGGCATGGCATGGCATGCATGGAGTGGTCAGATCCGCCGCACTATGTCTAATCTGAATGTGAAACAATCGCCCTCCGAGTGACAGCCGAATGAATCCACATCCATGGCGCTAACACTCAGAACCCTCTCACTGCACATTGGACTAAAAGTAAAAACTCAAATTCAACTAACAAATACTTAATAAGTAAAATTAATTTCAATTTATTATAATGTATATAATAATTTGAATAAACCACGATCCGTGTCTTAATTTTGACGTAATGCAAACGTAAATGTCAGTCACAGAAAATCGACCCCTTAATGGTCATTTAAGTATGAAAATTCCGGAAGATGTAACAAAACGTTCTGGCAAAGCGCCTATACCGCGCTAAAGCTTTATTTTATACCAGCTTTTTCAGGCGAATATGAAAAAATAGCAGTTACTAAAAAATGTTTGAAGATAAAAAAAATTTTAAAGTTCAAAGCTCACTATTTACGTTTCATTTAGATGATGGAAATAAATATCGAGATGAAATGAAATAGTACGAAAGATGAAAAAGCTCTCCAATAATTGAAAAGAGTATTTCTGTGGAGGTAGATTTACGGCGATCGAAGTATGTGGAATTGCCACTCTCGAGGAAGATAAACATTTGTTAGCTATATAAGTCCAAATGTGTAAAAACAATACAGGATCGCCACACACTTCGACTGAATACTTAATGCAGTGAGCGAATAAACTGGCTACATTATACTATGTACTACAAGATACATAAAATGCAAATGTTTTTATAGTATTTGTATAAGAAAATTACAATATGTTTATTATAAAGTAAGCTCATATGTACATATATATCATCACGAGACAATAACAAAGTTAAATACGTCTAATAAATAGGTTCGCTCATTTTTAGTTAAGGCAAATTTAACTATGGTTTTATAAATAGAACTTAAAGGTGTATTGTGTAATCGCTATATTAATTTGCAAAATATTAATAACATTGCCTTTTGAGTTTTACGAAGAATGTAATGAATGTTTTAAAATTACCATCGACTTCCACTTTAGGTTCTTATAGGTATTTAGCTACCGTACGTATGTTGTGTACAAATGTTGAAAGTACAAAAAACTCACTACGTTTTTATGCAATTTTATTAAGTATCACTCTCTCTTTTCTCCACTTTCCAATTTTAAATTTTGTGTTTTAAAATGGATAAAATCACAAAAACAATCTTTTGTGTTCATCGTTGACATCTTTGTCAGATCTATTTATTCCACACACCATATATATATATATATATATATATATAATAATAAAATGAATAATTTTTTTAACAAGCTCCTAGGAAACGTGAAAGCAGATACGATTATCGCGACAGTATCACGAAATTTAATACTTGGTGAACAAAATAACTATTAAAAATAAGTTTGGCATCAGTCTTTTCGTATATATCATAATATTTTAATTTTAAATTGCTTTGCATTCTATCTATCTATACTATATTGAAATAGTAAAAATGTTGTATCTGTACTGTAATACAGTATATAGCAAAGATTTTTATATTTTTTATCTGTGTGTTCGTCTGTTCGTCTGTTCCGAATCATAATATTTAGGTAACCTATAATAAAAATAAGGAAAAGCCGCTTTAACTAAAAAAACTCATTCAGCTTAATGTACATATTCTGTTGACATACAAATAAAAAATTCTGAACATCTCATGAGGAACCATAATATTCGAGCTCAACTATAAGAAATAAATAACTGCACCTTAACAAAAACCGTTCTACGTGATCACACACATTTTACATTAAAGTATATAACAATTAAAGATGTAATAAATATCCATGATAGACTAGCTAAACTATAATAAATAATTAAATACCGTATAAGTAAAAGTTGTTAAGTATGGTGGGTACTCGTTATATCGTTGACAAACAAACATTATCGAAAATAAAGGCTACTGTGGCGCAGTAGAAAAGCGTCTCACTCAGTCTAACTGCGACTATAGTTATAGGTTGTATTCCTTTTTATTATATTTAAATTGTGTTTCACTTCACATCAAATATATTGTTCTCTCCGGCATTTAATACACTGCTTGCTTGCTTTGCACCAAAGAAGTATCAAGTAAGTAAGTAAGTAAGATGTGATATAAACATAACGACCGTTTACCGACATCCACATGTGATTGAGACAGTAGCCGCTAATATTCTAATTGGACCGTTACTTTAAAACAACGATGTTTTAGTTTGAGAAAATTCATTTAATTAATGAAATAAGAGTTAGTTACCTACTGGCTTTACTTGAAACGCTCGAGAAGCTTATGCAACAATCTTAAAAATATCTTTTTGGATTAAGGCATGCTTAAAAAATACCCAAACAGAAATTTATCGTGAATAATCTAATCTAGGACTGTCTGAAATCAAAAGGCAACGATACGATGCACAAATTAGTCTATAATGTTTATTTATTGTATATAAAACTCATAAGTAGGTACACTTATATACACAATATTTTGACTAACACCTTTTAGTTATTTTGTAATACAATATTGTTAAAAAGTAATTATTAATGAATTTCAGAATTGATAATGATATTGTGTATAACGTAACAACGTTTTAAACACCGATTTCAAGCACAGAGACAAACAACGGGGAAACATAAAGCGCCTCGCAATATGCCCCGAATATTTCACAAAACCAATAATTAAACTGAACGCATTCGTTCAATTACTGTCCGCGGATTGCATCGATAACACCCGAATTTCCAACTCTACAACTGACCATTTTTTATTTTTATGTAAATCCATCGAGTATTTCACGCTATAATTAATCTTTAAATTCACCATAAAAATAAAGTTGTCACACGCCATATCGTTTATCGATTCGATAAAATTGCGTTAATAACTATAGTTTTAATGGACCATAATGATCTATAAAGAACAATTATTCTTTTTAATATATCTTGTTACTGAGAAATAATTTCACCCGTAATTATGTTCTTTCACGTCGTATTGGATGTAGCCACAAACATTTTGTTATGTTTTATACGTTATCCAGTCTCGTTCATCGAATTAAATTTAACAACATTTTTTATTGTAAAACGACAAGTATAAAATACCGGTTTAATTTAGTGTGAGCCTTTTTGGCCTTTTCGATGGCGGAAAGAATATTGACTCAGTTGAATTAAACTACTATACTGCATTTGTTTCAAGGGGGAGAGATGCTAAAAACAATGTATGTAGAACTGAAACTAGCTGTAAAAAGCTTGTTTTTCACAGAAATTCGAATGTAAGCTAAAATTTGGAATATTATAAACAAAATTTGTAAAACTTTATTACTATATGTATATACTTACCTTTTTTAAACTCGATTCCCATTTCCTATTTGCTATGTGCGCTTGATCACACTCACCTTTTCAGTAATTATATTATAATTTACTACTAAATTAGCTTAAAAGCTCATAAAAAAGCAGTGCTCTGTGCTTGATAATTATAAAATTGGTTTATTAATAATTTTTACTTATTTCGTTTATTATACAAAATAAATAAAAAGCCAACATTAAATAAATAACCAAAACTAACTTTATAAAGCATGTATCGTATTGATAGGTATATAAATTGATTACAGATATTTTTTAACCAAATACTTTCGAAAATGACCTAAATCTAGTTATTCCTTTTTTCAATTAGAAATAGATTTTAAAACACAATAGTATGTTTTTTAATTTACAATTCTGTAAAAAAAATTACACCCCTAGTTCATATTAGTAACACAAAGTTAAGTTATATTGATGAGTTCTTATACTTATTTACTTTAAAAATATATAAAGAAGAAAGAGAAAACTCACGAAATGTACGCGCGACGGTGGCTCGTAGTACATGACGAATTAAATGGGAAATCAATAGACGCGTGAACCAAGTGCAATCGTCCGAGACCGTCCAATTTCAGATGCATGTACCATCTAAATTATCAGCTTGTTTAATAACCTGAGTAATAGCTTTTGCTTTGATAGTATTATAATTTCAACTCTAAATACCTATCCGCCTAGTGTTTACCAGATACGTCCTACTTTGTACTGTGGAACTTTCTAAAAATAAATGGCATTATTTTAGGATTTCAAAAACATTCTGAGAAAATGTATAAAAATTTGAACGAACCCGCGCCTCTTTAAACCGTCCAAGCGCTCCGACCGCTAAGCCATGCGTTTTACATCCGGCTACGTCGGAAGAATAATCGAAAGATTAATGATCAATAATTCTACGATCTTTAATGTTTTGATTATTCTTCTATTATTATATAATTATATTGTTTTATATACTCCAGTATACGAATATTATATATAATGTATTAGGATTAATTTTATACTATTTGTGTCTGTCTATATAAAAAGAAATCTAGATATTATCAGTATATATCTATCCATACAAATACTACCGTCAAATATTTTATATTGCGACATCATCATTAATATAATATATAAATTTGGAAATGATATAGGTACAATTATGTGTCATATATAATACCACAATCAATTATAATATCAGCTTAAATATATATATATATATATATATATATATATATATATATATATATATACACATAGTCCATTTCTACATTTCAACCATCATTAAATAATTATTTGAACAGCTATAGAAAAATTCAATTACTATTATTTATTAAGCGTTCTTATTGGTAGCTTGATTATCGATATTATCTGTTCACAATATTACAACGTATAAAATGTCCAGCGAATGTATTGAGAATAATAAGGAACGCAATTGATACAAACGTAGGTATATGTACTACAAACATTTATAAAAACTTCGCGAGCACCCGGCAACGCTACACGTAAAGTGTATCCATTATTGGAGATCCGTTGGAGGTCAGCACTACCAAAGTCCACACAAACCCCGGGCCGGTAGCGCTGGTTTAATCGACTGCCCCGACCATAACCTTCACCAGCCTCCACCCGCTAAATGTTATTTATTTTCAAAACTCGAAATACCCTTTTTAACTGATTCCGAATAATGTTTTTGTTTGCATCCGAATATACGAGTACACATATACGTGTATTCCTTGTTTGTTAATAGTTTTATTAACCATCTAAAATATGTATTTATCCATAATGTGCAAATATCGAAAATTACTTTACTTAGCATTTTTATTTTGCTATAAGAACGTAGCATAAGAAAATGCATATAGACACAATATTATTTAATAAGATTTTTATAATTTTTTAAATGAAACTATTTTTACCGAATTAATCGGGTCTTTTATTGGTATTCGAATACACAATTTAGAAAACTCGACGTTTCGAACACTTTACAGTAGTCCGTGGTCACAGGTATAAGTGAGTCTAGTCATAATATACACGACTAATCCCGTTATTAGTTTTATTTCACGGTATTCTTATTTGTATTCATCACTTCTTTACTTAATCGCGTCCAGATAACTTAAATTATAGCAACATTTAATTGTAACTAAGTACATACTGAAGTTTTAAAAATGGTTTTTATATAATTAAGAATTATTTTTTACGGTTATATGTAGGTAGGATTAGTCAATTGGTCATCAAAGATAAAGTAAAAAATATATATTTTACATTAAATTAAGCCATTTAGCCCAATTTTATTATAGTTTAGAAGTAAAAGTGACAGGTTTCAAAAGTGACTTCTTAAATTATAAATCAACTAGCATCTCTAGTCTGTATTACTTACTGTAATGAGATACATTTATATTATCTGTACAATGTGGTTTATTAAGTCGAGTCGTATTTTTATTGTTTGCTTCATAATTAAGAGCAAAAATGTATCATACTTAAATGAAGCTAAAGCATCGTAAGCTGTTTTACATTATAATACTAGATCTGCAATACTTGTTCAAGTTTTTGCCGTAACTTTGTACAAATTACGCAAAAAAACAACGAAAAATTGGCCGTATCGGTATGTTTGATAAAACAGAGCTAAAAATGAAAAATATTTATAAATGTGAGTAAAAACCGAATGCGTTTCTCATAAATTCTATATAAATAATTCATCCCGTGTACATATTTCGGAAAAAAGTTTAGTGCGGAATTTCACTTCGTAAACAATATATTTTCATTATTGAACGTACAATGAATTTGTATATATTACCAGGTTGAACATTTAAAATTTTAAGGTACTCTTTTTTCTCTTTATAACACTTATTTTTTCTCTTGTAGCTTTCACATTACATAAATATTTCTTCATTATATAGTATAAATACACATTACCCCGTTTACGCGTAAAATAAGCCTTGCATTAACGCAACAACCGCTCTTTATACAAAAGTTTATTTCAAATACATATGTAGTAACGTGTGTAATATTTATTGTATATTGAGGTATATTTTAACCTCCCCCCACAGTAGTCGGCCAGTAGGGCGTCATGAAAAACATCCATATAAACTTTAACTGTCGAAATTTTATATTCGAATTCATTAATATATAGAATAGTACAGAGTACAACTAATATAGCAATCATTGAGAATTAGAGTATCTTATTCTGAAATACTTACTAACTACCTGCATACCTATATATGTGTATCGCTGATTGAACCAGTTAGAAAGCAATACAAGCCTTGATTAGTTGTTGTTATAGGCAAAAGCAAACATTCACATAACCAATAAGAACGCTTATGCCAGGAACGAAGCATGTCTTAATACTTTGCATTTTCCTACGTTTTGCCATAGAACTTAAAATATACAAATGGCATCATTGATAACAACTGATACTTGAAAGACATAAATGTCAAATTAGGATGCAAAAGATAAGGAAATTCGTATAGAATATTCCCTATAGGAATATTCTATACGAATTTGCTTATCTTAATAATCTTGACAATAAGAATATATTTTATACTGAAAAATTAAATGAGCACTAAATTGAATACTTTATTTCTTATGTTATAAAAGTGAATATAGCAAAAGGCTACATACAAACTCTATCTTCCAACCTCGTTATAAATCTCCACTCCATATTAAACAAGCTTGATGGGTTTTCTAAATGTTCTGTGGCGCGTACGATATCAGAGCATTAAGAATTAACGGCGTTGAATGGTCGATCGCTTTCGTTCAATTAGACGGAAAATTTCTGACACATCAAAGTGGCTCCGGCTAAAAGCGGTATACTGCGGACTAGTGTGCATTATTATGAAAATGAATTGTATGCCGCCTTCACGGGGCAGTGGAATGTGTTTAGTCAACACCGCCGACTTCCCTTTGATTACGGTTACCGGTTCGAATATATATAGACGTATTATATTAAAATGAACTTAAAACGCAACACAAAGTCGGCCCATTCAATTTCAATTGTAGAGAGTCGTTGAAAATTATTGGAAGGTGGTACTTTAGCTTAATATTTTCAAATACAAAGATTGACACTACGGTATGACAAAATTTAGAGAAATGTTTGCATAAACCCAAAAACGACTTTCTGTTAATGACTGTAATAATCAATGACTTGAATACTTAAATGAAAAACCAATGAATGCTACAAATTATTGCAATATATCAATAAGTTTGCAAATAGAAATTGTAATAGTTTCTCTAATACTGTATCATTTTTGTTATAAAACTAAAATGTAAGTGCATCAACCGGAATAATGTAAGATATTTTCTTTCCACTGTGATCAGTCGGTAACTCAGTTGTCCATTATGAGGCAGGTATTTTTTTTATTTCCCACGATCCTCCCGTATAACACTGGATGGAAGGCAAGAGAGAGCCCGTTCTGCTTTGGAGTTATTTTGGAGAATTATGTAATAATGTTGATTAGCACAATTCGTAAAATACTACCACAAATAATCTTTAAGTAACTTTTACGTCGATATTCTGTAAAATATAATATTTAATTTGCAGAACAATCGACATCGAACATCGACAATTTTCAGCTTCTAGTATGGGAATTAAACTGTTAAAACCATTACTTATAGGAGAGAAGTTACGTCGCGTTATAATGGCACTTGTGGATTAAATAGTTTTGATACTTGATAAATAAAATATAATAAATTTAATCTATTGAAAAGTAGAACAACAATAACATGTACATCTGAATTTATTCTGTCACCTAAATAAAATATCCTGTTAAATAAATTGATTCATCTTTAGTAGACGCATTTTCATACCCACGGACCTGTACAAAGACCTGCATCTTTTCTGCTTTCATACCAATTAACACTTAATTTACTCTAGTGCTAGCTTTTATAAAATTTTAAGATTAAAACTAATCGAGGAAATATTTAAATCAGTTAAATTCAATTAACACAGCGACAGCGATCTAACCATCGTACGCCTGAAAGGAATTTTTATATCTTTTCTAATCAAATTTTTACTAATATTATCAACAAATTTTACGTAAGGTTAAATGGACCGTCACAATTTTTTCCGGCATTCTCATTAAGCTTTCATCCTGCCACATGTGATTAACTTGACACATCCAATCATATATTGATATACCCTAATTGAAATCGGTTCAGTGATTCAGATTATTAGTGTACATGAGCAAGTATGTTGTAAATAACACTAGTTATGGTTAGTGGTTTTATTTGAAAAAAAAAAACGTTACAGAATATTTCGAAATGAGATTGAAATCGTAGTTCTTATTGGGGGGCCCAATAAAAAACGTTTATTAGGTATCTAGACGATCTAGTGTAAAAATATATTTTGTTGGTATATTTTAATTTAATATGGTTATGCTATGAAATCCATTATAATCTCTAAGCAAATTTTTAAAGAATGACACAAGCGTTTGTAATTCATCATAGACTATTTAGGTATTCGAAAAATAAACTATTGTGATAAATTTCGTAAATAAACTTCTTTTTGAAATTACTTTTTTACCAAGCTACGTTCAAACCTATTAATTGTGTATAATAGTTATTGGATTGCATTGCTGTATTTTTACTAAAATTATACCATACATCTAGGTAAATAAAACTGTTCCGCTCCTCAATGAGTTACTAAAAAATAACGCACAGCTTAAACTACTGGACATAGAAAGCTGAAATTTAGTAATGAAATATGGTGCGTTACTAGGTCAGTGTACAAGAGATAGAGTAAGATGGGATTTTACAGTATATGGTCGAAATTGCGAAATATAGAGTGGCGAGGGTCTCAAGTCCACGCAAACAAAGTTGCAGGCGATAATTTATACAATATTCTAGATTCGATATAATTAAAAGAATTGATAAAGAGATACGCAAGGATAAAACTCGTAAGGATATACATATTTAATTTATACATTCCATTTTAAATTGATGAATATTATCATACTGATCGAAAGGCAAGCCCATTCTAAAGCAATTTGAGTTCCTTTCTCTACCTCTTTAAGTAAAATACGTTTTTTGTAATATTAAACATACGATGAATACTTAAATATTTTAACAAAAATCCTTTCAATTGACATCTTTAAAATACAGCTTTATAAACCATATATTGTTTAAAAAATATACAAAAGATAGACCCTGCAGGGTAAAATATACCAATGGCTATTGCTTCAGGAGTCTACCGGTGTAATTGGCGCTTTTTGTACCTTTTCATACCTTTTAAGACCGTAATGAAGTAAATTTCCTTTTTGTTAAATGAAGAACTTGAACATGATAGTAGTTTTGCAAGTCTTCTTATACCTAGAGGTACCTATAGGTATAACAAAAAAATCAACGTTACAGAAATTTCATTGCGGCGGACTCTGTCCGTAGGTTTACTTTTTTACTTAAATTCATATCTGAAAATGACAATTTAATAATAATGTATATACAAAAAGAAGATATAATATTCTCTTTACTTTAGAAATTGTAACATTTTCACTGCAGTTTATATAAGCATTACCGATAGTAGGTATTACTGTATTGTTTCACATGTAGTGAAAACTATGAGCACTTACATATGATATTGGCATTAAAATATATAATATTAAAGATAGAAGAAACCTTAATGCTGCCACTATAGTATATATGCATGTACTTATATCGTACTATTGTAATAAAATTAAAATATACGCTCAATAAACTAACATACTTATTAACCAGGAACTGCATCTCAACCCTTTTCCATGATATACAAGCCTACTATGATGTAAACATTTCTGTAACTATATAGTGTTATTCGCACATATAGGAAATTGAAAAAGACATATTTAGAAAACGTATAAAAATGTGAACGTACATAGCTGGATGTAGAACGCATGGCTTAGCGGTCAGAGCGCTTGACCGGTTTTCAAGAGGCGCAGGTTCAAATCCCGCTGCGTTTTTTATACGTTTTCTAAATATGTCTTTTTTATATAATATGATGTTTAAGTTTATATTTATTAAATTATCATTTTGACAGTATTATGATATAATTTAATATAGAAATGTTTTCTTATTAATAGACAGCGGCTTTAAGCTTTATTAATTTATGGATGCTAATGACACGTACGTTTATTCGTATAACTTGAAAAAATAATTCGTAATCTACTTAAAATAAACCTTTATATTTTCAATAAAGTTATAATGAATAAATTTAATAAAAGCTTTCTTAAAACGTAACAAACAAAATAAATAATAGGTACATAGTCTTCGCAAAACAGAGCGTAAGTTACATAATTAAAAACGAATGGCTTACTTATGACACTGTAGTAGTAGTATAATCTGCTACCCTTTAAGTATATATACCACCAGATATAGAAAAACAAAAAATTTAGTAATAAAGGCTGCTAGAAGAGCTGTAACCCATCACAGTTACATTTTTCCCACAAAGTTTAAAAAATAAAACAGACATGAAAATGTATACCCTATATTAGTTATATTTTCTAAAAACGAATTTATTAACAAAACAAATATACAGTTATTTATTATAAAAAAAAACATAATAACTAAATCAAATAGAATAATAGAAAAGAACGTACTATTTTACAACCGCTTGTGACATTTGTCATATTATATTTCCAGTAAGTTTTTAACAAAGAAGTCATAAAATATCTAGTTATATGGGATACTGATGAGTATGCTAGACTTTCATAATTTTCCTATAATATATCTTAAACTTTATATAAACAAGTAATTAATATATGTATATAAAATGGAAAGGTATATCAAATTAAAAAAATAATAATACTTTATGGATGCATTTCAAAGAACTTTAATTAGTTTTACCAGCTATATATCAATTACAACACTATATATTACAATATCCATAGTTAATATTATAGATATAAATACAAACATTATTGAGAAAAAAATTACATGTACCTTATGGGATTAATATTAATATTTTTTAAATATTTATTGTCAAAATTAAATACCGTCGGTTAATGCAACACGGTAATGATGGCTTTTGTTCGTTATAATTATTATTTTATTTCTTAATTAACTCGACATTTATTTTCACACACTTCATACCACAATAATATTATTTAAATAAAATATATAAACGTTTTATTTACGAATTAATTACTATATTTATAGTTGTAGTAAGGAATTATTATCTAATTTGAAACTCTACATTGTGTTACAATATAAAAAACAAGTATTCATAAATTATTTATTTTAATTTTAATAATACTATTTGAAATATTATCATATTAATCTCAGGTAATCACCAAATAATAAGAACATTTGATATATTTAATATGAATAAAGTTATAACTAGAGAAAGTGCGAAATCATCTACACGTGTTTGTTTAGCTTATACATAAAATAAATTGAACTAACCTGCGAGGCAGACGGGTATGAATAGCCGAATTGTGCGTATGCTGCCATAGGGACGATCATAAGGCCGGTTTCACACAACACTGTCTCTGTAAGTCTATCCACGGACGGTATTTAAGCTATGTATGAAAAATAAAGTTAATTTATCACAGTTGTTTGTATGCGCGGCGGCTGCGCGGCGCAGCCATCCTGCGCGTCAAGGAGCCGGTGTTATCATGCCTTGATACGGCACACCTTCACGCTTTCGTTTCTCAACACAGACTGGCGCGCGCCAGAAATCACACGCCCCGCCGCCGTAGGATAGAGCGATTTAAGCCCCTCCTATAAGGCGGGGCTTGGATCCATCAGCCAACAGCAGCTCTACTCTTCAGCCCTACTCAAGATTCCGTTTGCAAATACGTGCACCCATTGGCCTATTTATCCCCTCTACCGCCAAACCACGCCCTTTCAAACGACGCCGCCTTTCCCAGAGTGGGAGAAAGCGGCAGTCGGCCTGACTTGTTCATGTTTATGGGTTTTCGGCGAGACAGTCGCGAGGCGTACAAACAAATTTTTATAGACAAAAAATGGATTGACTGGGGACAAGTTGTTTCACCTTGTTAGACTTACGAAGCGCCTTAACGAAAATCAATTTTATTTTTAACATATCCTTTACGTTTCTATCGATATTTGGAATTTATTTTCATATTAACATGCTATCTTGTGTGAAAAACTTAAGAGGTTTGTGTTTATGGCGACGTTTACTTTTGTTTGATTTTATAATTTTGCAATATGATTGCGTCTGGCAAGCACAGCTTCAAACAATATACGTACCTATATATAATAATAATTTTAGATGAGTACATAAATTTAAACTTAAGACTATATTACATAAAATATGTACTAAATAGAATATAAAGACATTAAAATAATTTTAAATTTATATTAGATTTTGTTGGTAATAAAAAAATACATATAATAAACGAAACACATGCAGTGTTTTCAAAAAAAATAAAGATATAAAAGAAGTTCGTATAAAATAATAAAAATATTTAAGTAAATTAATAAATATACCATGACCATGTTTATATCTAGATGGAGTTTTTGTATGACCATAAAATAATACGAACTTAACCTAACTTGGAGAATATGTGAATGGAGAAGAAATAAAATAAATTAATATAACCATTTTTATATATTTAATTATATTTTATTACCAAATATAATTATATATTTTATTATAATTTAGTTAATATACAATTGTAACTATATCTTATTAGGGATACTATTCTCATTATTAATATAAATATATTCCCAGACTACATATATATAAAAAACTTGTCAATATTTAGATGATCTTCCAATTACGGTTTTTCGTTTATTTTTCCTCTTCTTTGAGAAACAACTTCTAAAAATTTTATTAAGTAAACAAAATTTAAGAGCGGCTCTATACGGCTCTTTAGTCGCTTAGCGCCCCCAACGGGCACCGGTTCCATTCCGTTTTCATGTACCTACATAAATTTGGCTTGATTTTGTCAGTGTATCTAAGTTATGATACAAACTCCGTACATAATACGCTCCAAACTGCAGAATTTAGTTTTTTTTATTATTATTATTTTGACTAAACTGTTAGACAATAAAAACATATTTTATTGAAACGACGAACCTGACTATGTAATCTACTCATATAAAATTAATAGAATATCAGTGTTTAATTTAATAATAACCTAAAATATATATATTAATATAATAGTTTTTATATTTTTCCTGGAGTCATTCGGTTAAGTTGCAGAAGTCGAAGCAAGGATATAAAAATATTTTATATACAAACATTTTCCCAAGTTAAAATCGAACCCACGACCTTTGCGTTTACAATCAGACTCTGTCTCAATGCGTGACGATGGCCTGGAAATAAAAAAATCCCTGAGAAATACTATTTATATAGCTTTTTAATTATATTTTTTAAATTAATGTATAAAACAAAGAAAATAAAAATGAAATTTAAGTAAAACTACTTCACATATTAAACATATAGTGCAAAATTAGATAAAACATATCAATTAGGTACAAAATATACAACACTAGTCATAAATTAATGATATCAGTATCAAATTCTGTAAAAACCAATCATTTGTTTATAATAATATACCAAAGCATAATTGCGTATTTCTGATAGAGAGGGATTCTTTTACACGCTCCTCTTAATTATTTATGTCAATATAGTGGAAAAATTGCTTATATTTTCTAACTACATCGTACAATGACTAAAACATATCTGTATACAGCCAAATATCTGTATGAATATATCTAAAAATATTTTTTTACATTTAAAATGGTTACTAGAAACACCACAATCTGTATTTATATTAAACGAGTGACAGACACGACCTTTAGTTGCAAAGTCACGAATGTGGGCAAAAGACAGCTGAGCTGCTTAACTTGTATGCGGGTGGGTAGATTCGCAAAAACTAGTACAAGCGCGACTGCAAATGAAACAGTATTCTGTATGTATCTGTGTGTAATGTTATTTTTGTCTAAATTAATATTTTTTTGACATTTTATTATCTCTTATCTTATTATACTTTTACGTTTAGACACAGATAGGTACTGGATAGTGATTAAAAAAATAAAAATTATAGAAAGAAATGAAGATAAAGATTCACGCTTTTTCACGCATAACAGAAAACACCTATTATCAAGACACTCTGTTCTTATAGAGAGAGAGAGAGAAAGAGAGAGAGACATTGCGTATCGAGTGATGTAGTTTAATTCTACAGTGCGGAAAAAGTCGTGCAGCGAAAAAATATAGCTTTTCTTAATAATTTCAATAAATTTCAAATTGAGCCAATATTTTATCATTTATTCTATAGTTTAGGATGTATTCATTGTATATACAGTCGTGGTAGTACTGAAAATAAATTTACTTTATTAAAAATTTATTTAAAAAAAGGTTACTTTGATATACCTACCTATATATCTCTAAGTCTATAGGTTAAAAAAAACTAGCTGACATCACTCGATTCTGTACATTAAAATCATTAAACTTACATTTATTTAAATTTTTAATAAAATTTATATTAATAATTCAAAATAAATGAACTTTTATAATGAAATAAAAATATTAATCTCATAGTCACCTAGCTAACTTCTAACTTTTTCTATAAGAACGCTTTGAATTCATATCGTGAACGGATACAAGAGTGAATCAATTTAAGTATAATAAATTTGTATGGGATGTAAAACTAAATATTCTCTACAACTTCTATTGACTTATAATACCTATCGTAATGAGCCTTTCTCTTAGAATAAAAAATCTTATTTACACTATTATTGAGGCAACACGTGTAAAAATGCAGAATATTGCAATAGTTATTTAATTTTGAAACAATTTTATATCAGATACGAATGAATATATACTAATTTAATTATCTATATACGTATAAATCAATAGTATATATATATTATTTGAGTTATCTAAAATCTGTAATACGCACGCACAATCTAATAAAGTTCGACTAAACGCGATTTTTATTAGTTTAATTTAGTCGGACATTAAAATATTTAATATATAACGGGACAACCAACAAACAATGTTTTTACACAGTGTGGAAAGTATAAAGCAAAGTATTGTTTCAGTTAGGTTCTTTCTGCCACCACCTACGCAGGTTAATGCAGGGCTCCATGAATTTAGCAAGACACTCCTTTCTCCACTTTCCACCTGAATTCGAGACAAAAACGCCTTTTGTCTTACCAAAGTGAAACAAGAAAATAATTTAAATATAGTGGTTCTTTCGAGTGGGGATAGAACCCACAACCAATCTCCACTGCGCCACAATGATTTCGTAATATATATTTTAACAGAGATTGGTTCGTACAAAGGCTGCATTAAATATTATTACTCTCCCAAAAAACAGGACTCTTAGTAATAACACCAATATTATATTTTATAGAGTTTATTGAAAGGAAATCACGAGCATGCTGCGGGCGAAACGGTTCGCACGTAGCCAGCGCCGTAATTTACTAAAATACAATGAGTTTTCATTATATTTTAGTACAGTGATATTTAATGATCTTATATACAACATAGGAAGCTTTTAAATATTAATTTTAACCTTAATAATGACCGCATCAAACAGCTGCAAGTACGAATTTAAACGTCTTTTTATTTAAATATTTATTCCTCATTTTTTTCTCTTTGTTGGTTCATTTTGTACGATAACACAACAAGGAAAAACACAAATAATGGCAGCCTATAAACCCCTTAATACTAATAAATAATAAAAATATAAAACATTCTAATTGCTTTGAATAATTATTAAAGTTTTTATTGTAACTTGCCGTTCCCGCGCTTATTGACTTGGTCCTAATTAGCACTTAAAATATATATGTGAAATATTTCTAAGTATATCTCAAAGTATAGTTTATACTTTGTAATATATTGACTATTAAGTACAAGGACCTCCCGCGGCTTTACGCAGTGTGCGTGCGTCACTTGAAAGGGTGATATTTTATAATACTTTAAGCTAAAACACTTTTGTTTATATTTGATTACCGTATCGGCACCGCGGTTGAGAAGTTAATATTTTTTAAGTATTTTGACAATACTTAGTTTTCCTGTACCTACAGAGGGTTCAATGAACTTGACAAAATTATTTTTATGTAAAAGTAGTAGTCAAGTGAGAAACTTATTGCAATAAATTAAATACAAAACATATATATTTTATTGATTAACATACATCATTTTAATATTAAACACGCAAAATTATGTTAAAAATTATATTTTTAAAATCTCGGATCTCGTACACTCTTCTCTATCTACAAGTACCTACCATTAACATCTTAAACCATAAAAAAAACTTATTAGAAAGACAAAATAAAATTTATTTGAATAAGGTTCATTGTACATACTTTTGTAATACCAAAATTAGTTAGACTGATAGCAAACTTAATGAAGGGCAATATTATTGGACAATATCATCATTGATTAATATGTAAGTACTATTTTATATTTAAAATCTTATAAGATACATGTGGGGCTTTCTGTAGAAGATATAAATAAATTTCATTAAAACAGACAGAGAGAGAGATTAAAACATATATAAATAAATATACTTTCATACACTTTAATATCACATATTATTGACATTAATGAAGTTAACAATCTTTGTAGCACAAATAAAAAACTTTGTCACTAATTGCGTATCCATACTATATCAATATATCCGATCTTGAGATGCGATGGTATACTTAAAATAATACCATATCGCGTAGTAATAGAGCATATTTTGGGGTACTCTGTATTTTTAGGCCTGGCGCCAAGACATCTGTCATCGTTAATAACAAGCAATTTGAGTCAATTTCGCATTTTTCGAATATAAGCAGGCGTCCAGGCGTCGCGCGTCGCTTACAGGAAGCACAAAAACATACAATAAATAAAATAAGTTGACATGATGTTTTGGAGCTTAGGACAATCTTCCACGCGTAGGGAAACCAGAGATTTAAATGTAAAATCAGATATGACACAACTTGGCAGGCTATATTCTAAACAGAGAGCATTCATTTACCTATTGTTTATATTTTTTTAGCGTTTCCAGGTCTAATTTTTACACGACACGATTTTTCCTGCATATCAGTGTAGACAGACAGCTATTGCTAAGTCACTATACTCTCCACTCTTTGCCCGAATTCGAGGTCATCGTGGCGCAGTTTTACTGTAACCACGATCGATTGTGGATTCGATTCCCACGCGGTGGTATGATCATATTTTTTTTCACTTATCCACTATGGTGAACAAGACAAAGTGCGCCGTTGTGGTCCGCCACTCAACACGCAATTTTTCGAATTCGGACGGAAAGTGGGCACAGAGTTTAATGGTTTGAAAATGCAGTGTGAAACTTTCTTATAACAAAAATAAACAAAAGATAGCATAACTTGCAAAAATAGCACAAGAAAACTATTTTCAAACGACTCGATGAATGTAAAATGTGTATTTAATATATATATACATATATATTGTTTAATAATTACAGGTCAATTTAGAAGCGACCGCAAAACGTATTATTCAAAGCAACGTTTAACGTTTCCATATCAATCGCATCGCACTGTTGAAACGCCTAACTAATTACCCGACGTAACCTCGCGTGCAACGAAAGTAAGCAGTTTAGATATTTACAAACATATGTATACAATTATTTTTTACGACGGATCAGATAACTGCCTCGGCGCAGCGATACGCTACGTCTTGGTAGTCACTTGGGTAATTAGAGTTTAGATTTTGGTAAAATTATCGTCGCTTATAACTTACTGGAGGTTAGTGACAAAACACTGTGTTCTAATTTCTGTGTTAATTTATATTATTAGTACGGATACTGTTGCTTATCATCGGATATATTTATAATAGCAATATGTCTTTCTATCTATCATAGCAATATGGCTATCTGAACCTCTAGTCAGGCAGAATTTAAACTATGGTGACTAGACAACGGATAAATAAACACATATGTTATTTAAGCACAATCCAAATTAATTGAATATGCTTATCATATAAATATATATCCTTTAAAAAGGACCACATATTGCTTCTATGTCAAAATCCATAATGTCTAAACCAGCAGGCTCGTCCAATAGTTGATTCATAATAGAACAGTGGCAATTGGTTTCTAAATATTTGCATCACTTTGTGAATAGCTATATCTAGATATGAACTTGCTATGCCGTTTCACTTGTTATATATTTAATTAATAATTTTACTTTATGAATCAATATAAAATGCTATTAGGTTTCTAGCTTCTATTTAACTCTACATTAGTTTCTTTCTAACCAGACGATGATCTTTAATTTCAGATATGGTAAACTAAAATTGTTTGAATTATGAAGCCACTAGCTTAAAATATTTTATTTTATTAATATCTACAAGAATCGTATTATGATAAACAAAACAATAGTTAAGATTTCGCGTTAAAAATAATGTCTTATATAATATCATGTAATGTTTCTAAATATCTGTATTGAATTGCCGTCAAGTAAACACTAATTGAAATCTCTGAGTGGGGCTTTCGAGCCAATGCAGTGTTATTCAAATGCATCTCGACTGCCGAATGAATTTTAATAGAATCAAGTGGATTTCAGCAGGTCGCTTCAGTTTAGTCAATGGTCTAAATTTTATAGTACCATGTTTATTACTTTATAAATGTATTTTATATGGACCTAGCTGTTGAATGTTAGCTAAGGTTTGTTAAAATCAGACTTCAAAATATATCTCAAGAGTATATACTCTTTGGACAAAAACAATGTTTTATACTAATTGTTAATACAAATGAAAGCTACTACTACATCACCAATCTAATAATTAATCTTTAAATAATACCCAAATTGAAAAACAAGAAACACCTGTTGAAGCTGATTTTCGTTAAAGTATTCGTCAAATAGAAAAGACCTAATCATCTTCAATCATACCCCATGGAACATTAATTAATTTTCTGGCGTTCTATAGTGTTACAAACTCACACTTACGTAAGTTAAGATCTATAGATGTATAACCTCTTTTAATCTATGGCTCTTTGATATGCTAATCCTAGTTTCTAAAAGAAAACATTGTGTTATAGTGAAGTTTTTAAAGAATTTATTGAAACCATCTGTTATATAGGTAAGTCTAGTCCAGAAAAATTAAAAATAAAAAAAAATTTTCAAAAGAACGCCACATGCGTCCGCAGTGAACGAAATAAAGGCAAAAATAACACTAACTCGAAATTGGTAAATGTAAGGGAAAAATTAAAAGAGTAATGAAATATCTAAATTGAGATCGCTAAAAAGAAAATGATCTAGGGAAAGCCAACATCAATAGGAATAAAATAATAAAAAATGTCTAACGCTTTAGGTACTCAATACTTTTACGGTCTTACGAAACACATTTCGTAAGAAAATAATACCAAAATTCGATTTATTTTTAAATGTTGTCTAAGAGTGAGTGAGTCAAACTCTACAATCTTTACATATATACATTATACAAGATATATTTTACACCAGCCTTATAACTCTCCGACAGAGAATGAGGCAGATACATTATTTCTGTTGATTTCGATGTATCCAAATAAAATAATTTAATTTGTAACCTTTTGCATAACAAAATACTGATATACGGTACCAATTATCATAGCACTATAGGGAGGAATCTTTTTTTCATGCAAACATATAGAAGTGAATTATAAATATATGTATATATCCGTTGATTAACCAGTCGGCCGCAATGCGTATGCACGGACGGACATATTGCCGGTCGAATTCTGATTGTTTAGAGAATTTATTGCCCCTGTGCCTTGTACAGTTAATTGAATTCGCCTGTAGAATAGGCGCTGGCTGTGCGGTCTGTCTTGCGAGTATTTTTGTTTGAAATGAATTTAATTCATACAATTACTTTGGACGATATGTTAATATGATTTGAATGTTTATTAATCGGTAGGTTTTTAACAATATTAATGTAATTGAATGGATTGTAGGAATCATTTACATTTATTTTAATTTAAAGTAGTATAATAATATAATATAGCCACTTAAAAAAACAAATGCAAAAGTTTCAGGCACTTTTAGACAGGTTTCACTTTAGCTAATTTGCTTGATGGGAGAAATGCGCGAAAATTAATATTCACTTATTTTAAGTACACCAATTGCTCAGTTTTCATTATTTTTAATCAATAATTGAGACAATTACTTATATAATATTTAAGTAATATTTTAATTCTGAAGTTTTGAAAGAAAATTGATTAAGTTCCATTGCAACTCTTTAGTTGTAAACATTTTTTTTTCTGTAGTAAGTATATTTAGATACTGTCTACAGAAGAAAGATACTGTCTAAGAATTTTTAACGTCCTAGTTAAGCCGGTATTTAATTAATGGCAAATTTAATACAAAGCGGTAACCTAATTATCTAACTCGGTACAGTTGTTAGCTTAAGGCTGGCTACGGACTTACGACATTGCGTATAATTTATAAACGATCGTGACATATATTTGACGTAATTTTTTAATTACTTAAACATAACTTATATCACTAATTTCAGAATATAACATTTTACAAAAATATTATGATATTTCAGTTAACATACAAATGGAATACTTCTGTAAGCTTCTTTATATTAACAAATGTTCCTAGTGCAAATAGCAAACATCCCTTTACAAATTATTAAAACAAAATTTCATAGCATGAATCCTTGATGCCATTGCAAGAAAGACTAGGAATACGAAAAAACACCTTACAAGTGTTTTATTTTTTATTTTCTTACTTCACGCTTTTTTCCGCTCAGCACCATGAGAGAGAACCTAGTGTCAAGGCACTCCGTTCTGCACTTTCCGGCCAAATTCGAGGCATTGAGTGATGAGTGGCGGAACTCATACCCGCGCTTTGTCACCAGAGCGGAGAAACGATAATAATTTAGATAAAATTCCTTCGAGTGGAGATCAGCTTCTGACTGTAAATGCTAATAGTTCTGGATTGGATATTTTAATCTCTGGAACGTCTGGGGCGATTTAGATGGGACTTGGACATATACACAGATGAAGTCGTGGGTACAGCTAGTAATTAATATAAAATAAAATATACGTATTTCAAAACGAATCGTAAGTGCATAACATTCCTTATTATTACCGACACAATGTTACTGTTATGGTAATCTAATATCGATTATATATACTTATCTCTAGATCGAATTCATTAATTATACTTAGCTTTGTACCAAGTCAACGCTCATTATTTCAAAACAAAACACACTTTACGTTGCCTATGATATCAATCACTTATCTTAGGTTAAGTGTTGTAAATAGTTTTATTATATTTGTTAAATTAATTATAAGATAGCTTAGTATTAAATCGTAAAAGTAATTAGTTATACTCTTTCTATCTATAAATATTTAGTGTTTATTAGATTTTAACTGCAATGACATATACGTGGATTTTATGAGACAATATCAAAACTAGATGTCCCGTTGACGCAAAAACAACTTCTTGCCTCAACGACATCTATGTCATTTTATATAAACGTATGGGTAATATGTTTTTTTTTATGTAATGTATTTATGATGGATTAATATAAAAAATAATAGATTTCTCCGCTCCATCTTCATATGAACTTTAGCTCCTCACAAAAAGGAGTCCATTTTTTTATTTCACCTGTTAATATAGTGACTAAGTATATTGTAGGGTTTATAATATTATAACGTGTCCCACAACCCAACTACTCCGTACAGTGTGCATTATTACTTAGTCACCATTGATCTGCGTCTCCCAAAAGGGGTGCCTGGGGCCAACTTTACATCAAGATCAAAAGAGAGATCAACGAGAAATTATACACAAAACATTCATAACAAGACAGTGAAGTAAAATGAATATAAGCGGAAAACACTTAACTTTACCATACAATAGGAGGATACATTAGGATATGACCTTACTTCCGGTGTTTTACACAGCTGTTAAAAACACGTAAACACCATTACTATAGCATAATTAACTAAAAAGTCCAGTTTGTGACAATTAGGTCCATCTGCGTAATAGAAATTACTTAGTATTTCGATTCCGGATGTTCTTAAGTGTAGAAAAATGTCAACAGCTACTGCGCCGCTTACGCTTAAAAGCTTTTCAGAATAAGATATTTGCACTAAATTGTTTCTTTACAAATTATATACCCACGTATTAACTGCTTAAAACTAAATACAATGTAGTTCATTTTTAATTAAATTGTTTGCAATGGAGGCTAGAATAAAATAAATAAATTTATTATACTTCCGGCAATACTGGATATCGCTATAAGATGTTGAGGATATATTAAGAGCCAACTTCTTGCTAAATGACAGCTATGGGCGGGTCAAGTGGCCGTATCAGGGATCTACAAAAACTAAACGCATCTGTCTTTATAAGGGCTTATACACATTGGAAACAAATTTGTAAACGATTTTTTAATGAATATTATTTATTTTTAAGGTTCGCGTGCTTGAAATTAATAATGAATACTTACTCCTTAAGCTGTTTTATATAATCAATTGAAATTTCAAAGTAACAAGAAAACTATCAATAACCTAGTCTATCAGTAATATTATATATTCATGAAACTTGTTTAAATTATACACGGTAAACTATTATATAATGTACATGTAACAAATTATAATATTCTTTAAAAGAGACATCAATCATGTACCTATTCGTATCCGTATTGCACATTTTTATTAATTTCAAACAGTGTAAATTGTCAGGAATAGATTCCATAACATGAACAAGACCAAAAAACTTTAAAAATTTAAAACCTTAATAGAACGAGTGAAGCATTTCATAAATAAGTCAGTTGAATATAAAAATACTCTCCGTCTACAATAGACCTAATTTACAAAAGCCAAATCTTTTCAATAAAAAAACATTTTACTCAAGCGGATATCGCGGAAATGACAGCACTCGTGATACCGCGCTACACGTGTCTGTTATGTTTACAGCCACTCTTATTATCGTGTACAAGAATTACTAGTATTCTAGCAAAATTGTATTAAATGTGTTACAATATAAACTTTCATTAATATATTCATTCTTAAATATTCAGAAAATATATATTATAAAATAGAGCCTAATAAAAAATACGTTATTTATAATGAGATAGTTGAACGAGAACATATATTATTAAAGTAGACACATAAAACTAGAAAAGAGCGGTTCGCATTCACTCACTGAAGGCTATCTACGCCTACCACAAATAATCTAATTATAATAGTAGCCACATAGATTATATAATATATTTATACCATATTACCTATATAACATCCAATAGTTAATATAATATACTTATACAATATAATAATTTATATTTTGAGTTAAAAAGACATCTTTAAAAGACCTAGAGCTAAACTTAGAAGTATTAAATTATATAGTTAAAATTGACAATATTTTTAGTCGGTTAAAATTAAATATTCAAGTAACAATGGTAAAGTGAATCACTTACAAAACTTCACTTTGAAATTGAACATAGGTGTTCGAGCTTTCTAAGATGAAATGCATGCATCAACGTGGGAACGACGACACGTGCGCACCTTAAGAGAATGTACCCAGTTTAGTTCTATAATCCGTAGCATTGGTGTGTATCAAATCGATTAAACATCTATGTAAATTACATAGTATTCGGTGAAGTAATCTTCCACCTATGTGTCTTACTTACTACTTAGTATTTATATACTAATATAGACTACAACAAATAAATTTTGTCTAACATTTTTAGAAATTTCCTAAGTGTGTGAATAATACTTAAATAACTATTAAAATGATAATTTTATTATAATGTTCAATTCTTTAAATACAAAACATGAAATTTTGGTCGAAAGCTATTTGAGGTTTTAATAGTAACGGATACACGTTCTATGTTTATTTGAGTAATAATAGTAATTTTCCAACGAAGCTGAAAATGAGTAAAAGTTGACATATAAATTGTAACTCTACTTTGTCTAAGGAGCGCGAATCTAATGAAAATGTTGTCTTTAAAACATAAGCTTATTCTTTAAATTACAACTCGTGCCTGCCTTTATATAAGCAGCTACTACAGAAAGTCAAGTGGTATCTTTTATTCAGTAATTCCGCTATTATCTTAGTAGCCAAAGAAACCATATATAATAATTATAATTATAATGATGTATTTGGTTACTATAAAAGTAGCTCATATAAAGTAACTTAGATAGTCAATAAGAATATAATTTCTAAATTGAAATTGGCATTTTTGTGTTGTATAGTATATTGTACAAATATAGTATATTGTTTTTTGCTCATTGCCATATCTGAAAGAGAGATTATTTGTAGCAATTTTCTTAAAAATCGTATTGACAGTAAAGAGGAGACTAATTCAATAAGTGTTTCTTCCTATACATTCGTCTATTTTACCTCGTTTACCGTAAACTCAATCAGAAAAAATGAATTTGAAGCCGTTCGAATCTGAGTGCAAATGCGATATTGGTTTCCCATGTTCAATTGCGCCATGGTATCGTCATTATACGTATAACTAAGTACATAATCGTGAACGACGACATTCGGAGGAACATCCCGAGTCGACAAGCCTCTTAATATATTCTGTGTTTAGAATAGAATTATAATATTAAACAGCTTTAACTGTTCACGAATTATAATTGTAGATACTAAGATATATGCAGCAGGTGAGTTTATAACTTACTTTTCATACAAAGTTTAGAAGCTTGTGAAAAACTTAAGATGATTAATAATATCTAATGTATGTGTGTAACATATATGTGTATGGTTATGTTATGCCATTTTAAATTGCATATTAGTTATTGACTTTTACTATAACGGGCACAGTCTGTCACATTTAGATATCATCACTAGCCATAATGCAAGCAATATAGGTTCATCTTCTTACAAGTAACATCCTTATAATATGTCAGTAGTACATTTCACGTTTATTTTAATGTAATATAAAATATATATGATTATTCCGTATTGTAAATCTATACATATAATATAAATGTAACTGATCGCTGTCTGTACATGGAAATCTGCTACATGAAAAAAAAATATTATTAGGAGCTTTTATCAATGTCAAAAAACCCAAAACAATAATTTTTATTTTTCTTGTTGTTTGTCTGTTTGTTTGTGCATGCTAATCTCAGACACAGTCTAACCCATTTTAATTAATTAATATTTAGTGTTTATTTAATTACAATCTGCTCGCAAATAAAAACGTTCCAGCCATTTATATTATAAATTTAAGCAAAGTTTATGATTTAAGTGAGAACGCGGGCGGGCGAAATCGTCTAGCCATGTAGTTTAGGCAGACGAAGCAGCGAGTTTATCATATAAATTCACAACATATGTCCTGCAAGCAAATAATATTTCTGTGGTATTCTTTATATATACCAGTAAATAACATTTATTATATTATATTATATATAAAGCTATTTTTAAAGCACACAAATATGTAAATAAAATCAATAATTTATTTGACACATTTCATATAAAGATGCAGGCAATTGCGCTATTACGGTCAATTAAATGTATAAAAATAATTAACTAATTCCATTTAAAGTAGACCATTTAATAAAACGTACATTTAAGTAAAGATTTAATCTGGAAATAAACGTGTCCATAATTAATGCATATGGTGCATATGGTAATATAATGTGAGACACCTGAAGAGGTACCGCAGATCGATATAAGATATCGATTTTTGATAATATTAATAGAAAGCGAATCTAAGAATAAAATCTTAAAACCTTTTTGTGATTGAATATGAATAATTTTTCTTATTTTTTAACATTGATTATTAAATTATCTCACAAATTTCATAAAATGAATAGAGGTAGGTGATCTATGATTTTTACGATTATCACACATTTTGAAATGAAACTATTTTTAACCGGATTAATTTGGTATTCGAAAATACATTTTAGAAACCTGACAGATGAACCTCTACCATACTATTAATGTCTAGCTGTGGCCACGGACTACTGTAAAATTCGAAACGTCGGGTTTCTTAAGTGTATTTTCGAATACCAAAACAATATACGCGATTTAAAAATACTTTCATTTAAAAATTTTATACAGCATTGTGTTGCTAACAATTTATCAGCAGATTACTTCGCTTATTTAGTGCGATGATGTCATTATATTTGACTTGTCCTTCAAAATTCTCTTCAACATACAAATTATCTTTTGTTTTCTTATATCATTAAATTTATTTCGTGATATTCCGCACAAGAACTTAGCACTATTGAAAACGCGCTATTTGTATCGTATCGTAAAATTTATATCGTAAATGCCAAACACTCAATAATAATTAATCATCTAAAAATGTAACCACGATAAAAATTATATGCACCTAGTTAAATAAGCATTGTGATAAAAATGGAACCTGAAATAACATTTTTACAAAGCTTTTCTTACTTTAAAACTTTTTTAAGCAAAACTTATTTGGTAAGCGAGAATTATTGAAGTAAGTTCCTTGTGTTGTCATTCGGTGTCGATTCCGGATGTGACCTCTATTCAGGAATTTCCATCTTGTCCAGGCATAACGCCACGCGGGAACAAACAAATAAACGAGCTATCCAATTTAAAACCGAAACCATTCAAAAAACCAAAAGCAACGCAACGCGGTAACTAACCCGGTCCCGCCTCACGCATATTTCATTGACGGGACCAATGTCGCCTTATCTGTGTTCATTCATTACCATCTAGCTTATAAGAGTCGACGGACCGATATAACGCCTGCATTTTTTGTCACATCGCTTAATTATCTGACTTTAAATCGATACAGAGATTAGAAACAGCCACTCGGATTCAAATTGATCGATCGAAGTTAGAAACAATAGATGTTATCAACGTTATGCTGTCCCAAAACTTAGCACGAGACATCAACTCATCGTATGAGACAATAACATATTTAATTTGTTGTAATTTTCTGTGAATATTTCCCTCGCTCTACTATTTTAATCGTAAATTACTTATTATTTAATATTTAATAACCTATAATATAAGTAAGATTACAAATAAGGTTCTAATTGGTAGTTACAAACATATACAAACGAGCAAAATAATTCGATGAAAATAATTGCTATACTGCACCTGATAGACTAAACATGTGTAGTGCATTGTCTTGTAACTTCAAGTACCCATATCCAGCGTTTCACTGAATTTTCAAAACATATCGAGTGATATGTCACCGTCTGTTTTCACTTTTGAACTGATTAATGAAAGAAAATAAAAAATATTGGTCAAATATTAACGTTACGGTATAAAGTACGTAATATATATATATATATATATATATATATATATACACATAAAAAAAAATAAAAAGCAAAAATTAGCAAAAAATATACCAAATATTCCATTGTAGTATAGATGCGCCGGCGCCGTGATTGCCTGCGATTTTAGTTAATTACTGACATAGCTGCCCCGGTGGCCACGACACAAAAGTTCGATAAGCCCCACGATAAAACGTTTTATTTTTTTCTCATTCTTCCTTTTAATTAGCTGGAAAATATCCAATAAAATCTTCCCGGTTTGTCTTTGACCGGTGCCCGGGGCTAACTGTATAACGAGTAACAAGCTTCTGTGCTGAGCTTATAATAATAGTAATTAGGTATCTTGTTAAGAAGCTTTCGCTACCAGCCTTCAGATTCATTTATGAAGTTTATTCATTTTGTTTAATAGATATGTGTGTGTGTCTGTGTTTGGCATATGGTAAATTTATTTTCGTCAGTAAAATGTTTCCCATTCTACAATCATTCAAAACAATACCAAATATAGGTATAATATAACAATTCTTGCATGTAATTATTGCAATTTCATTTTATTTAGAATTTACAAAATAACTAATTAAAACATATTTAAGTAGAGGTCAAATCGCATTTGTATCAGATTGTAACGACGGGAGCACAACCCACGACCTGCTTATTAAAAACAGAATCGGAAACAGATCGCTTCAATCAAACAAACGGCCATTATAAAACAATAAAAAAATAATTAACGAGTACCAATACAACCTGGCTATCGCACAATGAAACAAAGTTTTTAAAACAGATAATAATAGGTAAGTTAATTATAATTACGTACTGTGAAATTAAAACGCATAAATATGCTAGAGACGTGTTTATTTCTTTAATTCCTTTGTTAATTCTTGTATTATGTAGCGTTTAGATATTCACCCGCCACGCTGTATATTAGTCATTTAAATTAATTCTGAAAAATACTTTCTTTGCAAGCTTTGGCCAGCGTCTCTGCCTGCGTTTAACTTCGCATTTGTATGCGGAGAAATATCAGTATAGGAATGGATATGTAAAGTTCAATATATTGACAACATTTGTTTGCTACGAAATATCTCAACTCAAAAATGTGTAGATTTTACTATTTAAATATAAAACTTAACTATTTATATTAATTTAGTCGACTTTAATGATATTATATTCGTCAATTATTTGTCTCTTTGAACCGTGAACCTTTAAGAGAGTAAGAAGCGGTTCAATAACAAACGCCAAAATCACATTTTCGCATTTTATAACACGACGATATTAATCTATTCAAATACAACAGCTAATTAGCCGCGTTTAATTTTTTTTTTTAATAATTCCAAAATAAGGTACTCTATACTGTATTATAATATCTACAATATTAATTATACATTATTAAAACTGGAGGTGCTAATTAGAAAGAGACGTTTAAAAGTGTTAACAAGAGGGTATTTGTTATTTAAAGTACTTTGTAAAATATAAACCTTTTAACATTTTAAAGAGTGTTCATTTGTAGAAACGTATAAAAAATTGAACGCAACGGGATTCGATTCGATAGCTCCATAGATAGATAGTACCATTGTTCGTAGAATGATCTTTTTGTAGCAGAAATTTTTAAGAATGTCTCTACAGAGAGGCTGTTACAAATTGTAATAAGTGTATAAAAATTTTGACGTAGCCGGACATAGAAAGCGTGGCTTAGCGGTCAGAGCGCTCGGATGATATCCAAGAAGCGCGGGTTAGAAATATTTTTGTACGTTCTCTAAAAAATTTTTTTTGATTGTTATACTCTAATGCTTAAAGTAAATATTTTTAAGTATTTTAGAATTATTTTATGTAATCAGAAATCTAAAGTAATTTCCCATTATTTTACGTTATATTCAGATTTGAGTGAATTTACTTTCATAGATAGAAAACCTTAGCAACGTGTCTGTCGGTATAGAGAAGTGTTTATCAAATACATAGTGTATATAATATTTATTTAATTGATGTAATGTGTTTTAATGAATTATTGTAAATAATATTGGTTTGTTGCACTTCCGTCCGTGTAATTTTCATAAAAAGGACTCGAAAGCTTTTCCTTCAAGTGTCTGTATATTAAATATATAGGTATAGGAAAAAACAGAAGAACCATGTTAGACTCGCTAAATTATAATAAATAAAAATCATCCACGACCTAGAGCTAGACTATAAGCGGTACGGTCCTAGGTTAGGTAGGTCCCACTTGCCTTCAAGTTGTATATACAATGGTTATATTTATATTGTTTTGATTTTCTCTCTTCAGTGAGACAAAGGTGACCTTTGAGTTCCAACATAATTCATGTGGAAAGAACGGAGTGTCATTAGGTCGACTTTATAGATCTATAGTAGTATAGCCTACGCAAACCAAGTTGCAGACATCAACTAGTGTTCACTATAGTTGTATGGTATATTACTCTAGGACTATAGTGTTGATAATAAATATTTATAATATACAAATAAAAATATTCTCTTAGGATTCTCTCCTTGGGCATCTAAAGTCTTTATTGTAGAAGACAAGATAAAATGATTCTCATGAACGAAACTGGGATCAAACTCTCCTATTAGAAGACCACCTTGTTTAGCAATAAATGTAGTGTATCCACGGATATTGGCATTTTGAACGTGCCCCTAACGGAATTATAAAGGGCAATATGTCAACTATGATTTTATTAATATTGTAACAGTTATATAGTATTTTTATGGTAATTTTAATAAAATAAATAAAGAAATAAATTCTCTACCAATTATAGTATCTCTTGTTCTAAATAGGATCTTATGATTTATATAAATATCATAAGTCATTCAATATCAAGTCATTATCATTTAATTTTTAAGGGGTTTCTATAGAAATGAGGTCTTCAAGTTCGATCGTTGTTTCTTAAGATGTCCATAAAAATAATAAATTAACTTTTGTTTTCTCGCCATTTCACATACGATTTAAGTATAAAGGTGTGAATTAGTCATTATTATATTATTTCATTATAATTAATAGTATCGGGATTCATACAAATAGTTTCAACAGACCTTAAGTTTGAAAATCTATCAATATCATATACCATTATTTGTATTCTAAACAACTTTAATTCTCAAGTAATATGTGTAGCATTCAACGACTCAATTTACTTTATCACTATATTAAAATAGGCCTTCTTTTTTCAACATAGACTTACCTCGATCAGAATTCAATGCGTGTAGTGTTACATGCAAAAGCTTTAAATCTTTTTCTTCATATACTTGTGTAAAGAATATATTTTATATGAAACAAATATTTTATATTATTAAGTCTATTGACTCTTAAATAATGTTTTTTTTTCAATAATATAACAAAATTATGCTTCTCACAAAAATTTGCAGCTATATATCATATAAATAGGTAAACATATATAAATATATTACTTAATATACCTACATATTAATGTGAACATTCACTAAAGTATGTTAGACACAAATTAACAGAATAAAGAGCTTTTCATGCTTTATTCATTAAAAATGACATGTACATGTTAAAAGCTCCGTCCAAATGGACGGACGGACAAACAAATGCTTTACTTATTTACCTCATTCATACAACGTCGATATAGGCTTTTAATACAATTATATCAGCGAATTTTACACTAATTGAGACAAGAAAACAAAAGTACATTTATTATTTTTATGGACACCTTAAGAAACAACTATCGAACTTGATGACTTCATTTCTATAGAAACTAAACGATAATGACTTGATATTGAATGACTTATGATATTTATATAAATCATTAGATCCTAGCTTACTAGGAACTTTTACTTTCAACGCGACTGTATTTAAGCCCATAATTTACATATGTCCAGATAAATAAGTTTATTGTTACTATAAAATGTTAATGTATGGCGTTTTTCATGGTTGAGAAGCTTATACAAACTCGTAGAGTAGAGAATCAATTACCTGCCAAAATACATTCACTTTCTTCTGTTATCGTCTGGTCGTGCAACAAGAAATAGTTCTCAAAATATACTAATGATGAAGTAACTCATTTTGGATAAATCTTTCTTATGAAAATATAATTATTGGTTACAGATACTGTATTGAATTAAAATAATTCTAAATTATCCACCTGAACTTATTCATTACTAATTATTACATAAACAACGTTTTAACATTCTCATGTAAGTAATAAAATGTAATAATAAACAGTTAAGTTCACGTGTGTACAGCTACATAATAAGGCGATGCTAATCTCGACGGGCCACTGACCACCATAATACTTGTCCTTTTTGTTACTTAAATTAAATTACTTAAATTTACAAGATTATAAAAGCACTTTGTTATAAAATAACATTATAATTTTGATATTTTGCCAAATGATGTATATTATTACTTGTAAATTTGCGTAAACGATACTAAATTATGAAGAATATGTTGAGTATAGGTTTATGAAAAAAAAAATCTTTCTATTTTTTCTTTATTTCTTAGAATTATTTTGAAAAATTGCCGTTGCATTTGCCGTCATTTTACCAACTAGCCAAGCTAGACGTTCTGTGTACTTACAATATGCTGGCCCGGCCTGTACATCAATATATTAACAATCAAAAAATAATATATAATAACAGTTTATCGAAAAATAAATACGAAACGCTATAATTGTATTGTGCACATGAGACTTATTGGAAAACCTATTTATGTTTAAACACTAGAAATTAAAATATTTATTCAATTTTTATTACTACGAGTACATATAGAAAGTACAAGCCAAACGAGAATTCCGAACAAGAACCGATGTAGTTTTTAGTCGCCATTTTATTTGCGTTACCATAAATCTAAATGAAACGTACAACGCGTCCACGTCCGACATTACTCAAGTGTTAAGTGGTGATATAGCGAGCCCTCCGCAGCGTGCATGTTGAAATATATTCGATTTTGTAGTGTTAAATGTTAGTTATGATGACGCACTTTAGGGTGTAGTACTAACATATCCGCTTGCTGTGATTGGCGTTGGAGTTCACATGATTAGTTTGTTTATCGCTAATATAATAATATATCTAGCTCTATGAAATGTCAAAACTCATTAAAATAAAAGCAATGGCATTTCAACATTCATACGCTGTACGCAGATATTTCCTATCACATTCGAATCTATGATTGTTAATGGATGTGAAATTGATATAACGAAAAACAAAGCAGACCAAATAGATTTATAAATATTTTTTAAGTGTCACAGTCTTTGCTATTACACTATTTAATAGCACTCCTTAAGTTGTTTATTCTCAAAAACTCCCTAATACTTATACGTAATTAAAAATGACTTATTCAGTTAAGTTTACGGACACTTGCGAATACTTTAAAGCACCTTGTGCTTTTAAATAACAACATTGCGTGCGTGTATTTTAATTATTATATGGAAAAATATTCTATATTAATTATTATAATGAACACTTTCATGGGAGTCGTGTTTTAAAAATATTGTTTTTGTATGCGTAAAATACATACTTTTTATTTCACTTTTTAGAAAACCTAGAGACTAGTATTTACAACTCACTGGTTACTTAATGTGTAGCGATTTTGCGCGTTATAGGTCAATAAAAAAGTATAATCTATTACTTTTTACTTTTTTTGATATTTTATTGATATTATATAAAAAATTATAAAAGATGTCAATTATCCCGTAACCTTTGTCTTAAGGTATTTTATTATTAAATAAGCTTATTGAATACACTGACATTTACGTAAAACCTACATTAAGTATTTGTATCGATCGAAAATTATGCACACAATCGACTAAAGCTAAATTTTTAATTCAGCATACCAAAGTGTT
The DNA here is from genome assembly GCA_038994665.1 of Podotricha telesiphe. Taxonomy (NCBI): domain Eukaryota; kingdom Metazoa; phylum Arthropoda; class Insecta; order Lepidoptera; family Nymphalidae; genus Podotricha; species Podotricha telesiphe. The sequence continues at coordinate 257,038 of JAOYRR010000014.1, read as the reverse complement.
TTATAAGTTGCTCAAGTCGTAAATTACTATCGGCTATGATGATAAAAGGCTTTATGCAACATTAATTAAATACATAATAGGCAATTCGAACATCTTTAAAGGTGATTAGCACAGTTCCGATATAAAAACGCCGTTTCTGTGATACTCTCACACTTTTTTTTGTTAATTCAAAGAAAATAATAAAATAAATTTCTTTTACGTATTATTGCATTAATTACGATATAAATATTTCATTGAATAATAAAAAAAATTAAATAAAATCTAACCTATTATATTTGGTGGCTGTCATAATTTTCATACTGCAACTGTTGATGAAAAGACCCAAACGCTTTCAAAACGCCGAATCGCCGTCGGCCTTCTTATGAATAAATTATACGGCAGGTGGATGACCTATCACAAAATATTTTGATGGAATTATTTAATTGGAGTTATCTCGACGACTATCACTCAGTCATTTTGAAAATATGAATTTATTTATCTACCATTCACACTATACTCGCATTTAATTATAAAATCGATTTGAGTATCGATTAGAAAACAAATATCCGGACTCGATTAATTGTTTCTATAATAAATTGTAAGTATAAAACCGCTTACGTATTGTATCTTGTTGATTCTTAGCTGAATATTGATGATAAATTTTATCAGATCTTTATTATTAATTACGATGTTAATAGGTATGAGAATGTTTGTTTATAAATAGTACATAACTAGTACAAACATCCGGTGTTGCCCGTCGTGTAACATGTTTTTTATCGAAAAAGAATTTTAAATGAAGTAGATATATTTACTATTGTATTTGAGAAATTGCTATGACTCTTAGAATCTATGTTGGAAAAACTTGAAAATAGTTTAAATTTTATCTTATATCTGAGAATTAACTAATACAGTATTCATTTAATGGCAATTGCATTTAAAAGTAAAATTTATTGAATAAATCTATTAATTCCATTTTATTACTTTCTCATATCAAAATATTCGCTGTCTCTCAACCGTGACTCCTTCCCCTGACATCACATTTGACACACACCCCTGAGCTTTTGTTTAATTGGATTCTTAAAATATTTGTACAAAGTTATTTTAGTTTAATACTAAGGAAGTAGTTAAAAAATCCAAAACTTAGCTTTAAAAAAGATAAAAAAATATCTTTAAGCATCGACCCAAGAATACTATAAATAATAGAGTTGCACTCTGGAGCACTGTTTTAAATAAAAAATATTATATTATATCAAATTTAAAATAAGCCTTATTATCCAAAACTTTAACGTATATTTATTAAATATAAAAGACAATCATATATATATACATTTTGATTTGGATGAGCTGAACCTGCGACCACGGGTATATCCGACGACGCGACGTCTACACGTTAAGTAACTATTCTATTTATTTTACGGCGTTTTATAATGTTTCAGAGCGAGGAAGAATAAAAAGCCAAAGGCGAGCAGAGGTGTCACAATTAGTTTCCGAGTGGCTGAGTGGACAAGACGTTAGCGATTCAAGTTGTAAGGCTAACGAAATACTGCCAGCGCAACTATAATAAGATATAAAAGTAACAATGCAGTTTTTATAATATATTTATATTGTTATTTACTTTGGTTTATTTTTTCAAACTTGATACGCAATAAAATGAAGTTTAATCTTTCATTAAGTACAAACCACATTTGATGTATAATTATTTATAATTTATTCGATAACTCAACAAAATCGAATGAAAGTAGTGAAATATTTCATCTACATTCAGTGCTTATTTTTTGTTGATTAAGGATAAAATCGTTAACTGGATAAATAGCCATTGACATAATTCAAACTATAAGAAACAATAAAGCTGGTTTTTTCAGTATGATAAAAATCTCAACACTGTATGATATTATGGGTAGATCTGAAATACCTTTCTTGAATTAGATATAATTAGTTTCTCATAACTCAACATCACGTTATAACAAATAAATATAAATATAATAAGAAATAACAATCCATACTTATAATATTAGTAATGTGAAAGTAACTAAAACTACAATGTATCTAAATAAATCGTGAGTAAATTTTACTATCTATATTCATTGTTTTACGGAAAAGCGGCCGAAAATAAGAATTAGAATAGATCACGCGGGCGAAGCTGCGAGCGAGTCGCTCGCTAGTAATGCATACTTTACAAATAAACTGTAAATTATCTAGAGAAAAATATATTTTAGCAAATAGAAGTTATAAAGATACAGTATCGTACATTTGGTGCCCTACCAGCTTTCGGTCGTTAAACTTTCTGACTTTACAAAATAAATCTCCAAATCAAGCGTGGGTGCTTAAGTATTGACCTGGTGCGCGATGTATTCCTTAAAGGTCTTATGTCAAATATTTATATTTTATCAGAAAAAGGAGTTTTTCAAATTATTATTCTACTTTGATAAATATACATTACTACAAATAAATAAAACATAATTTATTGTATTATTAATGTCCATCTTTTTACTATCAAACAAAAATTATTCGTATAGAATATATACCCACATGCTTCTGACTTCTAAGAAATAAATAATTTTCAAGCTCTATAGGTATATTCTATAATAAAATAAACATCTTATACCTATAGTTTTTCCTAATAATATTTCACTTTGCTCCGTTTGCTGTTGTTACGAGACTTTTTATAGACCATTTTATACCAGGAAAGGAACCGATCTGTTAATTTATAATTTATACAACTCTCTTTCTTTGTTTGTGGAGTACAAGTCCCTTAGCTTTACTAGCATCGATCGGAAGTAGGATTGACTAGTAGGCTTGTTCGAGATTTGAAATAATGCTTAAAATAGTTCTACAATTATCATTCTGTATATATACAGGATAGGATAAAAATTGTATCTCAATATTTATACCTCGTAGGACCAATCTTAACCCTGATCTTTCCTAATCCTTTAGCAAACTAAATAAACAGTAGATTGCTAAAGAAAGACCATTTTAGGTATAGATGTATGAAATATGCTGAATTATATATGTGCATACATACATATTTTAAAATAATACACTTCGGTTCTATTAAAAAAATATTTCCTATAAAGTCTTAAAATTTACACATGTTTTAGGTTTTAATTATTTTAATGAGTTCTTTTTAATATTACTCAACAAGTGAGTTATATCGCAAGCAACGTCAGGCATGTGCACTAGTTGTTTTTATTATAAATATGCGTCCACGCATTAATTAGGACGAGCGCCCGGAAGTGATCGCGTGTATGATGGCCTCTGAATTATTTATGTTCATAATTATCATACAGCGGGCTTATTATCGTATACTAAATGTTATAACGGCTTAAAAAGGTTAGATCGGACTTCCTAAGATACTAAACTAAGTGGCAAATTATGGCTTAAGTAATTGAATTTTGAGACTGCGCTTGTTGTATTAAAATTTTTATAAATCAATTTTATTGTTTACGATTTATATGACAGCTCCTTTTAACTATTTTACGGATACATAGTAGTGTCTATTGTTTTTTAAACAATCTTCTCCCTGGTTTATTTATGAAGTAGATTAATGACTTTAATTTCCTACTAATTTAATTTTTACTAAAAGATTTAATAGTTATGAAAGGCCGTCTGCGTTCATTGAAAACAGAATAGGCATAAGTTACAAGATAAGTATTATTAACACCAGGTTGATCTTGAATCCCTAGTTTATTAAGTGTTTGTTATTTTTATATTTCTTCCTTGTGTTACATTTTTTAACCACACTATGAAATAACATTTTGTTAATATTTCAAAAAGCAACATTACCAACAACTTTTTAATAATAATAATTTATTAACAATAATAAAGTGAAAAATTTAGATTCCTTTGATTAGGACAGATTCTATTGTCTATATACATATCTATCTATTTTTTTGTGTGTCTATCATTTATATACATTGTGATCATTTAATATATATATTCATTTACGAATACAAAGAGAAAATGAATATTAATTTAAAAAATATTTCAGGAACATAGTCAAAATACGTAAAAAGTTCTCCTCACTCGTAAACTAGTATTAAACAATCTCAACAAGAAATTTGATTGCAATATCAACATGGTTAATGTTATATGTATATTGACAAAATATTAGATGTAATATAAACAACACTCAAGGCTGGCGCTATTTGAATCTAAATCAATTTACAAATTATAAGCGAAGTTACGTAATAAAACATTATTGTGTTTTACAATTTAAATTTAAATCTTTTTATCTTGACCACGGTGATCAATCTATTATTAATGAATGTACTTTAATGAAGCGAATATCGATAAATGTAATCGATCAATGTAAAACAAATCATATTACTATTCAACAATAACATATCGGTCAGGTGGAATTAAAGTGCGGTCCGCGTTTTAAAACTGTGTGACTATTTTTTATAATGTTTACGAAATTAAAGTAAAAGCTGTATAAAAATATTGTAATTGTTTATTAAGATCTTATATATTAGTAGGAATTTATCATGTTTACTACTAAATTAAGATGATATATTTTTTCCCAGTTACTTGAATGTGGATCTGCAGCATAAATTAATACAAAATGTACAACATTATTATGCAGCTCCATTCAATTACTCCACAGTTCATTAATAAAAAATAATCTCTTCTTTATATATATTATGTATTAATAAGGAAGAAAAACATACATACATATTTAATTTAGAATTTTAGTTAGATTGTACATTAAAAAAACCTAAGTCAAAGCGCCAAAAAGTCTTATCGTTTGACCACTTCTGATACGACACAAGCAAATGTAAAAAGCTGACTTAATCAGTTAAACACTGGGACTGTTTCAATTATTGGACGATATAAAGAAGTTATTCCAAAAGATAACGAAATATATTTTTTGTTAAGTCTTTTTTATAATAACAATATTGTCAGCGCAAATCTTGAGGTGCAGTGATAATACCTACGCTTAATGATTAAAATAGATTCTGATTGTATATAAAATTAACAATTCACGATTGAATTTATATAAAACAATATTTTCTCACAAATATTGTGTCTTTTTCTTAGCATTTCTTGTAATTACAGAAAGTAATAAATACAGTCGAAATTAACTACAGTCTTTAAATACGTAGGAAAAGTAAATTTAAAAAAATACTAAAGAACTAAGACGGTTGAAAGTTGTTTTTTTGTTGCAGACGTAACCCGACACGCCGTGACCAAGATATAAAAATTAAAATTACGCATTACATGGAGAAATTATTCGTTAACCATTCGAGTGTGTCACAGCTGCAAAGATGCGGGCGGCAAGTCCGTTGGTCATCCGTTAGACTTGAGTTTCTCACGATGTTTCTGCGGAGTATATGACTATATTCATACCAGGTAAACCAGAGTGGCAAAGCCTACATTTTAAAATTGATTATACATAAGTAGAGTCACATTAAAACAATAAATATTGAAAAAGACATATTTAGAAAACTTATAAAAATTTGAACGCAGCGGGATTTGAACCCACGCCTCTTGAAAACCGTTTAAACTTGAACAAATTTTTATACGTTTTCTAAATATGTCTTTTTCAATTTCCTTAGTGTAGGAATAACACTTTAAAAAAAATGTTAACAATATATACAATAAATATTTCTGATTTCTAAACTTTGTCCCTTGCTTCTTTCTTACTGAATTATTTTGTTATACCTTCATAGTTTCGACTTGTGTTAACCAAATACTATTAGCATTACCACTTAAGAACTTTTATTACTTTACTACTATTAACATACATAAAATGCTATTGTAACCATATAATTGTTGTAACAATTAAGTTACAGATTCAAGAAACTCGACAAAACTTTCATAATAGAGTCGCTGTTATATACTTAAAACACAGTATTTGAATATCGAACAAATGTATAACATGGAGCATAGACTTGTCTCGGTTAGACAAGTGATTCAGGCAATATTATTGATTAATGGTGAACATACCCAACATATCGGTATACATACTTTACAATACTTATCTATGACAATACATAGCATATCCATGTTAACGCTTGTTTAATTAAACTTAGTCTATTTCTGAAATCATATTTAAAATGTAATTATTATTCATTTGTATTTTATAACAGTTTTAAATATATAGTTGTAACATGCTACAATTAGATTGTCAATTAATTGTTCTATGCGTAAACGTCACGGGATATAATAATTGATTCATGAAAATTTTACACGATAACTCTAAAAAAACATTAATTATAAGTTAGTAACTTAAACTACAATATATGATTGTCTAATATGGATATGTAATATATTGACGTGCTTATAAAACTAATTTCATTATGCATTCGTAATTATACCGTACTTTGTAAGTAATTTTAAATGCGCATGTCTAAGGCGACGCAATTAAGGGGCAAAAACGCGTACTTAGTGGACGGTAACAATTGTTTTTTGTTGTACAAAGAAGTAAGGTGCATGGTGTTATGGGTTAAATTACTCTATATATTTAATAATAAGCTTTACAGCAATATGTAGTGTAAGCTTCAATGTCTAATTAGCACATCTAGCTGTCTAAAGTATGGATCTAGCTTACAGCTTATATTGAATACCGATACTTGGATAGCTTGGTTGCTATTTTCCTTTCTCTACTACCCTCTATCACAACACCTGTAAAACATAGCATCAGTTTTATTTAGCTACATATAAATGTAGTAACTTGAAAAATTTACATTAGCTTATAAAACGATATATAGATAGCGTATACTCGTATGGCTTAGAGTCCAATAAATAAAGCATAGTACTTTCGTAATACATGATATAAAATGCAGTTTTCAAATAAATGATTTAATATATTCAAAGTTACGGCGTGTATTCTAGAATTCAAATTTAATATTTGACGTTTGTTAGTTTCCTCTGCCTACCCCTGCTATACGGTAAAAATTGTGAAGCTGCCATCTATTTCTAACGAAACTTACTTAATTTTTGAGAAACAAAACTAAGAAATTAGATGAGAAATTTTAATAAAAAAATTATATTGTTAATATAATTATAAATTAATATTTACTACTAAGGCATTCATTTACTTATTAAATATTTTTTCTATGATGATTATTCATAGATTTTTAATGCTATCTTGATTCGATCCTTGACCTGACCTTGACTGAATCGTGGAAAATTAAAGATTATACATTCCAGATCGTACATTGTGAAAATCGAGATAACCGATATTTTATATTTTTGAAGTCCTTGTAATCTCTTTCAATAAAATGGATAAAATTGAAAGTATCTACAAGAATGAATATGAAAATGAATATTGATATGCGCACACGGTACCTACCTAGATACTGGTGATAGTAAGTTCTGGTATTATTGCATATTCCATATATGATCCAGTTATTTCAGACGAGCACAATCTACAGAAATAACTTTAATTTATTCCTATTAACCTAAATCTATGTATATAGTTTTATGGGACGTTCACGACATTGAGCCGGTGCAAAATCTTACAGAAAAGCTCCAAGGTCAATAATATTTATTGTATTAATAATTTATCGTGGGACGCAGAACGACTAATGTATACATAGTAGTAATGTATTGTAATTTTACTAAATTTACAAGACCTAGTACAGCTGTGTCAAATTCATCATAAGCTCTAAGCGTGTATAATCAAATATACACATGGCTGGGATAAGGTTTATTGATGCGAGATATTCAGGAAAAACTTTCGGGGTCGCTGACCTCGAATAAGTTTTAGGCGGTACGATATTTTGATTTATTAAAATAACAATATGAAGCTACAAAAATTCACCTCAATAGAATTTGTACCGGAGATGAAACCAAAAATGAATATTGTAATGTCGCGTATACTTAAAGTTTGGTAGTTCAAAAACTGCTTTAAAAGATAACAGTGTAACAAAATATAGCATGCAGCAATAACGTGTACTCATAAAAATTAAAACAAAGGAGGTGTAACGGATTAACGAATCGTAAACTTTTTGCTTTAGAATTATTCACACAAGGTAACACAAAGAACAGACGTGCGACAACTATTATAATTATGTTACAAATTTTACAGATTATAATACAATTGTATTTATATATAAATGTGTGCAAAGGAAATAGATGGGGACTGATGAGATAACTGACTGAAAATATTACTTCAAAGGCGACACAGAAATACTTGCGTGTTGCCAGTTTAAATTTCGTTTGTAGTTGGATACTCAATGTTTGTGTATGTCGTGTCAGGGAAGATCGAAATGATATCATAATGTTTACATTTATTTTAAGTGTTAGGAAGTGGAAAACGGAATGACGTAGCACCAGATTTTTTCCATCTATATTTAAAATAAAATTATGGAAGATAAAATTAATTAGAATAAAGTAGGCAGGTATTCATTATATTAATATGAATGTACATCTTCAAAATTATTATTATACATTAAAGTTGTCGAACAAAATACAAAATCAAAATAAATACTAATTTAACTTCGAAACATAATTTGTTTTAATTTAGATAGTGGATAAAAATAAAATGTTTGCAGTTTGTAGCATGTCTACGCTGCCGCTACAGTTATTGAAAAGCGTAACTACTATTTAAGTATCTAAAATGTAATTATCACTTATAAAAATATCACATTTTCAAACTGCATGCCTTACAATGTTGTGTACATGAAAAAAAACTTATACACGCTGAGGAGTAGCGAAGTTTTTTAAGTGAAATACATATTTGGTATTAAATGAGCCAGTTAAATGATAAGGTAGTATGTTATTTTTAGATATTTTTCACGTTGATAATTTATGCAACTTGTAATTCAAGTATGCAAGGGGGAATTAGACTAATAAATTTATTGGGTAAGTGAATATAGTTATAAAAATATAAAGAAAAGAATTTTCCTTGTATTTACACTAAATAAACGGTGACGAAAATTTATAACTCGAAACGATAGAATAATATACAACGATATAATTGAGATCCATATTTGGGATTAAGATCTGTAAACATAGGACGCAATAATATGTTTTTCATTACTGTAATTTTCGTCATAATTTACGTGAAATGTAATAAAATTTCATTAATATGTTTGAAAATGTCATGTAACTAGCGTTCTCAATATAAATGTAAAGGATCAATTCCTGAGAGTGTAGGTAATGCATTTTAACATGATAATAGTGTATACATAGCAAAGTGTGAATCAGCCATAACTGAGAAATGCAAGTATTTTTAAATGAGACACTATAACATGGAATCGGTTGCCAATTCCTAGTTTTCAATCCATCTATTCAATTAAAGAAACGTATAATTACCTGTTTAACATCAGCAAATCGTCCAGCTCTCTCATTTAGACCGTTTTTACTAAGTTCCCGCTGATAATAGCTTTTACGTGTTAGTTTTTCTGTATTACAACTATTAAAACCTGCCTTTTATAGTTCATAGAATTGTAACAGAACGACTTAAAGACGAAAAAAGTGTTTTTGATCAAATATAAATGTTCATGTGAGTGTTTCAGACTGATTCAAAAATCTTGCCTGCAATTTTACAGGCCACAGGTCGTAGATTCAATACTCACCTAGTATCAATTTATAAAATAATTGAAAGTCCTGGTTAATTTGTGTTTATATTATTTATTTACGTATATCTTTACAATTATTGTACATATATTTATCATAAATCTGCCTTTCATTAACATGTAGCCTTAATTGTTGTTTATCTCTAATATTCTCAAAATGACAAGTAACTTATTTTTTTTCCTTTTCTTTTATTCTTTTCTTCTTTTGTCTTGAACTAGTATATGTTGGGTGTGTTATTATATTAAAAGAAAATAAAAGAAACATTTTTTTTTTAAATGATATATAATAAATAAAAATAATATTTCAAAATTATAAAAGTTTTTTTGGCTATACATTGAATATGACATGCAACTCTATATATATATATATATATACATGTGAAATGAAAAATAGCCACTTTCATGCTAGTGCTATCTATTACTATACCCATATTTGAAGATTATGCTGAGAGGCTGAAACCTTGTTATTGACCGATTTTGAAATAATTTTTATATATTTACAATATTATTTAATATAAAAAACGGAGTTTTCTCCATTCGAATACATGTTATTTATGTATATTATATTATGGAGCTGTTAACAGAGAAAGTAATTACATTTTTAATTGCTCAAGTATTGTAGTAATTAGTTGTTATAATTTGATGTAAGTTGATGTGCTAATTGGACGGATAGACGACTTAATTGGGCCAAGAAAAATGATTATTTAAGAAGTTTAAATGAGATTAAGTAACGAACAAATTACTTGATAATACATTTCTGAGTAAAACTTTAAGTTTATTATCTTACGATTTATACGAGAGAATGTACAAATATTGCTATATGGATAAGACGATAAAATCGTGGTTTGTATCAAGAGATGTGACCAAGTATTCAATTAACTTTTGAGATAACCGTGTAGGCTATATTTTATAACGATAGACATTCAATTTGTAAAAAAATATTTTTTACTCATATACATTATTTATATAAAAATACTTACTAATGTAATATAATCGTCCTTACATCAAATACATAGGTTTATATTGTTCAATAGTGTTTATTATAATTTTCCTTAAGCAAAATAAAGTGAACTCAGTAGTCGTGAACTACCGTTAAAGATAAATTCTGATATGACAAGGAATTTATAGTGCTTTTTTTCAGTTTTGATGCGTACGCACGTTAACGGACATTTGGATCACGCGATATAAGGCTGGCTGCGTTCGAAAAAAAAACGACATGTACTGCGATAACGATTGCATTGTTGTTGTTTTGAACGTCTTACGAGGCAGGTCGTAGATTGCAACTTGTAATCGATTTCAATTAACATTACTATAACCCTTTTTTTCAATGTACAGTAAGAATATATTTTATATACTTATCCTTATCCTTATATATTTCTAGGTATTTCAGGATAGGCAAATGCCATTGAACAGCAATACGATCTGTTCTCATCTCACTTGCATTGAAACACTGGGTATTGGCCCGCTATAAAAATCGGCGGTAATGCATGGACGTGTCTCATTGGCGTCGCTAAGGTATCAACGTATTTACATATATTAAAATGATATATTTCTAAATTCAAGAAATTTCTTTGGCAAGTAAATATTTAAGTCGTCATAAAGTGTGAAATTAGGTGTTAAATAAAATTTATCATAAGACGTGGCATAGATGTGGTAGACATTGATCACTTGATGATAATATCTACTTTTTGACTGCGCTTTGACAGTTTCTTCAAAACAGGCGAGTTGTAAAATTAGTAGTAGTAATTAATAAATTCCAAATGCAATTCACAAAAAATATATATAAAAACCTTAAAGATATGTTTAATGTATATTAACGGCGCGAATAGTGACAGATGGATGAGTAAAAGATGAAAACGATGAATAAATGGCTTTTTTTATTTATTACATTTTATTAACACACATAAATTGCCTTCTTTGATGAGTATATACCAAAATATATTTCTTGTAGGGACGTACGCCAAGGAGCTTCTAAAGGTGCACATAAGGTTCTGGTCGATGTTGGCAAATTAGGATGGACCACGATGTCGATGATAGAACATGTCAAAGATTCTCCCGGTAGTACTTCTTCTACTTTGGATATTCTAGCGGCCATCACTATCACTCCAAAGTAATTCAACAAGGTTTTATCCTTAATTATGCGTTTGTACGTTTCTGATTTCCTTACACCATTACCCAACATCGATGCCATAATGCGAACCTTACTTTACACCAATTTTCTAGACGTGCCGACAGCTTCTCTTGAAGTTAATTGGCTGCTTTTGTTGCAGTAGTGATGACAGCGCTTCTATCTGCGTCAAAGTATTTTATGTTCCAGGTTGTTTTACCACAATTGGGGACCCCGAGTACCCACTGTATATTAGAAATCTCGCATGCTCCTGATGACGTGGGTTCAATTCGCTTTCTCAAGCATTCTATCTTTCAAAATCGGTCGCGTACTCTTGGCGATGAGTACAATAGAGTCATTAGTACCTACTAATTGTTGAATTTAAGGTCCGCATGATAGTCTTTCTTCGGTCGGTTTCTTCTTCAACTCCACATAAGCGACTGGATTCATTGAACGCCAACATCATCACTATCTTTCATGATGCCTTTAATGGTTTTAGCGGTATTATTGTTATATATGGCGGCTTCTGCCTCTTCTAGCTTTACATTTAGAATTGGAAAGCCAGCATTTTTTCCTAACAAGTCCTAAAGTTCACCTATTTGGTAGCTTTCAGAACTACGAGAAATTCAAGGAATGCATCGCAGGCATCCGTTTGACCCTTAAAAGACTGGCAAAACCAGGAGAAGACATCTCTCGATTTTTGATTCAAGATTTCGATCTTGGACACTCTAGTAGCATGTGCCACATTGATTTCTCTATATTATCATCACATTCGCATCCCGGAAAATGTTCCAATTTAAATCTATGCAGGTATTCTGCTATACTTCCATGTTCTGTTAGCATTTAAACTTGTGCTGGAGTAAGATTCGTTGTACTTATTATTTTGTAAGCTACTTCTACATCTGGCAGGATTTTTTGGTGACTGTCCCCGTCTAAGACGTTTCGTATCTGCCTTGTCATATGCTGACAGACTCTTCTCTTATTTAACATTTAAAGAAAATTAAACTAAAATATCGTTTTAAAATATTAATTATTGTATTTACATTTCAGAATATCTAACGCTTAAAAAATCTGGACAACATCAGTTAATAAGAATTGCTAGCGTATACAATATGATGACAGGCAGATAGTTTTGTAAATATATTAATATCATCTAGTTTAGATTAATTTTAGATAAAATAAATGAAAAGGTATACATATAGGATAAAGATATCTTTTGTTCAAAAATCTGTAGTCATAGGTATACTACGGACTAAAACCATGGACTACTGTAAAACGTTTGAAAAGTGTTAGTTTTTCGTGTTCCAAAATGTATTGCATGTCTAAAATCAAAATATGCGATGATTCCATTTCTTATAGCGAGACTATTTACAATTTAAACTTAGCACGATTATACATTTACAAAATATGTTCATTTATGGAATTGACTACCAGTGAGGCTTAGCCTTGTCGCTTATCACAAAATCCACTATACAAGTACATCAAACTAACTACGACGGTTTCGTATCCAACTTTCATAACTATATCACTTAATGTACAACAATAACGATTTATTTTAAATTAGGACTCGCGTACGTGTCATGTCCGAGTCTATTATTGACAAAGTCTGAAATGACATGGTACATTCTATAATTATGTATATCTAAAATTTGTTACATTCATGTCTGTATGCCGATGTAGTAAGGTCTACCTTAGCGTAGACACATCGAACGCTCGGGGTAAGCTTATCTTTCTATACATCAGTTTCAAAACGGATACTTAAAAATACTATTTGTATCCTAGCTGCCGTCGATTAATAAGAATCATTAACATAGGGACTATTATATTAGTACTAGTTAGTCATCCAGTCTTTGCTTGTCGTTAACATAAATTATATTTGGCTGTTCTTCTTGTAATAAGTTCATTTTTAAATCTAATATGTTAGAGGCAATGTTTTATTAATATAAATTATATAATTCAAAAAGCACGTTCAGATATAACCCGATTGAAGGATATCCAAAGAATGTATAATATCAAAGTTTCACGAATGAAATAAACATTATAAACCAGTTAGCGTATTACACTTGTAATAAAATGAATGTGAAAATGCATAATCGTTCTTATCTTAAATATTTTAAGAATGCTATTGGAGCCAATGCGAAAATAAATCCTATATATTATTAGAAAATTACTTTTAAAATACTTTTTAGGATTTCTATTTGGCTAACATATTTGAGGACGAAGATTGCCTGCCAAGTTTACCCCAAAACACAGCCAAGTAAAGACAAATGAAGATCATGAGTCTTCCCAGGCTTTAGCAATTAAGCCATAACGCACAACTGTATGGGCACCATGCCATACCCAGGCTTGGATAAATCGCTGGTCTTGTTGGTCAGTCTACAAGCTATTATTTATATAAATTAATGTATCCTCTAATAAAATAGATAAAAATGTATATTTTTCCATATTTTGTATTTTGAAACTTAATTTTTACTTTTGTATTTATTTTCTTGTCTGACACGGAATATGCTCTTAATATTTAATTAAATAAGCCTAAAAAGTGTTCATATCTTTCGTATAAATATGTATGTAAAAATAAAATTATATAAGAATTTAAGAATTCATTTAAGAATCAACATTTTTATTATAAAATATATTACAAATTAAACTATAGGATACATATGTAGATTATAATGAAAACTTATGTTAAGACACCTCAATTGAATTCAATTTCATTACGTTTAATTAATGTATTTTGAACCAAAATCACAAGAACTCCAGGATTGTTTTTTTGCTTGTTTTTAATGTTATGTTGATTTTATTAAAGATTTTGTAATAAAGGCGAAGTCGTAATCACTGATAAGAGATTTAAGAATTAATTTTAAAAAATCCATTTGCCAAATATGCTTACTACTACTAATGAAGTAAAGTAAGAGATTAAAGATTATTATGAAAAATAATTTAAAAGTTTGTGTAATAAAGATATGATTACTATTGGTAATATACACGGTAGAAATGACTTTTAAATAATATATTTTACATAAAAAATCTTAAATATTTTCTCAATAAACAAAATATTATGTTGCATTTGTATTTGAATTTGTATTTATTTATTTGAATATATTGTATTTGAATGATTAATTAAAATATTACTTAAAAAATTGTTTTACATTTATTGAAAACATCAGTGTTTATGATAAAATAGATCACTTTATAACAGATTGCTTCACTTTACTATACGAACATGTAGTACATACAGCCATGCCAAAGGCTTTATAATTGAAATGTAGGATGTCAAAAGCGACCTAAGCTTCAGTTACGTCAACAATATATCTCTTCACAACACTCTAAAGATTGAATTGATTCAAACTTTGTGTTAGTCATATTTACTTAATCAATCTAATGTAGTATGAGTAGTTCAGCGTTTCGAAGAGGAACCTTTTTATACGCGTATATAGGGCGTTGACTTATCGCGTACGTTGTATGTTAGTATGATGTTACTTTTAAAATTAAATCTATTTTGGAAATTAACATTTACTAAATTAAAGCTAAATAAAAATTTTATACGTTTTCTAAATATTTCTTTTTCAATTTCCTTAGTGTGGGAATAACACTTTGTTAAAATAAAAAAATATATAAAATATTTATTAAATAGCATTCTCTCTTACCAAACGATTGTTCGTAGAATAATCTTTTGGTAGCAGAAATTTGTAAAAATTTCTCTACAGAAATGCTAACAACAAATATAAGTTGTAATAAGCGTATAAGAATTTCAACGTAGCTGGATGTAGAACGCATGGCTTAGCGGTCAGAACCCTTGAACGGTTTTCAAGAGGCGCGGGTTCATATCCCGCTGCGTTTAAATTTTTATACGTTTTCTAAATTTGTATTTTTTAAATTAAAGCTGTTAAGTGACCAACCACATAATATTGTCCTAATACGATTTTTTTTTTAATTGCAATTTTTTTTTTTTTATAGTTGCGCGAGTTTGTCATGGGTTTGCTTCATTACTAATATCGAGGAAGACATAAAAATATAATTTGATAATTAATTAGCCAGTCGTTATTATAGACTGAGACAAAAAAGTAAGTAAGTTGTTGTTAATATTAACATTGATTTGAAATATTCAATTTTATACTGAATAAATCAAAGAAGAAGAAGTGACAATTTGTGTAGTTGAAAATTTGTAGTTGTAAGTAGCAACTACAAGTAACTAGCTGATATCGATGAAAAATATTATTTTCAAAATATAGAATAAAAAGGTCAAAACAGAACACGTTTATTTGTCTCTTCACTTGTAAGGCTAACCTTAGTACATAAGCTTGGAAAAAGTCCATCTCAGAATATTTTAGATTGGATCCAATAAGAAATATTATTGCTGTAGTTTGACTTGAAGTTCTATATCCATATGCTTATATCAGAACATTTTATAGTTTACACCTAGTTTTTACTAATTTTCTATATCCTTTCTGTGAAAGCATCGCTATTTTGGCCCACTTCTTGTCGTCTGATTAGCTTGAAAATTTGGACGTGTCCGAACAGATGACATTAAAATATTTGGAATCATAATATTGTTTTTGTATCTTTCAAAATTTTATGATTAGTAAATTATTATACAATCCAAATGCCTACGTATAGTAAGGTATTTTAAAAATCATATAAAATATAAAAAATATGTCAGAATTACTTTTTTCAATTGTAACCTAAAGTAAGCATTTAATGTAACTTACCTTGTGATTCATATATTTTATTGTAAATAATTCTTTATTTTGTAACGACAAATGTGCAGCTTGAAGGACAACTCCTTGAATTAAGATTTTTTATTTTGAATATTATTTTAAGCACATTTACATATATTATTTTTTATACTAATGTAATGTTTAATTATATATTTATGGTTGAAATATGACTGTTTTATGATTTATACATTTAAAATGTATTAAGAAATGACTTACATAGCAATAAATAAACACGTGAAGTTTCAATTCAGAACCGAGTTGATAATTTAATAAAGTTATACAAATACACGTAACTAGGAGAATTCCAGAACTTCTATTCTAGAGTATAATTTAGCTCACGAACAATTTCACTAATATAAAATCAAGTCCATTATCCGTAGTGTTTCAGCCTACGAATATCATGTCACTGTAATCTATAGATAGACAAAGCTTGTTATAGTAGACAAATACTTTACTTTTACCGCGTTGCGACACGGTTAAAGAGATTGTGTGGTTAAATTTAGCACATTTACCTACTCTTGTTTTTATTATATAAGTTATTACAAACTTTGTATAAAAGCCATACAGATATCTGAAAAAAAAACTTGTAAATTTTTTGAACGAGCTATTAGTAATAACATAGATGGTATGTTATGACTTACGTCTTGTTGATGAAAGAAGTCATGGTGAGGTTCTTCATTGGGGCACATGTCTTGTAACAAGGGGGTTACGTGGCGCTCCCAATCATCCATCATGGTGTAACTCATGTCACAGCAAAAGTTTACACATTATCACATTCGCGCCAAAACGTTATAGAGGAAAAGTGGTAAAAAGGCAGACGGTCGCGGGTTCCCGGCCGCACGTTAACGCGACCGGAACAGCAGTGAGCTATCTACGCCCTCTGTGTTGCCGCCTCGTGTGTATCTCCCTCGCGCCACTGACGACCGTAGCTCGCCATCCCTCTCACATTCACGCCCCCATTGGGCGGCTTTCCCACAATGGCGTTGCTAACATGATCTTCGACCATGTTCAAATATATTAGGATTTTCCGGAAAACTTTAATTGGAAGATTGCTGAATTCTTGATAGTTATCGCCAGTTATCGACCTCTGAATTATTTAAAATTTTATTTATTATTTTATACATCATTCATATTTTTATTACTTATTGTAATGACTTAAAATTAAACATAGATATGTTAGTACTTAATTCCTTTTTGTGCTAAGTAAAAGTCTCAGAAATATATTTGTCGTAATACAGCTTTCTTTTAAATTTACTTCACGAGTAAATAATTCAAACCATTCGATTCTAGATTGTATGACTTATAAACGTAATAAATAAATAATTATTTTCTATTTACTACTGCATCTTTAAATTTAAGCTTCAGAGAGCGCATTCATATACATTTTTGTTACGAAAAATATAAATGAAAATATTTAATATAATATTTTTTTAAATGACTACACTATTTGATGTTATTATTTACTAACAAATTAGTAATATAATAGTTTTTGATTGTTTTAAGTAAAGACAGTAACTTATGCACTACATTTTTACGTAATGATCTTATATTTAATCACAAATGTAGTCTGCGAAATAATGAGGCAAAAAGGTCAATTGTTATATAAAGTTTTACTAATTTGCAACCTCACTCTACTTATTCACAGATAATTAAATATCCTCCATGTATTAATTTTAATACATTTATATTGATATATTTTAATCACACAAGTATTGTTAATCATTTGTTTTTAAAAATATATTGTTATATTATCGTAGCAACAACATTTTTAAATAAAACAAATTCCATTGCAGCCAAATCTCCACAGCCTTTTACAATAAAGAATATCTAACATACGAGTGTCTAACTACAATTTTCTTTGACTATTCTACATTTCCACAATAATGAAATTAAAGAATTAGTTCTAACTATGGCCCTTGGAAAGTTCAAACGCTTTATATAGTATTTTTTATCCCAAGCAAGGTATATTATTTCCTTCTTGGTTAAAAATACTCGTCTACAGGAGAATACCTACGGTTATAAGAAGTACGATGTCACAGGAACAATAAGCAACACCTTACTTTAGTTAATAATTAACCGAAGCGCATGATATAGTTAAACGCTTAGTGTGAAACTTTACAACCTGCCAATTAAAAGTTAAATGCTTGGATCTTGTTCCACTCCGTTACTAGTAAGTTGCTAACCTGAAAGTTAAGGGAAGTGAGGATAGAAAGCTTATGGGTCAAAAACAACGGTGGCTGAAAACTAGTGATCTATATATTTTAGATTTAGTAATAATATAATTTTGATCCTAAATCAAGCTTAATAACTTATGCTTTCGTCTAGTCATGTGAAAATGATATTTACAGGAGTAAAATTGTAACAATGTATAAGACACGTACAAGTCAATATGAGATATATTGATAAATTTAAAACCTACTGAATATTTAAAAGGTCTAGAAAACCATATCTGATACCAACAAATATTCTACTATCAAAGTAAAGAAGTAAAATACACGTTACCTTAGCAATGTGTGTCATTTTACACAAAAGTGTTGATTTTTAAACATATGATAGACATGTTACATTATTTTAAGAAATTTGATGTATAATTATTTGATATATAAAATATTGGCTTAATAAATAAATATTGGCACTTGTTCTCTAAATAAACTTTCTTATTCTTTCTCCGCATAATTTTCGGTAAAAGGGATCCGAAGTTTTCCCTTTACGAAATAATATAGTACCTATGGTAAGTATCTATGAATAATAATAAAATATATTGCAGACCAAATTGTGATTCGAAATGGAGAGTCACCGATTTCTTAATATCTATACAGCATAACGAAAATATGCTTTCAATAGTTGTTACGGTTCAGCTGGTTTAGTGAGCGACTTATACTTATAATTACTTTATAATTATTGTTTCTAATGATGATTTTTTTTAATATGGCAAGCATACAACGTAGATAACTGAATATATAGACTTATGATTTTACAAATTTAATAAACAATAAATTTATACGGCATAATTGAAATACTTATCAAGTAATTGAAAAATATTAATTAACACATAAATATTCTAGAATAATAACTATTTTAGTATGAATAACAATATATGCACGTATATAAAATAAACAATACAACTACTTATAAAAAAAAATCAGATTTAAAAAATATTGCACAGTAAATTTTACTTCTAACCACATCCTAAAAACGAAAACCACAGGCTATTCTTGTAACATTTTAGGCATTGCTGTTAATATTTTACGTGCAGGCATTTTCTTCCAATAGCAGTGACCTGACGATACCATATACGAACAATATACCTCTACTCTTACTAATATACACCGAACATCGATACGGAAACGTATTGCCCCATGTCGGAAAATGAACTGACTGCATTAGTTTTTTACAACTACTGCGTAATATTTGTACTGCGAAATGTGGTAACCTACCTACTCATAATATCAAAATTCATAATATCAAAACGAAATATACATAAGTAAATTATCCTTAATTACCGTATTCCGGTATACAGTAATGACAATTTCAGGTAAATGTAGTTGAGGTAAGTGCAGTGCATCTGAATAAATTTTTAAGTCTGTGCATTACTAACTACGCCATCTAGGACAACCAGTCTTAATTTTGACATATCTACATTAGATATACACTTGTTACAAGATTTACGTTAATAATAAAGTTTGTTTTATATTGACAAGTATGTATGTATTGGTTAAGAACACTGTTGCCCTTTTTATCCAAGCTAAAGGAGATCACTGTACTCGATGCATTGTACTTCATAATATTTTTATATACCTTATCCATAAAATATTGGATTGGTTGCTAATTGAATACCACGTCTATAACTTAATATATTTAGCTCTTTTAGTATTAATATAGCTGTAAGTTCCAATATCATTTAAAGAGTCAAGAATACAAGAATACCTGCGGATGCATTGTGATTTGTCCATTTTCAACCCCCTACCAGTTCACAAAACGATTGTCAATAATTATTTGCGTAAGTGGAAAAAAAAGCTGAAAAGCCATGACGACAGAAAATATTTACCCAGTGAAATACAGAGAGAGAGAGAGAGAGAGAGAGAAATAAAAAGAAAACTGGGTAATATCATTTTACACGTATGCTGTGTGCAAGAATCACTACGCTGACATTCGCTGCGGTGTAATCCACGCGGGAAGGGGTAGCGAACTCAATCAAATGCCTTAATCAAATAAAGTACATAGTTGGGGCGGGTCGGCGGTTTTATTGTAAGATAAATGTAGTAAATCCAATTAATTACACGTGAAACTAATATATTATGCATTGTGCAATATCGACAGTTCACAAAAGTTTTATTTTTAAATACTTATTTATTAGAAATTACATTACTCGTATAATCTTCAAACTTATGATCGCCAGATAAATTTATATGAATCAATAATCAATTAATAGGTAACACTTTCAATACATACTACAAAAGTGGCATCCGCAATCACGCTTAATTTGTTTTCCCGGATAAAGTGCCAGCTTAAGTCAGTCCCCGCAACATGAAACACGCTTTCACACAATTTTTCTGCACTTAATACGATTCTCTTACCGGTTAATCCTATCCTCCTTCCGTTTAACACGATATATTATATTTCTTTTATAACGATCCCTAGTCCCGTTTACTGGACTGGGTAGTGTAAACTGCATCCGCCAACAACAAGCTCGCCCACACTATTTCAAGCATAGCATGACAAAGAGAACCTAGTGTCAAGACAATTCGTTCTCCACTTTCCGGTCAAATTCGAGATATTGCGTGGCAGTTGGCGTGTTGGAACTCAATAAATAAGCTTTTTTGCTTTATTAACCAAAGTGCACCACGAATTTAGTCTGCAGAAACTCCATTTTGTAGAAACTGTGAATGGGATTGGCGAACGTTACGCTTTCCTAATACCTCACTCCACACGACAATTTCCACTTAATTTTTTTCAAGTATAAGGATCAGAAAGCTCTAACTGTACTGTAGTTCGAATAACCAACCATAAATAAATTTATAAAAATGAGAAAAAGACATTAAAATACACTAAACAAGTGGTAAACAAACGATAACCTATCCATCTATACTATAATAAAACAGTAAAAAGATGTGTCTGTACATTAAATCTATTTACAAAAAAACAATTTAAGGAAATGTACAAACAGTAATAGAATATGAATCTTAAGATTTTAAAAATGTTGTCGGCCAGTTTCTCTGTTGGTACGCACACATCTTCGTATTTACTGAGCAGATTGAAATGAAACTATTCTTGTTCTGTACCTTTCAAGTCTGGTCAGGGCTTAGGGTATAATTAATTTCGCAGAGTGGGACAACAATGTCGGTTACTTTTTTCTCCTGCGGATATCATCATTTCTGATTTTATCACCTAGAGAAATACCAAGCATTGCTATCTCCATTGCCCTCTGGGTGACCTTGAGCCTTCTTATGAGACAGATAGTTGACAATCATGTTTCGCTCCTGTATATCATTACTGGCAACACACACACGTCAAAAACTTTTGTCTTGGGACACTGAAGAAATTTCGACTCTAAGATTTTTCGTAGCTTCCGAACAGTGCCCATCCGAGAAACGAAATGAATGTGACTAATCGTAGACCAATCTCGCTTCTAAGTCATATCTATAAGTTATTTCGACATTCATTACGAATCGTCTTACCGGCCGGCTTGACGACTTCCTACCTCCCGAACAAGCTGGACTCCGAAAAGGCTACTGTAACCATATACGAGTGTCACCTTCGCCAAAGAATAACTGATCAGCGTGGTGCGCATTTGACGTCGACATATATGGAATGACAAGATACGGAACAGCTGATAAAGAACCATAATAGTCTTGCTAAACTATTGTAAAATAGCAAATGTCGCCATAACAAAAAAATGTTCAACGTGATAGATAATTTTCCATAGTAATTAAATATCTGGAAAATCTGACGAAGAACCATTAAGACCAGCTAAACTATACGAAATAAGTCGTAACAGTCAGTGTAGCTCACAGTATTCATTAACAAATTAAAATCATTGAACGTTGCGGCCATCGTGCCGCAGTCACAGGACGTCTGACGCTGACGCTCCAGAAAACAGTATTATTTGTATTGTTTTAATTTTTTCGAGAGCGGAGTATCACTAGGTTCTTTTTGCCGAGAAAGAAGTGTGAGACTAATAAAAAATACAATCGTCTGATGTGGAAGAATTAAGAGACAAAAATAATACCACAATAAAGGAATTAATTATAATTTTGGATCAGTTTTAATGGCCTGTCTGTCTGTGACGTCATCACGGCCGCACGGCTGAACCGATTGTGATGAAATTATATATAAAGATGTAATGGTCTTGGGATGAACATAGGCTATATTTTAAAAAGTTTATTTAAGTTATTTTATACTTGGTGTACTTTTAGTAGTAGTGAAATGTGCTCGATTTCAAACTTTATTTTCTTAATGTTACTAGTGAAATTTGATTGAAATTTAAATGTTAAATAATGATTTTAATACTTAATACTTTGACATAAAGTCCATATTTAAAAATACATGGCTAATATTCAATTTTCTATTTCTGTTATAATTTAGTGGCTATTTTCAATCAAATTATTTCAAGGGGCATTCGTGTTACACTTTATATAATAACTTATAATATTATATCACATAGATTGTTCCAATCGCAGTTTTACTACGTATTAAATTGCTATCGCAAAAATATATTTACTTATAATTTTTTACTGACTCTGACTAGAGCAGATGTAAAATTATAAATATTTGCTTTTTGTCACAAATATTCCCTTGTGTGGGATTTGTACCCAACGCCATGTACCATAAAAATAATTGATATCTAGATAGTATGTTGATAAGTTATTTATTAGTTATTTTCAGGGAAACATACAGTTTTATAGGATATTAAATTTTGTAACATATTAGGTGATCCAAAAAACAAATTAAAATGAGTAAAAAGCATATTTACTGTGTACGATAAACAATGTCGAGCAAAACGTAATATGTATGATGATGGTGGTATGGAAATGAAAATTACGTTTTCATTGTCACTGTTGTATCGGCGTTGATGGAAATTTGATTAACAGCGATTATTGGCCGCAAATGCTTCGTCAACGCAAATATCTTTATCGTAAATTAGTTTTTCTTATTATTTATAAAATGATTTTAATTGCTTGACCTGTCCTTGGTCAATGTAAGAAAATTTTGACATTACTTTCACCTACTTCTTACTGTCTGATTTACTTGAAAATTTGCACACGTCTACGGACCCGACAGCGATCCAATATTTTCAGTGTCAATCTGATGTCCTTGCCAGGACGAACAGGATGGTGAGATACACTTTAAAGTTACGTGCTTCTATTAATCGCGCGTTTTTTTATTAATTTAACAAAATTGTAATAATTTTGGATAAAGCGAACAGTCTCTGAAGAAACGTCAAGTCCAAAAGTATTTTACGACATCTTATGCATAATAAAGAATCCAAATAAATATAGCTCAGTAAAGTACTGTTGCATTCCGTTATTAACTTTTGGTCCAAATTGGAAACGTCTAAACGTGAAGTGGCAGAACCCCAGATCGAAGTTTGTCTAGATTGGACGAAAAATAGAACGTAAAAGTGTAAGCGCGATTGGTTGTGGTTTCGCTTCCCAGTAGGGAGAATTATTATAGTGAAATTTAATGTCGGGTGGGAATAGTGCTCACGCTGACTAACCTTGCTATGCCTTACCTTGATATTTAGATAAAAGGGATATTAGTATTTGCTGGATCCCGCACATACAAAATATTACTATTTATATATCGAAAAAAACTCATGTTTATTTTTGCGTAATATAAGTAGTAATATTCATCAACTCATGCTGATCGTAACTATAAATTTATGTAAGTTTTACTATATATATATATGTATATTTAGTCAAATTATCCTGTTTATTTATCACAGAAAAAAAAACTACGAAATATATCATGTTTAGTAAGTGAGCTATTATTTAAACATACGACATTTACCGAATCCTGTTGATTAAATTGGTAAAATTAAATATCACCTTTCCTTTCTTCTCTGAATACAATTTATCAATTATAAATCCACTACCTTCAGACTCTTCGGTTATATTTAATTTGTTGCTAATTATTTTAGTCGCAAGTTTCTATTTATTTAGTCGTCAAGTGATCTTAATATCTCGTTTTTCTTCTTGCTTCTTCCAACTTTCTTCCTTTGCCAGTGCGACGTGCCCACAATCAACGAGGAATCGCGCTCACGAGAGGTCGAATGCATGTTTCTTTCTAGTCCTGCGAATCCCGCGGATCTCGCACCCATAATCCCGTATCACGCGGGGTTTCCAATCCCGCAATACCAAAATCTCGGTTAGATGTAACGCAATTTTCGTTTTATAGTTATATTATATTATGTTATAAATACATAGTATAAGTACTGTACCCAAATCACTTCTTTTCACCTCAAACTTTATCACATTCAGGGGTTTCTGGTAGAGATCTCTTTTACAGATAAGTCATCGTTTGTACACTTTTTTATTTTTTGTTTTAGTTTCCGTATATTTTGTTCTGTGGTACATAAATAAATTTAAAAAATAAGTCAATGTACAAAGTAGGATTTTGATAAACAATGCAAAAAGTTTCCATATAATTTGACCGGAATAAGAGATTGAATTATTTTCCTTTTTAAATGAAGACTATCTTAAAATTATAAGTAAATACCTAACAGCATTCATATCACTTTCGATGAAAATATTAATTAGCTTCCAAAAACTCGAATATCGTGTGAAAACCAACGTGACTACAGCGAAGACGTTATGTCACGACACTTCGTGCTCATGTCCTCAGCTACCAAGAATTAGCATTTGGAAGTCCTCACACGTGGTATCGATACATCTGATATTTCAATTTTACACACTATTATAATCAAAAAAATATTATAAAGTTTTTTTTTAAATAGTTAATATAACGAAGAGTGTTTTTGACATTATTTAGTAATTACCGTACGTAATTATTATACAATTTCTTTTTCAATTTCAAACTTCTTTCCGCGTACCATGGTGACAGTGCCAAGACACTAATTTCTCCACTTTCTGACCAAAGCGAAACATTGTGCGTTGAGTGACGGAACTCATCATGCATTTTACCTACCAATGAATCTAGCCTAGGCAATACAAATAATTTAAATATAATATTATAATATTTAAATACAATATTCCCCCGAGTGACTCACACAGTATAACCGATTCGTTGTTTACAGGTATAGTGCTACATGACCGCGATGGTCTTTTTATACCTGTAATCATTAATTTTCTTAAATAAATTTCTACACAAATGCTTACGAATAAAAAGAAAATATGCATGTTTCGTAATTTGTATAATAAATTTTGTACGTGTAAGTAAATATTTAGATAAATAGACAAAGAGTGCGATGGATGACACAAGTGGAACTAGTTAGTTCACGAGTCAAACGGGCAATGATGATCTACAAAGACTATACTAATTAACACTTTATATTGAATAGTTAATGTTCAAATATTTTACAATTATATTAATTAATGTTTGCAGTAAAAACTATGAAGTGATTATGCATAATCATAGGAACTAAAGTTGTAGTAGATATTTCAAATTTCAGCGGATTAGAAGTCGGCAAAACGGCTAAATAAAAAAAAACTTATTAATATTTATATAACTACTATGAAAGCCTTGTATCATAACATAAATAGTGATAATTTTATTCTTCTTGAAAATTTAAAACTAATATTTTTTTTATTAATAATATAGATATTGAGGGTATTAATTTAAGTCTTAAAATTAAAAGCTGCGACTTTATTCCCTGCTGCGTTGTGATTTTAGACAAATTTTCATATTTTCATTATTTATGTGTATTTTATTTATTTATATATTTTTATTTATGTATTAATTATTTATGTATTTATTTGTGTATTACTATTTATTTATAATTCTATTATTAGTAAACTCACAATTTAATGGAGGAATGTAACATTGAAATTCCGACAAAAATTAAATGACTTATCATTTATAATGAACGACTTTTGTAATAACTTTGCATCACACACGTGATTTTTATTTCTAGTATCATATTGCTATTGTAAAATACTCCGTTCTTAACTTCATTCTCAATCTCAAATCATAAGTCCAAATAACATAACCTTTAATAAACGATATATGTATTTTGTTCCTATTATTGAAGAACGTTTAACAGATTTTCAAATGATATTGATGTTTTATGAAATTAAATTATAACAATTTATTTTTAAATAATATTAGAAACTTGAATTTCGTGGCGTCACTACGTGGAACGAAACGCTCTTAGTTTACGAATACATTGTTTTGACGTTTACAGTTTCTCTGACAAACTTTTTAATACCGTTTACTGTGATTCATGTGAATTGAAAATGTCTCCTCCGACTGAATTGAGTTTCGATGAAATACTTAAATTTATGTTGGCCCATAATGGAAAAGTCACTAACCACGAATTAGTTAAGCATTTCAAAATATTTTTAATGAATCCCGACATGAGAGGTAAGAAACTTATTGTTATCATTACAACTTAACTTTAACTTTAGCAAAGATTATACAAATATCAAACTTATTTTAATAGAAATAGAGTATATCAGTCCAAGGTCGCATTAACATATTTGCAATTCTCTAAACCTTGATTTCATTTTACTAAATATTGTTTTAGATGAAGCAAGAAATACATTCAAAAAGCATGTCAATGCATTGGCTATAATTAAAAATCAAAATAATGAAAAATGGTTGATTTTAAAAAAGAAATACATGAATAGCACTGGTAAAGACAATGAAAGCACGGAAAATAAGGTGCCAGAGCCAGCTGTGCCTGAGAATGTTGTTGAGTCTGAAACAGTCTCTCAACCACCATATCGTCCTCCCCCTCCACTGCAGCTAAATCAAGATTTTAATATACTTTCAAGTATAATACAAGACTCTACACCAAACAGTTTACCTGTCAGCCCTTTGCCAGTTGATATGCCACTAAGTGAAAGTAAAGAAAGCTTAACTCTTAGTGAAGAAACACCTCCTAAAGTTCATCCCAGAAGAAAATCAACTGAAAAGATGAGCATGGAGAAGAGATCAAGTATACCTAATTTAAACTTAGGACCCTGTCAATTAATTCCTAACCAACCTGAACCTGAACTCAGTGAAACTTTAACATCATCAAGAAGTGAAAGTATGTTAGTTGAAAATGAACAGAAAATTTCAGTCAAAGAAAGGAAGCAAATGTTTAATAAAATGGCTTCTGACAGTGATGTTATTAAGTCGCAAAAACTCAATTTTAATTCATCGGTAAGTGAGCTACATCTCTATGTATGTCATATCAATAAGGTACATATAGTTTAAATATATATAAATTTAATTGACACATTTATAGAAATGTTAAAAATGGTAAATAAGAAACATAAATATAAAACTTTATAATATTTGAAAGTTGAACATCACTTCATGATACTTACTTTTCTTTTTATCTAATTTAAGGTAGACCTATAAATAACACAAAATATTTAATATAGATTTAAATTTTTCTTGAAGTATGTGCTGTACTATGAGAATTTATACTTGGTACATATCACATTGTACTTGCACAAAAAAACATTTTGGCTAATACTAAACTTATGCAGCCAAATGAATACTTTTGAAACTACAATCAGTTTATATTAAATGATGGCTTAATTGTAGAAAGTCTAATGTAGTGACTTAAAAAGTTGAAAAAAATTAAAGCTTACTTAGTTTTCTAACTTTAAATACTCTAAAATTCCTTATTTTAGCTAATCATATGGTCACAGTTAATTTATTTTTAGGTAAATAGTATTTTTATATTCATATGAGCAGTATATCCGTACTAATATATATATAAATTCAAAAGTCAATTCTGTGAAGCTTTCACAGGTAAACCACTGGCCTGATTTGAGTGGAATTTAGGATGAAAATAATTAAAGATCCAGGTCCAACATAGGTTATTTTCTTTTTTAAAAAACCAACCCGTATATGCTTAAAATAGGGGATGAAAGTTTGTATGAAAAATCTGAACTGCTAGACCGATTTTGATGAATGTACTCAGGAAGATAGTTAATGACGCAAGGCCTACATAGGCTACTTTTCAATAATCAACCCTTAAAGGATTAATGTAGGGGATGCAAGTTTGTATGAAAAATTATTCAGTTTGGTAGGCAGTTTTCAATGACAAATAAAAATGACTGAACTTTGTGACCTTCGTGGCACAGTGGGCATACGTCTGACAATAAACGCGATGGTAATGGTTAGATTCCCACTTCAGAAAAAGCGTATATTTGTATCCAATATTTGAGTCCAAAAAAAAGATGTTTGGGCATTCAATATGCAACGTCTCGAATTCAGGTGGAATGCTGAGACCAGAGTGTGTCTAGGTCCTAGGTGCAGAAAAGAAAGAAGCTATAATAAATTACAATCGTCTGATGTGGAAGACTCAGATACAAAAAAAATGAAAAATATAAAGAAATTCATTATCCATATTAATATTAAAATGTGAAAGTAACTCTTTTTGTTTGTCTGATACGCCAACACGGCCGAACCGTTTAAGTTTTTCCAGGAATATCATTGTTTTACGAAAAGGCCGCCGATAATACGAAACTGCTATTCTATAGTTTTGACGAGCGAAACCGCGAGCGTGTCGCTGATAATAATATAAAAATAAACATGTTTTTAGAAAATGTATAAAAGTTTAGACACAGCAGGATTTGAACCCGAACCCGAACCCGATAAAAATGATAATTTATAGTTCTATCAAAGAAAACATAATACACACCCTATATTAACTGTAGTTCGTTTTATACAATGTTAGTGTATACGCCAGCAAATTTTGGTTTGTCTATTTTTATAAGTAGTCATGTTCGTCCTTCCCGTTTACCTACAATCATGAAATTTGGCAAGATGCAATACCCAAGTGAAGGGAAGAACCCGAAATCAATAAATTTGTAGTTACATGACCAAAAAATATTTTTTTTTGGGATTATAAAAATGTTTTCATTTGATGAACAAGCCGCCACCTGTCTTTATTTCGAAATGAAACTATTTTTAACCGGAATAATATTGGTATTCGAATTATAATTGGTATACTATTGGTATTCGAAAATACATTTAGGAAGCCCGACGTTTCGAACACACTTTTACACACTTTTACAGTAGTCCGTGCGATGTGATTGGTTACAGGTAGACTGAATGACATTCGTCTGTCAGTTATACAATTATTATATCAAACTACCGCCAACGATTACTTAGTTGCCTCGCGTACTGCCCTGGATTCTTACAGAATGAGCTGAATACATTCAGCAGTCTTGCTCTCTGGTGTGGTAGGTTTGAGACTTCAAAGTTTTCAAGATTGTGTCTCAGATAGTAGAAAGCTTCTAGTTTTCGTCCTCTCTATTAAAATTAGGGTATTTTTGTTAATACGATCATCCTCTATATATATCTGTTTTCCCTAGCGAGAATATGAGGTTTGTCAAGCCTGATGTAATCGTTGGGTTTATCTGTTGTATGCTCACACACAGCTGACTTCGACGCACGCCCGTGAGCCTATCTGCAATCCTTTTGTTTTCCGTTAAGTGACCGTTAAAGTATCTCAGGAAAAATGTCGTATCTATTTCTTTCTCAAACTGTGGGAAGTGACAAGTTGTGTCGTGACTTACAGTAGATCTTATAACCCCAATCATTAGTAACATTTTAAATTTCTTATTTAAGTCAACATCTTTCTCTGCAGCTTGGTTCATTTTTATTTTATTATTAAACATTTCTAAATATGTTTTTTTATTCTTTAAGTGTGTGAATAACACTTTAAAAATGGTAAAAATATTTAATAAATAGCATTCGCCCTGGCCAAATGATTATTCGTAGAATAATCTTTAGATAGCAGAAATTATAAATATCTATCCACGGAGAAAAGACAAAAATAAGCGTACAAGAACTTCTCTACGTAGCCGGATGTAGAATGCATAGCTTAGCGGTCAGATAGCTTGGACGGTTTCCAAGAGGCGCGGGTTCGTATCCCGCTGCGTTAAAAATTTTATACGTGTTCTAAAAAATATATTTTAACCTTTCCTTTCTCTTTATTACTTTTATATTCATCCTAGAATGTTGTTCATATCTTTTTATATATGTATATATATTAAGAAAATTATAATTATTAGTATATTTAATTTACAAGATGTATATTTGTATGTATGTTTATTATAACGAACTAAAAACATATTACAGATAGGTGTTGTGTCCGAATCATTTCTTTTCACCTTAAATTTTAGAAATTTCATTAGAGTTATCCTTTGTATAAATTTTTCTTTTACTTTAGTTGCTGTAAATTTTCTTATGTTGTACCTAAATCAATCAAAAACACGAAGTGGATTTTAAACAATGGTTCAAATAACCCTAACTCTATCACCATTCAAAAATTATACATTTCAAACCATCTAATAACCCTTTCTAAAAGTCAAGATGTTTCTAATCGCCATTTTAATTGGGCCCCTTGTTACTTACTATTTACTTACCTAATTATTACCCAAGTTGAGTGGTAATTATATAAATTTCGGACCTCAATGAAGGGTCGAGACACCTGTTGGCCGGCTGTAGTTAAACAATTTAAGCTCTAACTATGTGATAAGTGACATCGTCGCGATAAACGTTAGTTTTACGATTTCTTGTATATAATAAAATTAAATGAAAGTTGCACGTGCACGCATATGTAAATTTTTCGCTGTTGCCTTTCTATTTAATTTCAATCGGTTGTGAATTTTTAAAACACAAAATATTAATTTGGTCTACAATTTAAAAAAAAATACATTACATCTAAAATATTCTGACTTAGTATGGTTACTAATATTAGGAAGTTAAAAAAAGTATTTGTTACTGATAATTGTAGCTATACGTAAGTAATAAATTGCAAGCTATATAGTAATATACCCAGCTTTAAATATAAATTTATAACATATTATTAATGACAATTTACAATAAATAACTATATAAATAAATTTCACTTAAGCTCGATAACATATACAAAAAGTTATAAGATAATATCTATTAAAACTTTTTTTTTTATACTGAAAAATATTTATATATATATATTATTATTATTATCTTAATTTCGTCTTTTTAGCTATGGCGATAATATTTCATGTAATCAAACATGCCGGAAGGATTTAAAACTATATATATATAGTATCATAACACTTCGCTCTCCGCTTTATGCCCGGATTTTAAACCCGTGTTCCGTGGCGAAATTCAATGCCGCCTTCTGTCCTATCTGAACAGTGAAATGAAATTAATTTAGATATAATCAAGGATCGAACCAATAACCGTCGCGTTTATAGTGCGACGTTGCCCCACCGCGCAAATAAAAAAATAACTAATTGTAAAGATTAACTCGTACAAACAAACTACCACTCAGTTCTTCTTCATGAAGCCTAATTGAACTAATTTTCATAATAATTGGAGCGTGCCTATTATTTTAATATTCAAACCCTATTTTCAAGCCATTCTCAATATTTTTGCTATACCGCTTGCAGGTATTTTAAAATGAACTTGTGTATTGAATTGCGTGTAATCTATAATTACGTGGA
Source organism: Podotricha telesiphe (assembly GCA_038994665.1). Lineage (NCBI taxonomy): Eukaryota > Metazoa > Arthropoda > Insecta > Lepidoptera > Nymphalidae > Podotricha > Podotricha telesiphe. Next base: position 225,087 of record JAOYRR010000014.1, on the reverse strand, counting down.
TAAGACCGTTATTATAAGCTACATAATAATTTGTACACGATGACACGTTGTTTCACATTAGACGTCTATAAGCATTTCGTTACCGAGACCCTTTTAAATATTAAATATTCCTAATAAACAATTGCAAAGGGCAACTAAATTATTAGAATAAAACTATGAATGCCCTTATCTCGTCTAATAAAACTCTTTTGAATAATAAACTGTTGTGCAGTTCGTAAACGTTGCCCAGCCGACACCTGGCGCTAATTGAATTGTAAAACCCAAGTTATAACCCTTCGGCGGTAGAAATGACGTGAATATGATCATTATCGATTATTTTTTGGTGATCAGACATCGATTGAGCCAAATCGATAAGTGGGCCGATACCCCGGAAGTTCGATGTATCGGAAATGAACCCTTTTTCAATTTAATTATTATATTTGTGACTTAACGTAATATTATTCTTTTAAAACCTAACTATTGCCAAACAAACCATTTAAAGTACAATAAATGATCCCATGTTTCAGACATTAGATTTCTACGATAAATAATAAAATTGTAATAATATTATAACTTTTTCAGTATGAATATATTTTAGTAATCCCTTTTGTGAGCCTTTATAAATATATAAAAAATAATTAAAAAACTTCGAAAATAAATTAATTTACCACAATAAAGTGTTTAGCAGCATACCAAACAATTTGTGATAATTGAAAATGCCTATTCCATTTTCCTCAAAAACATTAATATTTTTTTGGCTACTCTTTGTTTTCACAAAAAAATAAAGTAAGAGCAGTCTCCAAATGCCGGTGCAAGTAAATGTTAAAAAATAAAATGACAAATTGAGGCTTTACAAGATCATAAACATTACGCTAGCCCATACAGCGAAATAACTCATACTACCCCCAAAGGTCACATTAAAAAATAACCCAAGAGGGATGTTGAATGAAAACAAAAATTTATATAATAAATAATTTCAACGGTACACCCCCTATGAGGGTACAATTCGAGCAACAAAAGGTCCTAATGACAAATATTACGAACGCCCCAAAAGCTAATGGATTTTGCAATTGCTTTATGCGTTTACCACAGTGTAACCAATTAAGACTAGATATTACTAAGTGAAATATAAGAATACCTGTGGAATTATAAATATAACCATTATTTATCTTATTTACACTTATAATCTCAATAAGTTAAGTTGACAAAGGTGACCTAGTGTCAAAACACTTCGTTCTCCACTTCCTGTCCGTTAAGGGGCATTGCGTGGTAGGGCAGGAACCTAACCGTGAAAAAAAAGTGAAATGTTGAATATAATTTACTTTTTTTCTCCCGAGTAACGAAGACATGAGAAAAGGTACCTTCATTCATAATTTGCACTATGAAACATTTCTTAACTATGCTACAATGATGTCGTCATGTATCGGTTTTGGTATTTGGTACTTAAAATCAAATGATAAAAGCTAACTTTCTTGCTGTAGTTGTAGAGTTGGTCCTGGGACTGGAAATATTAATGAAATAAATTATTTTACTAAGCATGATTATACTTTTACGTCGCTTAATAAGCAAAATGTTATATATCTCATTTGCGTATTTGCTATAATTAGTCGTGATTGTCACTAGAGTACAATTAGCATTGCATTACGGTTGACAAGACCCGTAAATAAATCAACGCAACAATTAGTGCACTTACAAGCTCGAGATTGACACCAGTTGGCATATATAAATACACCCGAACGAGGAAGTTCATAATTTATTATTTGAACAATTTCTCACTAATATGCCACATTGCCACCCGGCCGAAATAAGCGCATAAATCAAAACTGAAATAGACTGTCGACGCTCGCATCCGCTCTTCAATTTCACTCTTAAAAAATTAATCTACCAGCATTTTATAAGTGCTGTCCTTTTTCACTGCTATAAAGAGATAATTCTAAACGTATACGTTTAGGTTTTTTTTTCGCTTCCTCTATGATTTAAATATATATATGTATTTGAGTACGTCTCGATATAAAGCATTTTTGGTGTATACTCGTACAGACAGACGTGTATTTTATCTTCTTACTGCAACTTTTTACTGTAATACCCCTTGTATTCATTCGAAATATAAATTACAATTAATATTTATAGGCAATGTTGGCATGATAATGTTAAATTTGTATGACATGCACAAATTGATGCATTTAAATGAAATATTGCATTCATAATTTAGAACAGCTCATTATTTGTTATTGGTTTCTGCTGCTGAAAATGAAGCTGTCTTAATACAGTAAACAAGTTTTTTTTTTAGTTAGTTTAAACGAAAGCATAGTGCGATCAAATGTGTTTAATTTAATCTAACCGTATATTATAATAACGATTGACGTCCCAAGTGAATACTGCGCTCGGGTAAACTAAACCTACTGTGCCTATTTTGCTATTATTCATGATGCATAGCCTATTCAACGGCGCCTCGTGACTTGTGAACTGTAACGTTATTGTCGTGTGCCTCACGCACGTTTTGATTGCTGTTAAAAAGGTTCAACCGACTACGGTTGGTACATGTGAATATTTTAAGTGTTTTATCAAAGTATTGGCTTTGTTGCAATAATTTCATATATTTCACTGAATTGTGACTATGTATACTAATAGCTTTTCATAATAATTTAAAATACAAACGCAGGTTATTTATTTATTACAAATTATTCTCTAGTTCAATAAATTTAGATCTATAATAATTGTGAAAAACAAGACATTAACATTCCTTATTAGATACTTAAATTTAATTCTTATATGAAAGAATCCGTACGAACACAGAATATGTGTAATTACTTGATGTTAACATACATGTGCTTGTCTTGTCTGACATTATTTTGTCTGTACGTTTTAAATTTTTCAAACTATCAAACAATTTTTCAATACATAACTGTTATCTTTTATATTCATTTAAGTTTATTTCTATATTCATTTAATTTTAAATCTTTTTATTATTGTAACGTAATTTATTTACAAATAATCTATAAAACAGTAAAGTGGAAATCATTAATAATAACATACTGATAGAATACTAATGCAAAACTTTTTTAAATATATTTGAAAATTTAATTAGTATGATATGCAAGGTTTGGTAATAAAGTGAATACATTAATATCCCAGATAACTTCGTCAGTATCTAATCGGTTGGTTTAACGATTGTGTTAAAGCAGCTAGCTTAATCGTATTGCTTTAAAGCTTCTGCTAAGTGAGTGTTAAACGCGAAATTCAATTTGTTTTTAGTGGCTACCTATCCAAGCGCTACCTTTTTATTGCCTCAGTCAAATCATCTCGACTTTAATTTTAAGTTACTCATTATACCTTGTCGTCTTTACGAGTTGGGCTTGCTCTAAAATTCAGTCCATCTGCTTACAACTAATACACTTATACGTAATAACTGTTTAATTTATATATGTAAAATGTAAAATACGTAAAATTTATTCATAATACATAATATCTTGAAGATATATAAAAAAATATGTGAAATTATAAACCTTTAATTTACATTTATTTTATGTAGTACTAGAAAAATATCATAAAGACATTGGTATGAATGTTCTAGTCGCCTGTATTTAGAGAGTAATTTTATAAGGAATGGCACTTTTAATACCATATGACAAGTCATGGCACTTAACGATATATAGCTGCATAATATAACAACAAGCGTTATTAATACAACACCTATAGCTTTCTAACAAAGAAGGCACATAGAATCTATTATTTAATTAATTAACACTCCATATCCATAAAGTTGGCGAAAACATTTCAAGTCGCCGTCATTTGAACAAACTCGTACTATTTTATATTCATGATGGGAGATAAGCACGGTCGGCTGGCAGGAAAATATGACCGATTTCATTGTTCTCCGTTGGCTGGCTCTGAGAATCACTTGCCACAATTAACGAGGCTTGTCGATGTGGAATTAGCCTCTATTGAATGATAATAGCACAATTGAATTCTAACAGATCGGGAAATATGTTTCGTCAGACACGCGCGATGACGTGATAAAGTTGTTTTTTATATGCTTTTTGCAACCGCAGCTAATGTATGTAGCCTAGTTTTTTGATAAATTCTGCTTGTAAAATATTTTTAGAAAACTTTTAATAAAAAGTTGATTTGGCATTCTACATTCGGACCCGCGCCTCTTGGAAACTTCTCGGAAACATTTTTTATTTAAATTAATTAAATTAAATAATATATAACTTTTTATACGTTTCCTAAATATGTTTTTAAGTTTCCTAAGTTTCTGAAAAACACTTAAAATATGTTAAAATTCTGTTTGTATTTATGTTTGCTATTAATATCTAGGTCTGATCTTACACTGATTTCAAAGTTCAATAATAAATTTATTAGTAATGTTTGCGACGCGGTTAAATCTAATATCTACCTACTCTCGCAAGATGTCTAATAGTCAAAATTAAGCGTTTCTAAGATATAAGAGCGAATGGCTCGCCTTATCTTGTTTTTACATAGCGTCAACAAAGTGATAAGAGTTTGTTAGACGCTTCATTAACTTAGTGATATGGAGAGTTGAATTAGAGAATGAATCGTTTAAAAATTTAAAATATTTAATATACGTCGGTTAATTGCAATTAATCGTTATATTATTGAGTATTAATGTTGATGATTATAATTTATTTTTATTTTAATATATTGCTGGTTTATAACAATTGTTAAATAAATATGTCTGATGTTATGAGGCTCTCTGTACTGATAGCCAGATCGAGTGAAACATTTTAATGGCAGATATAAATGTCACCGGTCACTGCCGACCATATATATATATGCAATCTTAATTACCTTTTTGAAACAGACTAATTGCTACATATTTATCCTGTTAAGATTGTTTTTTTTTTAATATGAAATAGGAAATAAAATGTTGTCTATATGCAGCATATAACGAGCAATGCTGGCTGGCATGATATGTATCGATCGTAGCGTGCCGTCGCCACCATAATGCCTACAAGCGGTGTCCTGCGGTGAGGCACGCACGACGGGACCCTAAGGCGACGCATTGGCGTCTTTCAATATTTAAGTTTCTTCCTATCGTAAATTTTAAGACACTCTGTCGCCCATTGTATTTACAATTCAGATCTAATTCTCACCTTATAAAGTTATAAACATTTTTAAAAAATATTTATTCTAAGTATAAGTGAGTGTTACATAAAATCGTCTTACAATGATTAATACGGCTTCTTTAAGATATCTGCTAAAAATTAGTCCTTACGAAATAACTCTAGAGTAGTAGTACTAGTCTGTAATCATTTGAACTAGAGCTTACAAAGCTATACAATGTCATATGTACTCCTACGTTAATTTACGTTCATTAAACTAATAATCGCATTTAATTACGGCTTTGTTGTTTTAGTCTGTTGTATCTTCTATGTAGAACGTATATCTGTTAGTTGAAAGCAAATCCGATATACAGCTACGTGGATGTTACAATATAACCCTCTAATCATTTATTGGAGCAATCTCAATTTATATACGCTCGTACAATTTCACAAGGACGCTAGTTGAATTCGAACGTAGTTGAAATATACACTAGGATTCACTAGGATTAATTATTAATAAAAGGGTAATGGTAGTCTTGGGGCTACGACACATATAACGTTTATTAATTTTCAAGTTTCAGCAAATCATCTGTGTCAATCACCGTATTACTACAGTCGTTAATTGTCGTAAACGCAGAACCCAAAAAACCGGCAACGTACAAACTTAATCTTCTTATTAAATCAAACACATCACATTAAGGATGTTATCTTGTCAATATTGAAGTCCCTAACAGTGAGGGCAATAGTGTAGACATAAATATGTAACGACAGGTGGTAAAGTGGCCATGCTGAGCAACGCACGCCCGGGCCCCTATCACCAAAACCACTTAAGTCATGCCACTTTTATACAAAATGTAACTTTAACCCATGTTAAATAGAATCTCAATTTGCCATTTACAAAATAAGCGCCTTAGTACTCTTCGTTACCTCTTTCAATCGCAACGCAAGCCTGAAGACGGGAGGATTCGAATTTATTGACCATTAATTCAAAATATTATTTTCACAATATAAGTACTCATTTATTAATTTTGAAATATTAGGTTCCGATTAATTTATATGTGTCTTTAAGATATTTATTATGTATGTAAATATTGTTTTTATTTATAATACTAATCTTTTGTTTTCAGCGCAATACGTTTATTTTATATTTCATTGTGACTGCTTCTCAGATGAAATCGATTTCGTAACAATTCTTATGAATGCTCTATGACATCGTTTTATACTGAGTACTTTTCGATCGAATGTGAACATTATTAGGTACGTCAGTTAACGGTCGTCTGAACAGTGTTTCGGATTAGCTCAAGCTGACAGTTAAATATATATTGTAGATAAGTTGAAGAAATACTTTTTTATAGCATTTTATTAGTTTGCGTGTATACTTCCCAAACTGAGTATGCTTCGTATGCTTTTAAACTAGCAACATTCTTTGAATGTTTGTTATAAAATTACGAAGAAACGTGATTTATTGACAAACGAAACAATAACAAATAACAATTTGTTCTCTTATTTATGTTATTATTTTACAGAATGTCGATGAAGAAGATAGAGCATCGGTGAGTGTTAATTTTTATTGTCTATATGTATATGTTTTAATATAAAACTGTTTTTATAGCTCTTAAAATTGTATGATTTATTCCACACAAATAGTAGTTATTTTTACGATTTTTGACTTACACACAAAAATCACACTTTGCTCCTGCATCGAGCAGACCAAGTCGCGTGTATTTTGCATCACGTGTAATTTATATACCATAAATTGATGCCCATGATGATGTTCGAAGTTGAAATCATCTACGCTTATAGATAAAGGATAGGTAGTTTATAATTTCAAATATTTTTATGAATATTACCCTTAATGGCTGGTATTAAAATAACGTTTGATACGTTCGATTCATTATGAGTCCTGACTTAAACAAAACACTGATTTAAACAAAAACTTGCTAAACACAAGCAAAACAAGCAGTTATACATTTTATAATTACAAATAGAATAATATTTCAAACAAGTGTCTGACGCGTTAAATATACAGCGAACATTAGTATTCGTGTAAAATTGTTCTTTCTTTCAGTAACACAACATACGGAATTAATTTTATCGCCTCACGCTATAATTATAAATTTTTGTTTTAAATTAGATGTTATAATATTTTAAGCAAACTATAAAGCAGAATATTTTCATGCAATGCTCCTAGTGCTACAACAGCTAGTGATTATTATTTAAACTCGTATATATTGAGTTTTTATATGGACACATTTTATCACTATATCTTTTGTCTACCTTTTAAAAGCAACGAGTATGAGAAATGACAAGTACATTTGGTCTTGCTGATATTGTGAAATCATACTCATAAACTAACCAATAAAACTAAAATTCGATTAGCCCGAGATAGCGCGAGAGACTCTTATCAGCTCGGCATTAGCTTAGTACAATTACCTAATATATTCTATAATTAAACTTGATATTAGTTTTAAATATTACTGTTACTGCTGAGTAGTAACATTCCTGTATGTACAATGTTCGAAATATCAAAAATTAATAGTAACACATCTAGTGGCGTTTTTAATGTATTTTAGGTCACAGTACATTTACCTTGTTATATTTTTCATTCTGTGTCGTTTCCGCAAAATAGTTTTTACCCAATCTCTGTAGATTGGGCAAAAAATATTTTACTCTCGTCGTCTCGTCGTCTCGTCTTATTAGAAATATTCAAATTCGAGTTGATTTTTGTTGACACTCTTTATAGTCTGTTGAATTGTTACAATAGATATTTCTAACATATACCTACATAATACAAATGACTACATGTATTATTATTTCAAAATCTAAATGTTATAGTTTAGTTTTAATTCAGTTTTTAAATCTAGACAACCTTACAGCTGGAGCACAAAGAGACGGAACCACTGGACTCAAAGCAAAAACAGTGGATATTGTGTGCAGCGCGTGGTGAATATCACTCGTTAGCCAAAATGTGCAAAGAAAATGCAAAACTGGTACGGACTAAGGTATGTATATTGGCAATATTTATATGAAAAACATTTTCATAAAACGTATAAAAAAGTAGAACATATCGGGATTCGAACCCGCGCCTTTTTAAGATCGCTTAAAGGGTTTTACTGATTTAAAGGATGATTTGATTTTCATGTAATAAGAGTGTAAATAACACTTTAAAAATGTTAAAATATATGCTTTACTATTTTCTTTGTGTAAATTATTGTATTTAGTAAGTGTTAACATTATACTATAGTCTACTGGAATAGTTTTAATCTAACTGTATCTACTGCTATATAGTACATGTGCGATAGTAGTTATAATGAAATACATATCTAAAAAAACGGTAATTTTTTGCATGTGTAAAATGAATAAAAATTTTCAACTTGGCTTTCAGCTTTCTCCGTAAATGAAATAAACTTATATGTGAAATATTCAGTAGTTATAGATAAGATGAATTAACTACAGTTTTTAAGCGAGTAGAGTAAACATGAAGTGCATTTCATCAGGAATACAATATTTTGCTTGAACAATACATATTATTTCTCAAGACCGTTGATATTGACCATAAAGTTCACTATATTAAATTATAATATACAAAAAATTCAATTTGTAAGAAAGAAATTCAGAAATAACTTATATTTAATTTATATAAGCATCTGCTTGTAGCAAAGTAATCGTCGCGTGTTACAAATGCAACATAAACGTTGAGCCTAATGAAATGAGAAGATAAATATATCCTTTCCCGGACTTGACAATTATTCCGAAGTCTAAACAAACCAAGTAGCGTCTTTAAATTTGCAGTGACACAAAAAGTGCACTGATTCTATAAAAAAGGTGATAAACGGTAACGGATGTGGTCCTCGATTTTTTTTTTGGCGTTAGTTAGAGCAAGCATGTGTCCAAAAGGTGTGTTTTTAATTGGAAGGTCGGCGCCGTCGCCCCCCGCGAACTATCTTGACATATCTCTTCCCTTGTTTTATTTTACGATCTTTTTTTTTAACTATTGTTTATGCTCTACCACTTGAAATATACATGTTATATAAACACTAATGCTGCAACTAATGATTTCCACCAAAATTACAATAAAATGTTACAAGAATTCAATATTTAACCACTGGTATTATAGTGAAGGGCACTGCTAACAGTGACATATTTTTTTTAAAATATTCAAGTATTAAACTTTTATAGAGCTATCAATAATGTATGATTTATTCCAAACAAATTGTTCTTTTTTCGCTTTTTTTACTATTTCTACCCTAGTTTATAATGTGTTGCTAAATAAACACACTTTGCACCTACAACGAGCAGACGAAGTCACATGTATTTTGCAGTATATGAACTCATGCTCCCGATGACGTTAGAAGGTGGAAGCATCTATCATAGGGTAGAAGTTTGTAATTTCAAATAATCTAATACTCCTAAATTAATATGAAAGTTTTCACTAATCATGCAAAAGTTACTCATACAAAGTTGTATTTTCCATATACAGTAATTTAAAAATGAAAGAACGTTTTATTTCAAACATGGCTTGAAATCTAATTATAACATATATTTACATAGACGTTATGTTTTATCGTCGGCGTAATTAAGCGTAGTAATTTTCTAAGCAATCTAAGATGACCACTCGGCTCATGTCATCACTCTCTTATCCATTATAATAAGTTTGCTTTAGGTCTTTATTTGAGCGTTTAACCCAGGATACGAGTACATTACTTTTATTGTAGAAATAAAACGTAATGATAGCCTTCTCTTTTATTGATACGTTGTAAATCAAACGACGACGCCAATTGGATTTGAGTTTTATTAGCATCGTCGATATGTGAATACTTGTTAAGTGAAGTTAATGAGAGTCGGCCGGGTTTGTCTCTTAGTCGTTTTTCGTCCAGATTTATTATCCTCCAAGCGTCTTTTACTTAGAAAAGGTTAATCTTAATTATACTTTATGTATAGGTATAATATTAAAATTTTGATTTCTAATTCTTATAAGTGCATATTTATATAAAATATAGTCCTGTCTTCACTAGACCCGATGCAGTAGACGTTGCATATGGTGCCACTCAGCCCCACAGCTATCGTTATAAATGTTAATTATTTAAATTACGTCTCTAATTAATTTAACCGTATGTGAGAGAAAATGATCTTAATTATTAAATTTCAAATGCAAATCATAAGTATAACTTACCAAGTGAGTATACAAACAAACACGTTAAAAAGATACGTTTCGTGGCGCGTACAAATATTCTTTTAATTACACGTTAGTTTAATGAAATCATGATACAAATTTGTTTACATTTGTGTTGGTGTTCTACTTTGTCAGTTGAATATTGAGCATTACAATTTGTTTTATATTTTATAAAGCAAATACGTATGTACCGACTGCTTCTTTTATATATACAAACAAGCCTCGGCTTTAAAAAATACGTATCGATCGATTTCAATGGAAGCCTCAAGAAATACTCTTTTCTAATACATATCTTTACTCATTTAATTATTATAATACCAATCTCAACTAATACATAAACTCATACTAACGTTAAGGTGTGTTCAAAATTCCACGCATTTGAACTTGAAGTTCAAAAGAGTCGTACCAGTTAATTATTCGCCTTATTATTTCGAATTTGTCTCCAATTTGTCCGTCAGTGAGTCTATTGCTTATAACATCTGCTTTGAAACGGTTGTTTTCATTTTCTACGCGACTAATAAAGCAACACTAAATATTGTTAGACGGTATGAAACACGTGTTTGCTACTCAGCCACGCTGGTTGACATTTGTCGTCCCACCAATAAAAAACACTTTGATGATTATTTTAGTAAATACCCCGAGTGTCGATGGAATTATCGGTTTGTGGAACCGAGTCCTTTTATATTTACATTTTTTGTTTTATTAGCATGATTATATTTATTTGGCTATAACGGCCGTCTTTTGCGAAATAGATAAACTGTCTTTCCGCTCACTCATAATTATCATTGTGCTAAGAGAATAAAAATTTGTATATATAAGTATTTTTGCATATATTCAACGTCTTCTTTTCGAAGATCGCAAATCGAATCGAACATTTGCTTATTCCGTTTCCTTAACTTGAACCTACTACATTTACTTTTGGTTACAAATTGTTCATTATACCATGATGTCGTCTTAAAATTGAGATACTTAAATATGTCATCGCAGCTTCCTACGTAAAGAGATTGTTTATTAATTGACTCAAGACCGCCCGCGGGGACGGACGGTACCATTTCCGAGTCTTTGGAATTCCTTAAATCGATGTTTGACTTTTCGTATTGATCGATTATTCCTTTTATATAATAATATGTTTAGATTGCTTGTTGGCTTATTGACGATATGTTTGTATTATTTTGAATGTTTGCTCGTTATTGGAGAATATAGGATCAATTATATTATATAGATGGATAGCAAATCATTTAAATGAGAAAAAAAATCAAATGGCCGGTGGTTGCTCTGTGTGCTTAGATATTATGCGTGTTGCTTAATAAATATACGTTACCAATTTATGTTTATTACTTTTGATCTTTCGACAAGTAACGTCAACAAATTTTATATTTGCGTGAAAAGTGTAAATCGTCGGCCGTGAGACAGTTGATAATAAAATTTAAATGTTCTGCTCGTAACGAATACAGCGTTTTTAAATTAAAGAACATCTCTTTCAACTTTTTTACTTGTCATCGACCATAACGCAGATTTTTAATTTGGCCTAGACTCAATTATTATTATTATGTATCTCTTTAAGAAATCTCGGGTTCAAAAGAACCCGGTCCTATGGAAGGCTTGCGTGGGGACACAGGTCCAACACGGCCCTTTCGAGATAATAATTAATTTTACTGTAACTCTTTAGCCGGGATCCATCTCTGAGTAATCACACTTAATGGCCATTGAACTATGGAATGGTGTTTTGATGAACTGAGTTATGAGCTATTGTTTGAGACTATCAGATGACCGCTTTTTGAATACAACAACGCTATGGCTGGCTAAGGGTGTCGAGAGGTGTGCACCGGTTTCAGATCGAGCACTTCCACCCTTCCGAGCATATAGCTCTTGCGCTCGACTCTACCAGCCACTAAAGACGGACCAGGGGTGTACGGGATAAATGTCAATTCTGGAGGTCCGTGGGCTCGCCAGTCCCGGCCAGCTCGCTGCGAGCCACCATACGGGCTTCTTATTTTTATTAAAAGCCTAAAAATAATAATAAATAATGACCAGTTCATTATTATCTACTTTAACAAAACGTTACTTTATATAAAAGTAGATTAAAAAATTAAATACTTAATAAAATTATAACACAAATTGTAAGAGACTAGCAAAGAAGGAAAAGAAATAAGATATGTACCTAAAATATAACTTGAATTCGAAAACAATTGTAAATTATATAAAATAAACCGACGCCATATAGTCGTCATATCACTAGACCATCTACAGAAAAACAACAAAAATGTGAAATTTATCCATTGTAGATAAGAATTGCAATTTTTTCCACAACCGATCCCATGGGCTTAGGAACAAAATACCATTCTCGTATTACAAATAAGATAACGTGATTCCAGATAAAACCTTTTTTCATTTTGCAACTTAATGACCAACGTCGTTTTTATAGTTATGAATTCGTGCAAAATATTTATTATATTCGGATGTAAGGGCCGAATCAATTTAATTACTCCTTAACGGCCGTGTAATTGTGTTGATAAAGGTTTGTTTAGTGAATGGTAAAGGCATTGTTATTATATGTGATTTACGACTGCCCATTTAGTAGGGCTGCCTGCAATTAAAGAACAGTATCTCTTATGTAAATGTTAATTCTATGTTATTCTATAATATGTAAAAATAGAAACTCTTAAATTATTAACTGCGAGAATTGTAGAATGCCATACATAATTTTAGCATATTCAGTCATCGTCATATTATAGAGGAAGACTAAAGGAGTAAGTTTCATAGCTTGCATATAATTTTATTTTTCTAAAATATATCATTTATTTAAATATACAGAATAGTAAGAATTTTAGTTTAAAAACAAAAAAAAATACATATCAATGTACATTTACATTTCAGTTATTCAAACTCAGTGCATGTTTCTGTAGTCACTAACAGGTACTACGTATTTTGTCTTTTACAGTAATGCAAAATTTGCTTAGATAGTGTTTTGTTATTTATTTGCTTTCTAAACTGAAAACCTCACGCTTCTTAACAATATCAAGTTAACCCAATTAATTTCTGCCTATGCTCGCGTTAATTTAAACCCCATTTCTACACGTGTCTAGACGCCAGTATTCGATTTCGAAGCAAAAAATATCCCCAAACACGCATCTAATATTTCTGTTGCACGCGCTATTAACGCTCAGTCGAGTGGGTGTGTCCCTGCAGAAAGCAATTTCTTAACTGATTTATATACCATCGTTGACGTCGTTTGTCTAATTAAGACACTGCTTTACTTGGTGATTTATTTGTACTTACGAACAAACTTTAGTACATATACTTTACAGTTTACAGGATCATTTTTCAATCGCTCTAATTTCTTGATGCATTTCAGTAAAAATATAAAATATATATTATCACTTTATCCTTTGCTTTATTTTAGATATAAAATGTTGTAAGTGCTACGGTTTTGAAGCAGACGAAATCTGAAATAAAGAAATTATATTTTTGATATTACTAAGTTATTAATGTGGCATTTTCATAATAGATAATACTTTTTCGCCTGTAAACTTTGAATACTGTATAAGATTTTAAAGTATAGCTCTTAAACGAATGACACGTCGACAAGCACGTTGTTGTCTTTACTAATTGTTCAATTTAAATTTAAAAACTTATGAATTATTTGAAACCAATCACTTGATATTGTCCTGGTTTCTGTAGATATTTATATATATTTATTATTTGCTCATTCAAAATTAAATATATAAATATATTCAAAATTAAATATATAATATAGTAATAGGAAATATAGGTATGTATATTAAATAAAAATAGCGACCTCAACATTTACTATCCACAAATTACGCACTCATAGAATGCTATTAATTATTTATTTCTTGTACTTATCAGAAAACAAAGACATACAAAAACGAATAAAAGTCCTTTTGTTACCCCTGCGAAGTCAAGCGACCCGAACTGTGTATTGTTGTAATTTTTTTTGGTTTCATGGCGGCGCCAACTTGCTGCAATACGAGATCTATGCCTCATTTGAGCCGTTTTTGACATTTACGGTATGGTTTAAAACTAAGGTATTGGCATTTATTGCTTTGAAACTAACGTGTGGCCTCAACTGCTTCTGCGTCATTGACATTTATCTGCAGAATCTATTGTTATATATCTTGTTTTTATATAGAAGCTATTAATTTAAATAGACGTTTTTGGTTCGTTAAGACATTGTTGAATAATTCTATAATGTTTCCCTGTACAAAACTGTTCGAACTGCCATACAAAAAGTTGTACTTCCATCGCAGACAGCACTAATTAATTTTTATAACAACTAAATTACCACAATTAACTCCTTTAATTCATTTATATTGTTCAAAGCTAAAACTGCAAGCCCACAAACCTGATTTCTTGTAAATATCACGCAATGTATTGTAACTATTAATGTTAACTATTTTTTTATCCTTTACTATTTTTATGTATAATTAATTGGTTTAATGAATCTTTAGAAAGGATATTTTGTCTGTCAGTATACAGAAGTAACCTCTAGAACTATTGAACCAATTTCGTATATGACAAATTGATAGAAGGACGCCTTTATCAAATATACCTAACGACATATTCCCCACAAACTTCACAAACACGTTCAGTCTAATCTTACCACATTTGCTAAATTTTATCCCACAACCATTGTAAGTTGAAGTGAAGTGACGGATGGCAAGCTTAACGCAGCATCGTGTTATCACTATAAAGGATTAATCAAACCTGTTCCACTATTTTGTTTCTTTAAACTTGAAATCACGAATAAGTTAACATACAATATATTATAATATTCTTTCTTCTAAAGTACGAAGAGCAAAACTAGAATAATCAAAATAACCTAACCTATGTATCGTTTAAACGGGGGGTCTGGAACTAGGCGTAGCTTAAGACACTCGCATGCAAGTCACTCAATAAGTGATTTCCAACACCGTGACTATGCGATATTGTAATAGCTGTTTGTTTAGACTCTACCTTACTCGTGTATCGACCTAATCATATATGCTGAGTTTTGTTTTTATACCAACTTTTATTATAGCTGGGTGTGTGAGGCTACAATCAAATTTGAAAGACAGGTCTCGTTGCCTACGTAATTTTGAACCTGGCGCCGCTGAGGTGTTGGCACAGCCCGATTGAAACTTATTTATTGGACCGTATTGTTTCTTTTATTATGACCGTTTAATAGTCTCCGACTCTTGTATTTGTTTAGACGTCCCGTTCGTAATACAATTTGTTGGTCTTTTTTGTAAAGGCTCTCTTCCTTTTTGATCTCGAGACTTTGTAGATATATTATGTTTGTACAACGTAATACATACTTGTTTTCTGTTTGTATAATTCTTATATGACTTCATTTTATTTTATAAGAGAAAAAACTATTTTATACTTTAATATTATTTATTCTGAGTGTTAGGGCCGTTCATACTAATTATGGCACTAAGCCTATATATTTTTGTTGCTCGATTGACATCGGAATTGTAAGGTGCATCTTGATAACCTCAGAACAACCTATTATAGGTTTATTGATGCTTACATACAGATATTGGGTATGACTGTCAGTATTGGATTTTTTCATTTTATATTGTTTGTATCAAAGTTAAACGATTCTCTTTTTAAATGTTTGCTTTTCCAATTTTTATCCAGGACAAAAAAGGAATACGCCTGTACTGTCCGATTTATGTTCTTTCCGAAGGATTTCCATGTGGGTGTAGCTCGGCCTTCGGTGCTTGCTTGTCACTTCGGAATGGGGGATAAATAGTGTTCGACCCGACTTTAGATTTGTGTTTCGTGCAAATTAGCCGTTAAAATCTAGAAATTGTAGCTTTTCCGTTTTAAATGTGGTACTATTGCTTGTATAAAGACAGTTTCATTAATTTACTAACCAGATATTTTATTTAAATAAGAAGATTACTTAAAGATGTCGTTTCTCGATTCTCAGCATCAACCAAATATGAGACAATTTCCTATATATATTTGTTATAAGCACGAACTGCTTTAAATTCACCAAGAAAGGGATAATCAGGGCGGGCAAGCCGTCACTCGAACGATTGGAGATCGCATGACAAACTACTGTTGACTAATACACGCTAACCTCAGCCTAGCTATTTGGGTCAGAACTACTGACCCTTAACCTTTCATACATATGTTATAGTAACAAATTAAAATGAAAGTGTATGATATTTTTCAAATTATCAGTCCTATTATTTTCGCAATTAGTCTCTTTTAAGTAAGTGTCACGTAAAATAACAAAAATATAGAAGTCTAGTATATAATAGAAGTCTATATAAGAAATCTAGTATAGAAGTAATCTATACTATAATAAATATTGTATAAATGTAATTATAATTCACATAGTATATAGGTTTCTTATTTGAAATGCTGTCCTCAATTAGCGAGTTAATAATAAAGCATAATATTAAACGTCTAAATTACCAATTGGTACAAAATTCTAAATTTGATTTTTGATGACCTTTCCAAACCTTTAAGCCTCGCCGAATCCTTTAAATAATTTAATTTTCGCAATATTTTAAATGGTAGGCAGCCAACGTTTTCTGATATACCAGACTATATTTGCATATATTGACGATAGCTATAAAGTGAACAACTTTACTGATTTTAATACTAGCAATTATTATAATAATATAAACGATAACTGTCACGTCGATGCAAAACTGACGTAACATATATTTTATGTTAAGGCTTAATAGTCTTAAAGTTCACTGATATAGCTTCAAACGATATTTGATAAATAATATATTTACCACAACTACTGTTTATATTACGAGTACATATGAAATTTAAAAAAAAATGTTAAGGGAAGCCAATATACGAACGTGCTTTTTAAAATAAATATTTTACTTTAAAATAAACGTTTATATATTTTTTTTATGTATACTATAATAAAATACTAGGCTTTGTTTTAGTTGACTGTTGTTTATATATTAGGTTAATTATATTATAACATTAAATTAAGATGGATACTAATCCCCCGACCCTGGAGGTTGTCCAAACGAGTCACATATCCCAGTTAGAAAGAGGCAAGGAGAGGCACCACTATCGAATAGCACTTTAGTGCTCCGATCATCCGCAACCAGCTCTATTCAAAACCTTTACATGCCAGCTCTGAAAGCCCTAAATCCTATACAGATTCCGATACAGGCCCTTTCTTTGTATATTGTTTCGAGGGAACATCTGTTAGAGCCATAAGATTTGGTAATTCCTTCACCTCAATAAGATCACTGATACAAATGATGGTGGAAATCAGCGCCCAATTCTCATCGGCTGATGCATCATATAATTTTTTAACTAACACAATTTTAAGTTTATGTAAATATGTTACTGTTTTCCTAACCTTTAATATCTCTAAAATGGGTATAGTTAAAGAAATCCCAGTTGACTTCTCATTAGATAAATTTGTTAATTCGTAAAAAAATCCCTCTGGATGTAGACAAGTGTTGAGAGCGAGACGTTTAAACAGGAAGAATGTAAGTGATGGTGTGACTACATGAGTTCCGAGTCAGTCAATTGTAGTTATATTCCGTAGTCAAATGTTGCCTGAAAGGGTATTTTCCTATCATTCGTTCCTCCCTGAAAAGCCTTAATATTAAACTATTAATTAACTATTCAATGTCTTAAGTGCTGTCGTTTTGGTCACATTGTGGCACACTGTAGATCATCGTCAAGGTGTTACAGGCGTTCCCAGCCTCATGTTGGTGATACATATGTCACTACCGAAAAAATGCTTCTTGTTTGTATTGTTCAGTGAGGCATTTATTACAAGAATTGTCCTGAATTTGTATGGTGGCAGTCTTTAAAAGCTGTCATGTGACAAGAGTGTATCTCATACATTGGTGCATCCTCTTGTTTCCCTACCGTTTAGCGTTCTAGTTAAATATTTTCCTTTTCTTCCCATTCTATCCCAATCCCACCAAGATCATCAGAATCCTTGCTTTTCCCACCAAATCATACTGCGAAACTGTATTTCAAACTCCTCGTCCCCATGCTCTTTTAGAATAGCGATATGATAGATAACCTAAGCCTTAATTGATAACTGTTTCCCGGTTCCGGTTTCCCTCTTATCTTCCTAATAGTTGTGTTCTCAATCAGGATATTGACAACTGTAGTGAATCCAGAAAGGATCTTTCTTTATCTTCTCCTTCTCTTGCTTCCCAATTATCATGATCTGTTCATTTTGTCCATCCATGGTAGTAATTACTTCCCAATTCTGCCTAAAGCCAACTATAATTGTTACGCCGTGTCTGGTAATTATGGTATGTCATTCTTTGTTATGATCAGTTTGTCTCTGCCATATTATATCCAGCTAACTTTCATATTCCTAAGAAACACCCGCTCTCTTTCTTCTCTGATGTGGACAATTGTTAGAATATTTCGTCGATCTCTTAAGAATGTCACTAGTACTTACTCCAATAATTTTTCGGCAGGTTGGCTCCAACTTCTATACCAATCCAAGACATATTCTTTTTCCCGCCGATTATATCTTTGGAGGAAATAAGAGATCCATTTCCCTTTAAGAAACTCAAAAATGTCTTAATGGATTTAAACGACACTAGTCCAGGTGAAGACGGTATATTCAATTCTTTTATTATTAGATTTAATGAAAAATCTAAATTGTATCATCAAAATTTATTTATTCAGGCATATTCCCCAATCTTCCTTGGAAATCATAGATTATTATCCCTATCCTTTAAAATGGAAAATGTTTCTCTTGTCCTAACTCCTATAGGGCTCTGCCCTATCTTCTCAAAAATTGTGGAGTTGGGAATTGGATAGTAGAAAGTAGAAATATCTTAACTACCTCTCAATTTAGAAAGGGGTCAAATACCACTGACAGTCTCAGTATTTTGATTACAGAAATTCAACGAGATTTTGACAAAGGAGAGTATTTAGTTCTGCATCTGCATATGACACTGTTCTTCCCCTGGTACTCAAGAAACGGTACCAAACTATAAGAAATAAGTACCGTATAAGTAAACATATTTCAGTGTGACGGACAGTTTTCGTTAATAATTAAAAATCATTGCTCGTGGCTATCTAGGCGTCGATTTCCGCTTGAGAGAATGCTTATATTTATATTGTTCTCGTAGGTAAGCCAATGAACTTTATTTTTCGGCTTTCAAGACGGAATGTCACTTGATCAATATCTTATGTCAATACTTTTTCTATCGAGAGAGAAAAGTGTGAAGCTGAATTAAAAATTACATTTGAATAAATTACATTAATTAAAAATAGTCTAGAACATCTGTTGTGTATACCTTATAGACAAAAAATGATCACCGTAAAAAAAATGTCAATATCAGCAAGTAGTAAATGGAAGTAGCAGTATTTATACTTATTATAAATGCGAAAGTATATCTGCCTGTTTGTCTGTGTCGTCATCACGGCCAAACCGATGAACATTGGCTTCATTTTTGTTAAAAATTTGAAGATCTTTTTGTAGTTTTTCCAGTAATTTCATTATTGTAGCCCGCCGAAAATACGAAACGGCAATAATTCACGCGGGTGAAGCCGCGAGCGGGTCGCTAGTATGTTATATAAAGTCATAGTCCTAATAATTTGTGGGCATCAACTAGTTTATTAATAATACATTCATGTTATAAATATAAACTTTTTTGTAGAATATTTACGTAGAAGTTTGAGCATAAGTTTCAAAAAAAATTAAATTATGGAGTGTTGTAACAAACAAATAAACAGACAGACGGTCAACAAATACTTGATACTGTTATCAAGATATATTACCGGATCCTATGGTCCGGCTATACCCTTTAGGTGCGGAACCCCAAAGCCAATCCAATTAACAAGCCAAAATATACCGTGTTTAGGCGTCGAGTTTTAATTTGGCGAAATAGTACTATACACCGGGGAGATGGGTGCACAATTTACGCAAAGCAGATCCCACACCGCGCATTAATTACCCGAGGCTCATACGGCCCATACTGCCTGGCCAGCAGATTTACGAGCCAGCTAGACGATAAACTAATTGCAGTGCTATTGTTTCTAAACTAAAGCCCGGAATGGTACTAGCGACCAGGATTTATATTATCGATGGCCTCTAAGTCTATTTGGCTTTCAAAACTGATGAATAGCTCGCACTTGTGTTTTGTTTCTTTTGTTTTGTAAGAATTTAAACCAAACGGATAACATGAACGGATGATGACAAAAATTTAACCCTTACTGTAACTGTGTTCATAGTTTGTCGTTAATAGATCATTAATATAACTTATGACAGGCTTATAGTTTCTATTATTTTAAGGACTATTATTCTTATATTATTCTGGCGTTGAGTTCTGTCAATCAAGACGCAGTGTCTCGATTTCTAGCGAAAAGTGAAGAACGGAGTGGGTTGACACTAGGTTTTCTCTGAGGTCCCACTCCCTTCCCTCATAGTAGGATAAGTATGCGGGAAAAAATATTATTCCAATTAAATAAAGAGTATCCTATTCTTCACTTAATCTCCTGCGCTACACTGAAAGCTAGTAAACTAGGAACATTTGCCAAAACTAATTAGTTTTTCTAATTAAATGTAAAATAATAAAATTAATGACAAAATTTCTGTTAAGCTATAAATATTTCAATATGACTACAATAATACAATATGGATGGTTAAAATTACGTAATTTAGTACGTGCTTAAGTGTGTTATTGTAATGTCTACTGTTCATCTAATTTACAGTCAAGTATTTAATTAATGTAAAATAAATAATATTGATCTTACAATAACACAGTCTGATTTTATTTCTTTATTTAGAAAATTTAATTTGTACGAACTGTCGCCGGCAACTTGATTTGCGTAGGTTTTTTGACTAATTTAAATTTCTATTATTTGTAGATTCAATTTACTATAAGACAATCTCATTCTCGTGGCAATTTCGGAAATAACTTTTGTTGCTATCCAACACTCATCAAGGAAAGCTGCTCTTTGTCTGGCATTGAGTACGAAAAAGTGTTTTTAGGTATATATTGATTGTATAATAATATGTCATAATTATTTATATTTTAATTGAAAAATGAACCCGCCATATCTGTATATTAAATATATTTATTGAAATATAACCTCAATTCAGGTAACATTTGCATTGCCAAATATTACCTGAATTGAGGTTTTGTTGGTTGCACACATCGTGTTCTGGTAATTGTACATCATCATACTCGATCATATTAAGTGTTGAACTAAATAGGTATATTGGATTTCTATTGACACATATTTTTGGATTATATTTATATATCTTTTCTTTTGCCGTGTCTTTAAAAAAATAGCAACACTTTTACCATCGACACTATTCTGTTGGAATCAATGGTATGTGTGTGTGTGTACCGTACCTACCGATCTGTTAACTTGATTGATTTTGACAGACGTAGTTTCAGGCAGCAATCAATGTACCCTTTTAGAGTTTCAATCTGAATTTTAGTGTGGAGGGTGGTTTTTATATTTTGCATTGCGGTATTACGTATCATATGTGTCACTCGCGGCGTACACGACACCCCCGCGGGCGACAACAGCCCGCGCTCCGTTTCCGATATATTTTATTTAATGTCTGTAAATTGTAAAACATTATCATGTGAACAGAAATTTGATATCACAACTTAAATTATTAAACGATAATTCTGTGCTTGTTGAAGCATAGAAGATATACTCGTAGATGTGTGCTTATTGTAATTACCTACATATTTAATATTGTATTTTTTTTGACGTGAAGTGTAAATAAGTAAGTAGCGACTTAAGTGGTAAATTATTTGACGTTCCAAAAAATGAAGCATGTATATTCTTATTTTTAATGAAATTATTTGACTTTGACTTTCAAATGAACTAAAAAACTATAATTATTTTTTATATTTATTTTATTCGTATGACAGCAAATTTGTATTACAATTTGTACAAAATCAGCAATGTTGAAACTATTGAACAGATTTTGTTACAATACTAGCGACCCGTTCACGGCTTCGCCTGCGTAAACTACATGTCTAAACTATTTCGTTATTCCGCTTTTTTTCGCCCACCCACGTTCCCCCTTATATCACAAACTTTGGTTAAACTTATAATTAAAATGGTTATATTTTTTTATTTATGAACCGATTGAAATGCACTTAATTTTACAACAAGAAAAGAGAATTAAAAATCATCGGGTTCTATTACATTGATAAATACCCCAAATAATATTTTTTTTATATATCTTCCATGTTACATTTTTATTGTATGTATAGATATAGAGAAATATTCTTGCTTCATTACAATATAATGGCGTTCAAATGTGCTAGAAGCTATGCGTGCATAAATACATACCTACCTAGAATTTTATTGCCTAACATGAAAAACATAAGATAATTCGATACTAAAGGTAGTAGAATAAAATTTTACACACGTGTTTTTAAGACCCGACCAAGTTAATCCTCGCAAATGATACAAGCGTCGTCACGTCTGAATTCACTTTCATCTCAGTCTATATCCGTTGTTACAGTAGCGTCAAGACAAAAATAATTACCCAGCGTAGGCACTCCGCTAAGCCACTACAATTCGTTTGCGGCGGCAGTGTAAATCAAAGGGATTTTAACATAATTAAGCTAATAATTAATGTAAAGACTCCTTTATTTATAGCCGCACTTATTCTTAAAATTGTCCTCGTTTTGATAAGACGCTTAGAGGCACATTGGACACATGTAACACTTTAATGAGTGCAGATAATGACTAATAGCTCCAAAAACCAATACATAATGTCATAAATAAAAGTCATCAAATATAAATGAATCGTAAAAATGATTACTCAATTATATTAATACTTCCTGTATAATGCACGGGCAGGAAATGTGTGTACAAGTGAAATATTTTTCCGTAAGCCCTTCCATCCCTCATCTCCTCAAAGTTGAATTATGCCGCTTCTACGGTTAGAGGAGCGCCCTATTAATTTGTTTATATTAGATAGACTCACTTGCGCAGTCAATCAACAATGTCGTCGGGCGGCCGATACGCGATTTGTTTTCGAGAGATCTTAACCGTGTTTCGGTTATTTCTGTACAATTGAAGCTTTTAAATTTAGTGTCACCACAACTCTCCGGAGACGGTAGCATTTGTCTGGGAATATTTATTATAGCGGCACGCTGAATATATCATCCTCTCGGTATTGCGGCTATCGATCAGCGGCGCGGGACCGGCCAAATTGGTTATTTATTTGGGCGCGGTTAAATCTTCACTGGTATTTCACTTCACATTTGTAGTCTAAATAAGCTCGGGGTGCTTAGTGTTATGTGATGAGTTTACTATTTAATGAACACTGAAAATGTTGCCCGTTTTATACATTCATGCGGCATTAAAACTTGGCCCAGTTAATATTTTATTACTTTTAATATTGTGATGTTATATAAATGTCACTTTTGACATCAAAGCTTATTTTGTTAATTTTGTGTTACGACAAAATGTGTCGCGAGATACTTTGCTAGATAATCCATGAATACTTTGTCTAAAACTAGATCGTTTAAAATATCTTGGTTTGATATTAAATTTTGTTTTAATTTTCAATTTGATGAAGAACGAACGAACGAACGAAAACTAATTTAAAATCACTATAAACCATATTTCTTAAAGTATATATTTTATGTATTATAAAACTCGTAAAGCGCTGAAACATTTTAATAAAGCACCCAAACTAGCCACAATAGCTGGGAGCATCCCGAGCTTATTACACCAACAATGCGGACCGGGACAATACTACACGCTAATGAACTATAATATTATGGGGTTCATAACACAAACGGTATACCGGTGAGCGGAGCTCCAGCGTCGCTTTATAATTACGTACTTGAGGATACTTGGTCATGACCTCTGGCAAAGGGATGAACATGGCGGGTGAAAATAATAAGCATGTTCATTATTTTAAAGCTAATTGGCAAAGGCCGCTCGCAACTCGGTGCGAGCAAAGCAAGTTCGCCTTCGGCAGTACCAAATTCGCTTTCGCGGTGTGGCTAGTATAATAATGGAAGTGGTATGATATACATATTGTTCGATATACATATACGATATGTACAGTACTAACATATACGTTGTTCTTTATTACATACATTATTATTTTAATATAGGTAAGTTGACTGTCTGCTTGTTTTCATAAATTTGTTTTAATATAAAACATATGATATATTTCTTAATTAAAAGTTATTACATTTTACAAACATTTAGAGAATTGAATGGATTTTGTCTATTTACGTTATAACATTTTGTTTTATATTTGATTGTTTTATTATTGAAATAATCTAAATTTAACCAAAGTGTTTCAAAATGAAACCAATGCGCGAGCTCTATTGAAGCTGTCTGTTCTGGGGCTAGGTGAGGTATAGACATCGTTTCTGCATTAAGCATAAGTAGGTACAACTACTTATAGCCTATACTGTTAACGCGAATATTGTTATGTTGTAGGCAAATATATGGTTGAGATATCTGTGTTGGTTGTAATCTATGATAAGATTCATTATCGTTTAGGAAATATGACCTGGTGAAGTATTCGGGACTACACATTCGGGACTACACAAATAAATAAATAAGAAAAAGTATTTCTTCAAGTCTCTAATAATTAAAAATAAACAAACAATTTACACATAGTATTATATTTAAATGTAAACATCAAGTTTCAATACAATATTAGATTTCGATTATTAATTAAAATTAGTGACAAATCAATCTAGAGTCTAGACCATTTTAGACTTACATTCTTATATTTATATTTTGAAATAGTTCATTTCTATTCTATTCTATAATATTAGTTAATAATGTAACTATAGTATAGTATAAGTTATATACTGTTTTAATAATTCAACAAGGCGATCCATTGTTTTGTCATGTTAACCCATTGTTCCGGCGGCGGCTAATCCCTTGAGAGCTTGGTTACGAGGTTGCTGTGTTTCGTATTGTAGAGATATTTGCTACTTTCATAATATATTAATTGTATACTATAGCTTAAAATATTTTATTATAATTAATTATTCGTGTAAGGACTACTAGATAATGAATAATAGCCAATAAATCTATGGTGTGTGTACATATAACGTACGGAGAAATTTATAGTAGATGTGTTTATTCCATATGTACTGGATGGATCAAAAATATTACTTTTGGTAATAGGTTATAAAAATATTCTTAAAATCGTTCCATTGCTACGAACCCAAGTTGAGTTGTTCAAGTATAAAACAAAATTTTGTCTTTAAGGATGAAATTTAAATACAGACACCGTTTCTCAGGCTAGTGCCTACTACTGTGCATTAATATAAACCTTCCATTGGCAATATTACGAAATAAGAAATATAAAAGACAATTTGTTAAGAGTTTTACTTTATAATATTCTTCATAGTCATTTATTGGATTATAAAGGGATCTTTAGTCTAGTAAATAGATGTTTTGATGGTCCCGTTGCCGCGGGCGTGCACGTTATCGTAGAACTTTTTATATTTTGCAGCGAAATTTAACGTTCTTTCAGTAAAAACTTTGAAGGATAAAATACAAAGAAGTTCAACCCTTGCTTAAATCTTTTTGCTAAACTTTTAATTAATCAAAAACATTGTCTTGGGCGAAACTTTGTCGCATTGGACTTTGTTTTACTGATATTTTGTGGGTAAACAGCGATAGTTAAATTTTTAATAATAATAAATCACTGGGGTTAACTAAACTTCTATTTTAGCATCTGTACCAGCCTGCGTTTCCCTTATCTCACGAGGTTTATTTGAATAGATATATTTTTGAAAAATAAAATAAAATACGATAATTAAGGTTTAAGGCATATTAATAATTTATTTCTTATCTTAAATATTACGCAAACTATATAATATTGTTTTTATTTTGAATTACTCATACTTTTTTATCTAACAGAGCAATGTGTTATGTAAGACCGCCAACGTATATAAATAATAGTTTTGAATACTTAGATAAATAAATAAAATCCCAGACACAAATCAAATATATATTTATTATTAATGTATTAGCAGTCAGATACACCAACCACCAATCGAAAAGATCAGTCGTACATACCAATGTACATACACATAATATTAGATGGATGCAGTTCTTCTGTAAAGTGTATGCTCTGTGCAACGTTTGACATGCCCCTGTCAGTTCTTGTCAAATATCAATTCAACTGTCTCGTCAATTCATCAATAACAATAGTCTGAGGTGTTCCAATCACGATTATTGGTCAGGGTATTAAATATACGGTATAAGGTGCGTTCAATTTTTGTTTGTCTTATTTGTGAATTGTAATTATAATAAACTGTGCACATTGCTGAATCGATTTTACCTTATACTTTTGACCTTACTCTTACCTAAAATTAGAATCAATAAAATTGTATTGAATATTAACTTTTTTAATTTTTAATGTATCGTAAAAACTTTCTATATAAAAAATAACACCGGGGGTATTATATGAATTGAAGCTTGTTTACAATTGTTTATATGCATTTTATAATATAATAATTTTAAACATACATCTTCTGTTTATTGCATGGATCTATGTAACCTATATCTAATAGTAACAATATTTATATTTTCTAAGCTAAATTTGATAATATAACTGGATATCAACAACAACGGTACAAACCTAAATAAAATAAACCCATTCCCGAAATTATTTTCAATCACACTGTATGGGTGTGTCGTGGATCCCAACGTTAATCACTATTCGCATTTAAAGCGTCGCCTTGTAATTGCCTTTTGTGTTTATATAAGCTTTATCTCCTCTATATTGAATGCCTGTGTCATAGTAAAATCGCTTAACTAGAGCCATTATGCAACACCACGTGAAAGTTTCTAATACAAAGTAGAATTTGTTAGACTACTAGTATTAGAAAATAAAATTTCAATATAGTAAAATATTCGTATATATTTATTGCATTTGTTACTGTATAAAGCAAACTTAATTGTTTCTTTCAACATGAAAAAGAAACAAATTCAAGATTTAGACCATGATTAGACATATTGTAGGTACATTAATATAATTTTAGTTTTAATTGAAAATAATAAACATTTAAAACAATCTAAACTTATTTGCATTGACAAAAGCTAAATTTATTTATCAATATTTTGACTACCTTTATATCCTAACATACAAAGTTCCAGTCAAAACACAAGTCATTCAAATACGCTGACGAAGTTGCGCGTAACTAGTTCACAATTACCGGAGAGGTGCCGCCATGGAACCCTATTAAAATATGAGAGATAAGATCACATTTTTAGTAAGAAGTGGGCTGGGCCGCATAAACAAGATGCCCCTCGCATCTACCATCTCATAATTTCTTTATATCCAATTGTTTCTAATTATCCAAACGAACATTCAATTCTGTATTACTTGTAATTATTTTTCGGTTGTTTCATTTTATTTGTAATTTGTTATTTAATTGGCTCCCTATTATGAATGAAATATCTCGTACGGCCGCGTTATTGATCATTTGTTTTATTAGGTGATGAAAGTTTTATTTTTATTTCGATTCACTCGTATTTATACTTTTTAATTGCAAAATATAGCAATCTATAAAAATACAAAACTTATTCATTATTAACCGTTTCTAAGGTATATGGTGGCTATAAAGAGTAAACGACTGGGAGGTGGTCAGTGAGTAAGGGCCTCAGGCCACCATCTGTGTAATATACGACGGTTGAATATAGTTTTTAATTAGGACCTGCCTACCCGACGAGGCCTCTATTTGTTTAAGCAAATGCAAAGACAAGCGAGATGAGAGATAACCGCTATCACGAAAACTTGAATCGAAGTTTTATTTGCGAGGCGAGCTAATAAAAGATAATGGTGGGTGCACAATAGTTTGTGTTGCCGCTGCTGGTGTTATTAATATACAAAATTATTATACACATAAAATAATAATAGCATTTATTAGTGAAAGTGTAATTACAAGTTACGGAAAAAAAACCAAGCTTATGCACAAAAAATATGAGTCTCGAAACAATAAAGAAACTTTCATAATACACATAGATATAGCACAAAAAATTTATATAGCAATCATTAAACATATAATATAACCAAACGTTACAAGCAAACCCATCTTTGTATCTATCCCCTTATTAAGATTTACGCTCTACCACTCGGGGACGGGTTAAGTGCGACAATCAATTGATTAAATAAAATTAACTACAGATGGGGTAAACAAAACAATTGTCTCGTCTATTCGAATGTGTTTATTTGCATTAATTAGCCACGACACTTTCATTGGATAAAGCTTTAAGACGGTTAAAATTTTGTTGTTAACCCAATAAGGATCCATAGAATAATAAATTATAATTTCTATATACTTTTCGCCACAGATTTGTATTAAATATAGATTATATATATTAAATGTAAAACATACGTGTATCTTGTTCAAAATTATATTAAACCTTCCTATAGTGACTTTAATTGCGTATTTTCTGTGTAGTAGTTTCCGCATATCGTTACTTATTTTATTACTGAAGTCCTATTAACTTTAGTTTGCAAATTTTAAATCTGCTTCAAGGTTCTCTCTGCCTACGTTGATATATACGAAAGAAATAAAAGAAAATGAATCTACATACTTGTTAATTATATACATAGATAAACAAATCTTATATAAATCTTAAACATAGTTATTTTTTATAAGTTTTTATTATCAAGCTTATTCACTGCAAATAATTATTTGCCATCAAGTATTCTATTAAATTCCTCATGAAATTTTAGGACATTAGTTATAAGTTAGAAATTTTGTTAAGATTGATGATCAGGCTGCCAACTCAGATTAAAGTTCTTTTGAAGATTTTAATAAGGCCTTCGTCAAGAACTTACGGATTTATGTAAATTAGAAAGTTTGAGCAAAGTTTCTGAACTGTCTTGTCATGTATTGTGTTGCTAATTTGCTAATGAACTCAGGTGCGTTGACTGATATTAAGGAGTATATGTATAATGTTATAATTTATATCTGATACCAACGGCCTATTATCTAAGTGGATTAAGCCAAAATATGTTCTTCGAAAAAATATATAACAACCAAGCTAGTAAGGTTATTTCGAATCAGTCCTGAAGCTCAGTCCAGTGTGTCTTAATAATGTAATACACGTATATTCACATTTAATTTAATCTAAATCTAATTTCTTTACAATCTTACTTGAAAGAAGGACTTAAACAAAAGCTTACATATGGTTTCTTGTAGGACAAAATACATTCAGATACATTTGAGATAAATTATAGACTAAAGTCTATATCATCAATAACAAGAAAGTAAAAAGTGGTATCAACACGAGGGTTCCGCCATAGTTTTCAATTAAGTACCCGCTACTGCCATTGGATTGTCCCGTTTTGCATAATGCCCGCCAGCTGCTTATAATCGATATGTTTTACCTTTTCAATTTATCGATATTCATTCCTGTCCATACAATTTATTTGTATTAACAATCGGACTTCTGTTTGTTTTTATGCGATGATGGGTTTATGAGCCGAATTATGATGATATATCGATGTTCAAAACTTTAAAACAGATATTGTGGGATAATGTTGTAGTTTTGTATGGCCATTAATTTCATTTGTGAATTAGAAATGAAATATTCTAATACGTAACAATGTTATTTTAACAAGAAGAAATTAATAATGAATATAAAAAATACGAATATTACATTATTATAAAATTTTCCGTAGAGTATTTTAGGTTTTCACTGAAATATTTTGTGATTTTTTACAGCTGGATACTTTCACTTGAAAGTTAAGTTAATATTTCACGTTACGCGTTACCGTACTTCAGAAAATAAATCAATATCAACTATAATTTTTGAAGTTTTACGAAAAAAAAAAAATAAGAAATACTATTTTTATTCGTATATTATTTTTTTATTACAAAAGAGTATTTATTATGTACTCGTGTAAATGAATTTCTACGTTTCTATATATTTTATGCATACCATACATAGGGATTTATTGTAACTCGAAGTAGATTATAAGATCATTTCGCTAATACGTTCCCTAATCCGCGATCAACCTAAACCAACCAACCATTAAACCGAATCGAGCGGTAAACCAAGGCATTGACGAAGACAATGAAAAATGCCACTTTGAATTAGACATTTATTATCTCTAACAATGATTATCGGGAAGCTATTACTATTGTCATACTTATATTATTTCTATTAATTAGGTTAATAAATATATGAAGGTTTTCTCTTGGTGACGTTTTCAAGTAAGTAAGTTCAAATGTCAGTCAGTGCAAATGACTGACGACAGCGGACATTAAATTTTATGTTGCACTACTTAAGTGTATTTCTTTATTCTTTTGTAATATTTATATACACATTTAGCAATAATAATATACTTCATATAGAAGTAGTTATTACATATGTTTGAAACTAAACTCCAGAAAGTTCATTTTCTATAGATATATTTTAAATAAATAATGTTAAATTCTATCTTAGTAGACTTTTAATCGCTTACTCAGGTTAAGTTCTAAGGATGAGTGTAAGTTTGGCGCAACTAACCAACGACAGCGGCCAACAGTTTTTCAGAGTCCACTACATAAGTGCATTTTCTTGTTTGTTTCGGCGCACCGCGGCGATCGCCTCGAGCCTTCAATGGGCGTCCTTTATTTATATATACCTTTCTGTAATTAACGATAGTAAAAAGAAATACATATCTCTGATTTATATCGGTTTTTTGGTCGCTTTATAGAGATTTGTTATCTTCAGTTCATCGACTTCCACGGTCAATATTGACTTTACGTATAAAGCCTATTATTGGTGATTTATAACGGGTAACTTAAGAATTCTGCGGTAACAGTGAAAGAGCTATATCCATACTAATATTATAAATGAGAAAGTGTTTGCTGTATTGTTCTTTCACGTCGCAACAAAGTGATACTATGTTGTGAGTTTTTGAGTGTAGGTAAGAAGGAAGCTGGAGCACTCTCCAGCTTCCTGCATGACCTACTTTTTATGTATATGAATTACTCCATACTAAAAGAAACAATATGTTAGTCTTTCTTTAACATTGTAAATGATTTATAAATTTATTTAAATTTACGAATAGTTTGTACGGTGATCCTGTAATTTTAGCAGTTGAATAACATTTATTTTGATTAATTGAAAAATATGCATAGATTGTGTTCTTGATTTGAAGTTATATTAATTTTTTTATGAATAATTTTTATGAAGAGAGTTAGGTAGGTAAATAATGATGTAGGTGTCTTTCAATCACGGAAACGCAACAATTGCCAAAACAAAGCATCTATTAGGTTGCTAATTCCTATCAAATCACTCATAATATATTCAGAAGGGTAAAACTACATATAAGAAATTGAGATACTCCTCGATTATGCAACGGAACGAGACTTCTTGTCATTATACTTGAATGGAACATAATTAAAGAAACCATCTTACAGGCGTAGAAAGGGGTGACAATCCCTATAATACCCAGAGTTCTTTCATTTTAATCTAATTTCCATATTAAGCGTGGTTGATATTCCATATTAAGCGTAGTTTCGTATTAAAATCGACAATTCATAAAGCTCAATGGTAAAGATTGCGGGGTTGAACTTAAAAAGCTGTGTTCCCCATGGTCAATTGTATATAGCGTGCATCTCATATAATGCCGTATGTAGTGGCATATTTGTTGAATTATCTGTTTTGTATCCTAAGTTGACAAATCACACTTATACGCGGTCTCCACGTCTGAGGTACTCATGTGTCTATGATGAACATTTTGTTATTCCCCATTGGCTAATGCAAGTATATAAATATATATAAGACTTGAAAAACATATTTTTATAAAACGTATAAAAATTTCGAACGCAGTGGGATTTGTACCCGCGCCTCTGGAAACCTAGCGCTTTGACCGCTAAGCCATGCGTTCTATATCCGGTTACATCGAATACGTTTTATAATACTTTTTACTTTTTAGTAAATCAATTGGTTAATATTAAGTGTAAGCGAGCTTAAATTTTTAGGTGGATCTCAGTTGTTTTTTATAACTCTACATTTATAATGGATCTGCAATTTTCGGTAAAAACTGTTAAATGATGTCAAATAGTTTAAGAAAAAATAGAAAAATTATAAAGATAATTCCAAAAGCGCGGGTGTGCGCAAATAAGAACACAGAAATTCATTTCAAGAACAAGATCTACTTGAGTTAAGCATAAAGCTAAAAGCAAACAAATAGAACGACGAGAGAACGAAACGAAAATTGAACGTAGCGTTGATAAAATAAGAGAATTTGGAAGCAGAACGTGAGGAATGAGACATCGACGCAAGAGTGCAAAGGCGTTAGACCAGCTGACACCTGTCATCGCGCAATTTATTAGCCGCTCCGAAATAACTGAGTCAGTGAACGTTCAAACAAAACGAAGAGACAACGCACTATTAACGACACGTCCTCAGGGCGCTAACAGGCCCGCAATTAAACTCAAAGTGATCAGCAAAAAAACTCAATATCAATATCTGGCCTGCCGTCTATTTAGCGTTGCCAGCGCAGTAATTTTTAAATCACATTCGTAAGTAAATCAAAGATAAATAAAAGAAATAGTGAAAAGATCATACATTTTTAAAATGCATATTAAGACTACTAAAGTTTTTACAGACGCGGGATAATCGATAGTTTAAGCCCGAGAGCAATAATAATCTAACTTATATCCACAATAACCGCTTCAATCAGAAAGAATAATGTGCACATATTTGTCAACGGTGTACAGTAGTTTCGAAACGTAAAGTTATCGCGTATCTTATTCAAATGCAGTGTCCTAACGCTTAATATCTGTCGACGAATGTTTGCGTCACTGCCTTTACCGCTCTATAATAAATTATATCTTATTTTTAGAAATGCTCATTCACATATGAAAGTATCATTTACACCGCGGCAATGACGCTCTATGACTAATTATTCAGTGTCCCTCGCTGTGTGATTGAGATTAATCGGCTGCAACTCTTTTATATCTTCTTTTGCTACTTAAAATTTGCTAATAATTTATACAGTATCTATAAACCCTGCTATGCGAGGAAATGCATGAAGCTGCTGCATGCTGTCGATCTATGAAACAAAAAATTACAAAAATTCAAAGCAATTAAATCTTTGTATTACTATCAAGAATATGTTGAGGAAACATGACTTCTTTTTCTGTCAAAAGTATACGAGACAACCCAAGATTGCGTGTTTTTTTAATCAGACCATTAAATGTTACGAATACAACTAATAATTGATTGATTGTAATTATTTATATAAAGCGTAGCCGATGAGTATTAGTGTAAGTGCCAGTTATGTTAATTCAATCATCCAAGTACTTATTTCTAATAATTAAGCTTATATAAGTTAAATATTTAAAATATGCCTACGCGCCTTTTTTTCTTAATTTAGCTGCTGCACTACCTTTGATTATAACAAAATGTCAAGTGTGGACACAGACACGGTAGCCCTACATACGAGTATATCGATTGGTTACACACGCAGCAATACATTTATTATTGAATTGAAGCGCATAAAACAACGGTTGTGGGCAATCATGCGTCTTTACACATGCACGTAATGGTTCTATTATGGTTATTACCTACAAAATTTGCTGTAACCGCTGAGGAAGCTCTCCGGCCTATTAACTATATATACGGGCACTGTTTCGTGATTTTGCTTGAATATATCTAAAATTACAAATAAATACCAAAATACCAAAATAAATACAATATCAATGCTGATAATAAATTAATTGATGACAAAAGAATATTAACTAGAAAATTTTCTAACTTCAAACTTGTATAAGATCCTTTTTGTTATTTAGATAAATTCAATTCCGCCACTCAACACGCAATGTCTCGATTTTCAGACGGAAAGTAGAGAACGGTGTGTCTCAAAACAACCTAGTCTACGCTAGGTTCTTTCTGGACTACCCTGCTATATGAGAAAAAGCGGGATCTTGAATGAGATAATTTAAATTGATTTCATTACCTGCTGTTTTATAAGGAAAATGTCAAAGAAACTTAATTCGTTGTTATTTCCGCCGATAAAGATATAGATAGCTATTCATTATTATCTATCCATATCAACTGACTAAATTTCTAGTTAAAAAATGATAATTAGACTATATATGTAGAGCGGAATTTAGTATTGTTAAACTTACCTAAAAGGTAAACGGCAGGATAAGCTGAGATAACATATTGAAATACAGACACTAATTATAGGTGGCGACACTTAACGGCGCAGTTTAAAAACACCGGTAATGAAAATTATTTAAATAGTATAGTAGTAATTAATTCTTAATCGAACTCACAGCCATCGCTTTGTAAAGATATATTTTCTAAGTGACCCACAATGACAACTTTTTCTTGCGCTATATATTTTCACCATATGGTGAAAAATATACTTTTTGAGACAGATCAGTACCTAAGTACAATAAGGAATGGACACGATTAATTACAAATGTGTGACGAAAAATATGAATGAGCAGTGAAATACTATACTATAATATACTCTTTTTAACTAGAAGAACATTATATATTTACCTAGAATATGTATTTTTTAGTCCGGGAACAGAAACATGAAGGTTTTATACCTATACCTATATGTAGGTAGTATTACCTACATATAGGTATAGGTATAAAACCTTAGTTCTTACTTATGTAACAAAATTGCAATATTTAATGCATTACGTGTGCATGAGGGACATATTAAAACTTAAAACACCATTATATTCCATAAAATTACAACATTAATACGTGAACCATGGGAAAAATATTTTTTTACATTTTTTACAGTTTGCGCGATTCGGTGAGAGCTCGGTACGTTATGGGCCGAGTTAATGGGCGATTTTTGCTTTTATTTTGTAGGGAGGGTAAATTGCTAATGTAGCTTTTATTTTGGAGTTTTGCTATCCGTTCATGCTGTTTGATGATTTTTTAGTGAATATTTTTGAAATTAAAGGCTGTAATTTTGTAATAACATCCATTTTATTATAAAAGTCGTTTTATTCATTTTTGTAAAATACTTTTAAGAATTTTGTAATAGCAGTAGTAGCTTATATACTTGTATCTCGAGGAAAATTCTGTTTTATTGTAACGTTCTCGTAATAATGTAACTAAACCAGTTTTACTGTCTAGGTGAATAAGGTATGAATTCTATTATAAATGCTTGTACTTTTGCGACTAAACTGTAGTCTTTCTTCGTGTGGCTCTCCCATAGAAATCAGTAATACTAAATAGTGAACTTGATAGACGCTAAGTCTCTATTTTTCATATTGCTTTTCTAATTGTCTTTTTTTTTGTTTCAGGATCCTTTTACGGTAAGGATACAAATATTTATTAGAAACAAATTTACACAGTAAATACTAAGGTTATTTTGCATAAAACCTAAATTTTATTTAATTGTTATAGTTAAACATAGTAGCTACAACTAGTATATTACAAAATTATCAAGACAAGCTGCCGCTAGATTATGATGTGTCTTATTACCAGGAAAATGTCTGGACTGTAAACGCAATGGCCATGGGTTCGATCCCCACTCGAGGTAATTATAATACTAAATTCTTTTTGCTTTTCCCTCTGTGGTAAGACAAAACGCGGTTAGCAGTGGCGGTTGGAAAGTGGAGGAGAGTGCCTTAACATTATTTTTTTAGTATAAAAATATGTAATTATCACATTAAACTAATATGTTGTTTCGTTTTCATAAATTCACCATGGCTGTTTTGCGACAGGGTGTAAGTATTATTTTATATATACCTAATATATGTATGTATGTGTCTTTATAATACCTTAAATAAAATTAAATGATAATATTTTGTAAAATATTAAATGAACATATATAAATTCTATATTGAATCTGTTTATTTTGTAATCATTTATTTTTTTTGTCTTGTTTAATCAGAACGAATGTTACAGGTTAAATATAAAAAAATCGGAACGAACGAACATAGATACAGTAAAAGCTCGTTAATGCAAGTTATCGCCAAATTCGCTATTTTACGTAAGTCCCTGCAACTTGGAGCTTCGTTTAATATTCTATCAATGTTGTAACGGCAGCGGCCAATAATTAGCTGGCCCGCAAATTCTGAGTGTATTTGCGGCCAGTAAATCACTGGAAGTTAGTCGTGAGCGAAGTTGACATCTTATTGGAAAGATTATTTAAATTTGTTTTGAATATGTCGTTAAGTTTCACGTAATCAAAAAGTGACGTGAAAGAAAAAGAGCAACCCCGATTTTGGTAGACGACCAGGCGTTTTAAGCAATTATGTTAGCGTACACGCATTCAAAGATTTTAATTAAATTAATCAATAAATGTGGTGAAACGTAATTTATAATATTTATACTTTAAACAATATATTAATATTCTAGCAATGTTATAAGTTATTGTTATTTGACACATCTATTATTCAATATCTACACGAATAACTTTATAAAATATTAATTTTTATTACCCTCATAATAAGTTTTCCCACTAATGACGCGTTCTCTACGAAATCGTATGGAAGGGGTTTTACTTTATATATATTAAGTTGACTTTACATCTCTTAAGCGACTTTAGAAATAATATATAATAAAAATTAATCTTTTCTCATACGAATATATAATAACGGCTTATTCGGCCATTTCTCGCCAAATCCGATACGCATATCAATTGGCTGTCAAACACCACAACTATATAGTGACAAGATGATAATTAGCTGAAGACGCATTGGTCCGTTTATACTAATTGACGTACAAGTTAATGCAATCAATATACCTTGCTTGAACGCTCACACCCTAACCAGGTACTAGGTACTACGTAATAATTATTGGATTATTGTAGGTATACGTAAAAAAGAGAGTTCTGATAAGGTTTAGTTATAGTAGTTGCCAATGCAATAAGTAATCTTTCAAAAATTCAATTATAAAAGAAAACAGCTTAATATTAAGAAATATGTGATATTAAAACTTTCATTCCTCTTTTAGACAATGATGTGGTCGGAGAAGTATTGAATTGGGCACACTTTACAATTTATATAGAGAAAAAGTGCAAAACTTTTGGATAAATCACGTCGATGGGTTCATATAGTATGTGTGTGTTTCAAAATAAGTATAGTCATATTATTTAATATATGTAAATACATACAAATTATTGTTATGTTGAGGAGATGAGAAAGTCATACAATGTTAGGCAAGTTATAATACAATATAAACTTATCCACGGTTGTGGTTGAGAATTAGTGTATCTACTATGTTTTAAAGTTTTAAATAAATAAACCTAGTATTTAGCATAAAACGTGACAATTAAGTGATAAAATTATTAGTTTAATAGACAAAAAATTATTAGTTTAACCGTTATTTAAAAGAAAAGGAAACGAACGCAACCCAGAATTGACGCTTTAAACTGAATTCTTTAACGAATTTCCAAAAGAGCCTCAACCCGAGTTAACACAGAAATTCTCCGTCCGGTCAGAACACAACATTGCTTTTTAAGAAACTAAAATAAAATAACAAACAATTTACACTTTAGAATGAACGGAAGTCGAATGATTTTATTGACACTAAAACTGGTAGCCGAATTATAAATTTGTATCTCAGCTATGGCTTTCTTGTGATGGCTGTGTTTATCACTTTAGATATTGTCCTAATGCAACTGATACAAAGTTTATGATAACATATATTTACGGCATGTATATAGATTATAGGCATACGTGCAAGTCAAATAAACAGGATTTATAAATTAATAAATATAAAATTATTTTTTCTGACGTCTAACCTAAGTCTAATAATTTGACTAAATATTGCTAAAATATTGTTGAAAGTTATAAAATACCAGGTTTATTAGCTGGTTGTTTATCTTTAATAAAATGTTGCTAATTTCAAAATAATATTATCATATTTAAGAATAAATCTGTAATATAACTTGTTGAAGATCCAGACTAATTTCATAATTTGTGTTAAAAACAGTTTTACGAAACCGAAATATTTTGCTGCAACCCAAGCTGTCGTTAATAGTGTCTTATATCGGCAGGTCTGTGCTCTGAAATGAGTCTAAACTGTAAGTCAAAAGAGATTTATATTGGGTAAATTATAAAGCGTTGTTTTATGCACGAACCCAGTAATCTTGTGAATTTATTACCTCTCAGGGCGATAAATTAGTGAATTCGACCCGGAAACGGTGTCGGACTGAGATTTTTAAGGACTTTAAGGATTACGATGACGTAGAACAGGTTTTAGTGACTTCTAAAGTTCGCTTGACGCGACGCTTTTTGCTTACGAGCTTTGAGCTTTTGGCTTACGATAGAATGTTATCTTTAAATGTTTTGTTATATTATATTGTTTTTTAAGAGTATTTCCGGTATACGTACGAATAATATATATAATAATTATAGCTTATATTACACTCTGCTCGGCAAATGAAATATGAAAATAAAGTTGTCAATGTTAACCAGAAATGTTTTGCAAATTTCCAATTATGTATTTATTATATTTGAATGTAAACTATAATAATTGGTCTACCCAATGAACAGGTAATTCAAATTTAATAAACGAAAGCTATGTTGATTTCAGTCTCCTTCTAAAGCAGATGTCGTATCGATATAAATAATATTCACGTACTAAAATATTATAATATAGGCGTTAAAGTTTAGGTTGGAGATTTGTATCGCTAGGGTGAACTTGTTGGCAGGTGCTCGGAACTTGACACGTATAACGATAAAATGCGAATGCGTAAGGGAAAGGACGATATTATGTTACATTGGCATAGATAAAGATTGTTCATATCGAATGCTTTTGAAACAGTGAACAGTCTAACCGACATCGAATATAGGAAATTATTTATTTGAACATACAACATATGTACAAAGTTACAGTTCATACAAATATTAACAGTTACATTCACATTTTGACAATACAATCTTAATTTAAAAAATAATATTATTTAAATTAGCACGAAAGCTTATGAAACATATGAAAGGATTTAAATAAGACATTGATAAATAAATATATTATCATTTAATGTTTATTTTTATAATGTTAAAAAATATATCTTTATTTTGTGTGTTCAGATCAAGATCAGATCGGGGCGCGTCTGAGAGTGGGACAGCGTCTGAATATAAACGATTGGGATTGGTGGTGGGTTCGATTCCCACTCGGGGGAATGATTATATTTTAAATATTTTCATTTATCCGCTCTGACAAACCTAAGACAAAGCGTGGCGTTGAGGTCCGCCATCCAACCCGTAATATCTCGATTTCGGGTGGAATGTCGACTCAATCTCATTGAACCACATCGATTTTTTTAAATGATTGTTACATCTTGACACAGATTTATTATTTTATAATATTTTAAAGAATCATTCACACGCTTAAAATTATAAACATATAACATTTTAAAGCAGTATAACATCCCGTTTCCTAATTCCAAGTTTGCTAACGTATTTTTTTACAAATTAATGAAAATATGTTACAAAATGCAACGTTTGTCATGTGTCTATATATAATTTTTGGCGCTCGGTGTCCTTGTTTAGAAAATAGCGTGACGATATAAACTCTACAAAAATACACAATATTGTTTTATTTATTTTTATACCAATGTTATCGTGTTTATAACCTAATTATTTTATGTTCCCTATGTCGCGACGCCGGTGTGAACAACAGTACGTGAGTATACCAATTTATTACTTTTTTAAATTATGTTAAACGCTACACCGCTGCATTGTATTCGCCCCCTGCAGTACTTTCTAATTAGTACGAAAACCAATTAAGTAACTGCCTATGCATAAATCTGGTGCTATCTCGCCATCAGTTTTGTTATACTGTTAACTGATGTAAAGCTATCTACTATATTTCTTATATTAACTTAGCTTTGTCTCTATTAGATCAGATTAGTATTATAAATAAATGTTATAATTTAAGCTTTATCGAAAACTGAAATCTCTCATTTGGGATATTATAAACATTTATAGGAAACGTTTAAAGAATACATTTTAGAAAAAACTAGTTTAAATAGTGTCTCGTTATTGTTATTCTGAATGTTCTAGTAAAAATATTAATTATTCTTTCAATATATGTAATGAAAGCTATTAGAGTATATGATAAACAAAATTAACATCAATGGTGCAAAGGCATGCTTACGTATGAAAATGAATCCGTATACATCATACAGAACTATTTTCAAATTTATTTTTAAAGTAAAACCTTATTATTGTAACCTGTACACTAATATATTGTCAATGGATGTACCGTTGACAATATATTTGTGTAATAAAACTTGTGATACCTATACATTGGTTGTAAGATATCCTGACTTAATCAGGTTAGACCGTTAGACGTTTGAGTTACCTTACTAGAATGACATCAGTACTACGGTTCTCAGATGTTGAATTGAAACTGGTTAAAGTATGAATATAAGTTTAATATAAAATATATAGCTGATAATATAAAAATAAGATGAAAATGTTATTTCCGTTACTCATATATACATATTATAAAATGTTTATAATATGATAATATATCTGATAATTTACTATATAAGAAATGGTACAAAAGTTTATACACAGCTGCTTAAAATTGACAAATAATCTTAGAGTATTTTGTAGGTAATAGAGTCTAAATTAAGCCTACTTTTGTGTTATATCTCTCCAATGAAAACTTTTGATCGTCAACACAATGCAGACAAGAGATATCTTTAACGGTACAAAAATATATTTCAATTTGTTATTTCACTGGTCGAATGAAGTTAAAAATATTGTGGAGTAAAATTGAGCGCGTTTAATAAAAGAAAAGACAGTTGAAAAGGGAACATTGTGTTACCTTGTTTAGGAAATGTCTCGAAAGGTTCCGGCAGACGCGAACAACCTTTTTATAATGTTCATATTTTACAAAGTTTATTTATAATTTTTATTTCGAAACGATGCTCCTCTTCTGTAATATAAAAGTAAAACTCACTAAGTGCCAATAAAATAATTATATATTTTATATTCTTTAATTAAGACGTACGTACAGTAATTATATTGTTCGTTTCAATGTAAAAGCAACATTTACAATTTCGTCGTCGTAAGTAAGCTAGTGTATACCCTTAGCCTTCTTAGGAAGATATAATTTTTTCTAATTATTATAGAATAACAACCAAATTGGAACCTACATCTTATAAACTCATACATAAATCGATTCTTGATATTTTTATCTGGAACCTGTTAAGAGATATCTAATCCCATGTAAACATTTATTTTTATTTTTTACATAACTTTGTATTTTTATTAAATAACATAACTGTGTTATTTAATATAAAACATATAAAATAAACTCTAAGTGTGACTTTTAAAACAACATATTATTTGTAACAAAAATGTAGAAGAAAGAATTAATTTACTACGCAATATAAAATATTAGATTTGACCATTTTACATCGTCATCGTTGCTCAGAGACGCTTTTACATATCACTTGTTTCAATCGATATAAATACAAGCTACCCTACATTTTCAATGTAAATGAAGCCACACCCCCGCTCGTCCCTCATTTAATTTCGGGTTTATACAAATAAAATCATTGTTTCACGTCAAGTGTTCAATTGTGTTGAAAGTTCAAAAATAATTATAAGTTGCTCGCTCGTAAAGCTCACTGGACCTTAAAAACTTTATGTTCGACAGGTAACTAAGTAATTTTATAAGCTAAGTTTTATATTATTTTGTAAATTAGTTGTGCATAACTTTAAGGTAATTTAATTTTCAATGTGATTCTCGACTCTGTCGTGGCCGCTGTTTACATGTCCCTAATACAAAGATTGGGCGTTCAACTTTCACATATTTCAGAAAAAAAATGCATCATCATGCAATGCAATGCAGACATCTAAAAACCTAAAGCAAACTGTACACATTTTCTTTATTATGCCTGAATTAATTATGTCGCAGAGTTGAGTAATTCATCACTAAGTACATCCGCCTTATATGTATATAAAAAACTACCATAAGCTTTAAAATATTTTGGTCCTCAGCTAACTCGGATAATTAAATATGGCTTCCAATTTTAAATTTCGACAGACACATTAAAATGCCATATCCTGTACAATAAAATAAAAAACTGTAGTACAAAAATAGCAAGGCTTAGTCGACACAAAATCCACTGTTACCGAAAATTGCGCACCACAGAATATTGGCGACAGTTAATAAACGAAAATGGCCGCCAATTTTGGTCCTCGTTTTGAAATCGTCGCTGTAAATTAACACCGCCTCCCTCGGGTCCCATATTTCTCCCAGCACCGAACCTAGGTACAGGCTGCTATACCACTGAATCAGCTACGATCACGCCTACAACTTGTACGTGCGATTGGTGACCTGCCCCCCGATAAAGCGACGCTCTGCTTACTCTGGAAACCGGTATAGACGAAATCAGAACTTTAAAATACCCGATATCGATCTCTAAACCTGCTTTTTGTATAAAAAAACGCTCATCACACCTTTTTAGTAACTTAATTCGTCATTGCGGAAACAAAAGGCCCGATTAAAATTTTACATTAAAGTCAAATATAAATTGATTCAACTGTGTTATAAGAAAATATTTACCAAGCGTTCAATTATACTGAATATTAAAATTATTTGTGGGCCTTTATTAAATTAACCTGTCCTGCTGCTTCGCTGCGGGTAGCATAAACATATACGATTTCGATTTATTTAGAGTTGTACAACTTTTCTCACAACCTTTCGACAGATCACATAATTTTTTTTTTCTTTGCGCATCTCTCTCAGAATTGCGCTTTACTCGCATAATTGACTAAACAAATAAAAAAATTGACTTTTCCAAATCCGACCTTACCAAGTAACTGCACATTGGGTGGTAGAATATTAAGACCAATTTATACTTACCAATTGCAAATAAATACCTATATTTGTTAGTGTTTTTGGTTTTTTATTTATAATTATGATGGCATCAACTTCTGCTATTCTAATTACCATTGGATCTAAATCGCTATATTATAACACAAAAAAGGAGTATTAGTTAATAGAATGGTAAAAAATACTGTCTATACAGATAAATTTTCAAAATAAGGTGCATAAGACCCGAATCTAAACGGTGGTATTAGAGATAACAAGTATCGACACCGGACGATACCGCTCGGTTAAAAATTAAAATGAACACCGATGATGGGTAAGTTAATTCCTATAACTATGCTAATAGCCCCCTCGAACAAAATATAATCTTTAATCTGGATGCAAATCGTCCTAATACGATTCGTTTATCATGGGCCTGTAATTTCGACATTATAGCGTCCTAAAATAAAAGGCTAGCAATCAAGTAATTTGTTTCTACCTACTATGGTGTTTTGAAGTTAGGCTTAGTTTTTTATATATATAATTTAATGTTATTTGGTCATTATCGTAGTGAACGGTGTAACGCTTCCGTGCGAATTTTGAATGCATCAGATACGAATATGAATGGGGCTCGTTTAGCGTGCAGTTGTTTGTAGTCAGTGATATGAATGTGTATTTATGTAAGTGTGTGTACACACACACACATACACATGTGTGTGTGTTTATATCATATTACTACATTCAATTAAGTACATATTGATTAAATTACTTGCTACTTTTATTCAAAAAATTTAATAGTTCACCAAACTACACGTATTCATTTATATAATTATTAATAACAGTGGCTTTGGTTAACTGAATCAAATGCGCATTTTGTTATTTTTTTTATAATATAGCTATATCAGCTACCGTTAGTTACTAATAAAGCTACTAAACACAATAGTTACAGAAAAGATTTGTTTTTATGTAATACATCAAAGTTAAATCTTACGCTCTTGACGCGACGTTAAA
The DNA here is from genome assembly GCA_038994665.1 of Podotricha telesiphe. Taxonomy (NCBI): domain Eukaryota; kingdom Metazoa; phylum Arthropoda; class Insecta; order Lepidoptera; family Nymphalidae; genus Podotricha; species Podotricha telesiphe. The sequence continues at coordinate 181,146 of JAOYRR010000014.1, read as the reverse complement.
AGTTTACACGGGCCTGAACATTTGATTAGACATTTCAGGTAGAGTATGTAAGACAATAAAACGGCGAGAAAAGATTGAAAACAGACCGTTACAAAGAAAAGGCGCAGTACGTTTGATACACATAGATTTTTATTCTAACACATTTTTAAACTACTAACTTGCATAGCCTCTTGCGTCGTCACCGTGCCGTGAACGCAAATCGTCATCATTATCTTAACTGTAGCTTAAAATGTCGCATGTACATATTCACTTACAGATACGCTTCGTGGCTTTCCTACATACAAACTGAATACTGCCTAAAATTATAACCTAGTGTACTTTACATAAACATCCTACTAATATTAGAAACGCGAAAGTTCGTAAGAATGTTTGTTACTCTTTCACGTAAAAACTACTGTATGGATTTTAATGAAACTTTACAATAATATAGCTTATACATCAGAATAATACATAGGCTACAAGTTAAAAAGACATTATGTGAATTGACCAAAATATCAAGTAAGTATCTTATGTTCAAGCCATTAAAGCCGAAATAGTGAACCATTGTAGTCAATAAATTAATATTATGGTATATATATGCTAAATACATATGTATACACGCGAAATATACCAGAATATTATTTTTTGCTATTTTTGTGTCTGTCAGTCTGTTTGTTCCGGCTAATCTCTAGAACGGCTACACCGATTTTGACGGGGTATTCACTGGCAAATAGCTGATGTACGATCTCCATGCGGACAAAGTCGCGGGCACAGCTACAATATAGTATACTAGTATATAGTTTTGTTTTATTTCTTGAACATTACAAAATCTTTCTGTAACATTGCCTTTGCACCTTTGATATTACAACACCTTTTTCTATATTATAAAATTTCACGCTATTAAACAAAATAAGAGAAAATCTACTTGAAGTATGCTTTCGGTAATTGTTATTTGGTTATTTTTTCTGTCCACAGACAGCAATGCATTGGGCATGTAAGCGTGGAGATGAAAACCTGGTAAAACTTCTAGCTGGAATCCATCGGCACGTCGTCAATGAACGATCGGTGAGTTACTTGTTGGCGGATTTTTATACGTCAATTACAATAAAGTTTGTAAGTAGACTGACTATAGATGATTTGTAGACTAAGTTTTTATTTCAATTGTTAAAAATGAACTGCGTTTAATGTTTAATTAAAGGAGGAGATATACAATAAAAAATTCAAATTAATAAAATACTATATAAATAAGTTAATTACTATGTTGAAGATATACAAATCATCATTATAAAAAAAATTGTAAATTACTATTTTAAATTATGGTTTTATTATATTCAGCTATTTATATGGTATTGGAAAAATAGTATACCAATTGTACTAAGATGTGTATAGTTTCTGTGTTACAATAACTTTAAATGAATTTGTTTTCATTCATCGCAACTTTGTTTGACCATCACATTTTTATATAAGAACCAACGTTTCTGCAGTTAACAATCATTCAAATCCAATTCGTCTGTTTTACAATATCATTAAACGTTTATACTTTCTTTTTCATGTGCCATCGCCGAGCAGAATGGGGTAAGTTTTACGACAACCTGTAGAGTCTAGGTTTAATTTAGTGAAAATAACGGCACGGCTATGTTTCTTTTTATAGTATACCAGTAAGCTTATTGTAAATCATTATCATACGATAATGATTTATAATAAGAAGAAGATGTAGAACAATTATCGATTTTAGTCATGTCGATCAATCTAGGTACCATTCCATGAAGGTCGATGCGGGGGACGCATCTGAGCACTCTTTTTCAACTCGGCTGTATTTTTAAATACCATACTTTTGGGGAACATTTGAATCACGACTTTTTTTATCTTCAATAACGTAATAAGTATTGAATAGAGTGCGAACAACATAGATTTGATAATAACTAAAAGGAAAAACTGGAACTAAAGCCATGTCAACTGTTTCATAGACGTAGATCTTTGTACAGTTAAAAATAAAGTTCTGATAGTTTTGAAGCACAATTTTCCTTACTTCAGAACTCTCCCTTTACAGCTGCTACATTGTAATATTCACTGAAATTTAATATCCATCCCGTTATTAAACAAATATAAGCGTTATGAAATAGGAGGTCTGTTACGCGCATCAATATCTTCTATTATAATATACGTAAAAAGGCAAGTGGAACTAAATAAATGTACTGAATCGAATTGGAAGACAACTTATACTGATATTTTTGATAGAATAATTTTTGACTGAATAACTAATATGTATTATATTGAGAATAGTAATATCAAGGACACACACACGTGACACTCTTAAAAATAGAATGCTTATTTAAAATTTTAAAGCATGGCAACATTTAGAAATATAAATATTTTCCGTATTTCAGATATATTTAAACTACTGTATTAATTGTCTTCATCTATTTCCAGGGCTATACTCCATTGCACATAGCAATGCAATTCCGCCATGAAAATGTTTACAAATTACTAGTTGACGTTTACAGTAAGTATTTTTTATATATATATTATATTTTATATTATATATAATTATCTGTTTAATTGTATAAGAGTGGAACATAATCAGGCATGGATAAAGGTGATTTTTATTCAATCTTTTTAAAAATAGAGCTTAATATATTTAAAAAATATTGTAAACGGCGGTAAAATGTTAAATATTATTTTAATATGGCTATGAATTTCTATAAAGTATATTCAGTACTTTAAAATAAAAATTAAGTTAAGGTTTTATTGTTTATATTTTTTTTATGCACTTAAATCTTCATAAGAAGCGCAGTGGTACAGTGCCTAACTGTAACCGCGGTTGGTTGAGTGTTTGATTCTCACTCGGTAAAATGATCATAATTTAATTACTTTCATTTCTCTGGTCTGGTGAACAAGACAAAACGCGGGGCACTTAACTTAACAAATTCGAGCGAAAAGTGGAGAACGGAGTGCTGTGAAGTTAAAAAAATTACATTTATTACTGTAATCGAAACATGACACTATATGAACACCATAACTATGGACTTAAATCTTATTCATGGAAATATTAATATTAAAAGAAATATATTTCTAGTCCGGTTAAAATGATAAAGTGAGGTTGACCGGCTACAAAATAAAAGTAACAAAAAAATGCCTTTTATGTTCCACATAATGTTCCAGATATCGTAATCTACTGTGTTTTAGTTATATACTGGAATAGATGTATTATATCAATCAAATTATTTTATACAAATATCCATTCGTATCTCTACCGCCCCACACGGCAGTCTTTGATTCTTGTTTTAATTAACTAGCTCTCGCCCCCTACTCTATTTGCGCGGTGAATAGGTTTAATATAGAGCCTCTTATTAGTTTCATCGGAACTAAAGGACTGATGTTTCGTCTGTTTGTAGCTATATATAAACACTTATATACATATATAAAATTTGATTATGCTTAGATGGTGGTGGATGGTAGTATGGTTTTACTGGTCTGTGTGTCTAGTGTTAGACTAGCAGCAAACAAATTATAAATTATCTTTACATATAATAAAAATACAACTGATCGCTGTGTACATGAAAGATATATGAAAAAAATATATTATTAGGGGCATTTATCAATATAATAGAACACAAAACATTTATTTTTAATTATCTTTTCTGTTTGTCTGTGTATCTGTTTGTCTATTTCTTACGTTAACGTTAACCATTTAAATTATAAATTTAATTGAGAGATTAAAGTGAGAATGAGGGCGGACGACACCTTTTTTAAAAATGATAATATTTGTCTATGTTACTTAACGAAATTATACAGCTGCCATTTACTGTTACCGAATTGAAATTGAAAACATAAGCCGCACAAAATATAGTTAAACTGTTACACCCAACACATAAATATATGAAAGAGCATAAATCTATATGAATGAGCATAAATCTTAAAAAATAGAATAACTTGCCTGTAATTAATATTTTCTCTTACTCTGTTTTTGCTAATATGAACGAATAATTAAAACATTTTAAAAAAATAATTTCGTAATACGCACCTTTACATTATTTTGGCATTTTTTTATCTCTCTATTAAATAATTTTCCCAACATTATAGTCTTTTTTCTAAAAATTATCATTTTATCTTATAGTTATGCAACAATATTGAATGTAAAACACTACCATCTAGTGAAAGAAACAGAAAAGTTCTAAATAACTCCGCCATCTATGCTCTTAGCTTGTATCAAAATTTGTCAGGATATTTTAACAGATGGCGTTGAAGGTTTTATTTAAAAAAGTTCAATTTAGGTCATTTTATTAGGTGATGGCATTTTTGCGTTAGAAAAGAGAGTTTAGAGTTTATTTAAAAAGTTGTGTCACTTTCTGATAATTATAAAATATGATACTTCTGTTTGTTATAAATAACGCAAATTATAAATGACAGAAGGTTCTATGTATAAATGTACGAGACATGTAAACTTACTAATAACGAGGTGCCCATTTTTCACCTTTTTATAGAGATTTCGAAAAATTCCCATCGTTTTCGCTATACTTCCGGAACTTTAGGTATCTATACTCCATATTTGAGCGAGCTTTTGACGCCGCTTTGTTTCGGCTGTGCGTTAGTTGTCAATCACTTAGTTACTGCATATTAAGAAAAATCTTCATAAATATCTCTTAAAATAAAAGGTACTATTTTTCCTTGTACGAATTCTAATCTAATAAAATAAATAAAAAACTACTTCTTGATCTATTGCACTTCTACACTACTCAAACACAACTACACAGTGAATGATCGGTTGACTATGTCAGATATAAACTATGACATAAATATACCTACTAGAAATTTATATACACATTTTATTATTTTCTCAATTTCAGATGCAGATGCAAATGTTCGTGATTGGTCCGGTAAAAAGCCGAGACAGTATTTGGTACATATGGACACTTCTTTATCCCCCGGCTCTTACAGAAGTTAGTATTATTTTAATATACCTATATATTTTGTAATTTGGAATTGTGAATGTATACAAATTATTGACATCTTAAATTCAGAGGGTGTCCGATACTTAGTCTTGGGTATACGGATACACGACCCCGGATCCTTTAACCACTACTATACATACCTCGGTCCAGTCCAGGAATGTGGTGTCCTTCCCATAATTCCGAATTTCCTCTCCCTTTCGACCCTTTTGTTTTTCCTGGTTTTACCCATAAACGTTTTGGGAGCAGTTTAAATGGGGGACGTAAACGGCCACGTAGGTAAGGCTACAGAGACGTATGAACGTTTTAACTGTAGCTTTGGTCATGGTCGTCCCAATGCAGATGTAGAAAATATTCTAAGAACCTATACTTCCATAAGAATCGTCAGCACCTTATTACGTATAAAAGCAGGCCTCATTCAACTCAAATAGATTTACCTGTTGACTAGACATTGTATTATTAGCAAGGTACAGGTAATAAGGCAACTAACTGTAAAGTAATTCCTGATGAAAGCCTAACGGCCCAACATCATCTTCTTGTCCTGGACTATGTCGTTATTCCGAAAAAGAAATTAGCTGAGAAATGTAAACCTGGGCCGAATGTGTGCTTGTAATTTCTAGGGGAAGACGAATTATCATATAACATGACAGAGAGCCATGGTGACAATGACAATAGCGATTCGTGAAAAAACGGCTACGTTTAAGGAGTCACAGAACACCAACTCTCTGAAGACAAGTGGATTACAGATCGGACAAAACGTGCTTGTGAAAGATCTGTTGCCTGAGCCCGCAATGAGAGTTTCTTAACACTATTACTTACCACCACTTTACCGAAGCTCGTATATAAATTGGCACGTGCTCGGGTAAGGGGATGTACGACATCGCATAATGTCTTTGCGTCAAAAACTCCCAGGGTACGCTGCTAATAATGCCTCTGTAAAAGAGAGATATTATATAAAGTACTACTTCAAAGAGTTGCTGAACACTCAGCAACCATATAGTCTTCCATCCGAACTGCTTCTTAACCTCTACCTAATTGCTCCAATATCCCCAGACGAAAATCGAAATTGTCTTCTACTAATGGGACCTGGCGACATTCCGATCGTGGCGTGAACATCGTTGGGCTGTTGTGGTCTGCTTATGCTTACTGATCTCTTTAACGGCATATTGAACACTGGAATGATGCCACATCAGTGGCGCTACAGTTTTATCTCCCTTATTTATAAAGAAAGGGGCAGTGTTCAAAATTGTAGTAGTTATAGGGGCAATCCAGATCATGAGTCACACCATGAAGCGCTTCGAGCACATAATCGACCTCAGGCTTCGGCATAAGTGTACTATCTTGGAACTTTTCAGAACTCAGAACTTTTATGGCAACATACCGGCAAAAATGGAAAGCTCTGCATGTGGCATTTTTAGATCTGCAAAAAGCCTTTGATAGTGTGCCTTGTCAATGTATCTAGTGGGCATTGCGATGCAAGGGAAACCCTGAGCCTTATATTGACATTATTAGAAACATGTACAACGATTCCGCTTCAATGGTTTGGACTGCTGTTGGTGTCATCAAACCGTTCCGGATTACGATATGGATTTACTAAGACTAAGCTGTTAGATTTATTTTGAGTCCAGAATCATCGATCACGATGTCCAAGCCCGGATTAGCGCTCCCTGGGCAAAATGGCGTGAGGTCACATGTGTGGTGTGCGACCGAAGAATACCGCCCAAACTCAAGGGCCTGATATATGAGTGCATAATCACGGTTATTTCATATGACAGCGAATGTTGGCCAGCACTGTTTAGGACACTTAGAAGCTTTACGTCACGGAGATGAGATGCTGGCGGGCTGGCCTGGGAACTATGTCGGAGGAATCTGCCTTAAGATGTCTGTCCCTGGAGTTAGACCTCCTGGACGCCCAAGGAAGCAATGGCTAGATATAAGAGCTAATGGACTAACCACTGAGGATGTTAAAGATCGTGCCAAGTGGAGAAATTTAAGGTGGAAGGCAGACCCTGGTTTAAGCATCAGGATTAACCAAGAAGAAGAAGATAAATTATTGAAATAATTAAATTTCAATTAAGAGACAATATTATTACAGTTAAACAATATCAGGTACAATAAACTTATAATAATAGTTAATATCGTATATTTATAATTTTGTTGTCATGTACATTATTTTGTTACTGTTTTCTTTTTACGAAAATTATGCTGACGAAAGTGTATAAAATGTTATAGGCCAAATTTGGCATTGTTCAAGTTTATATGGAAAAGAGGCGCAGGAGGCTAATACTTTTCATAAGACTGACATCCATTAAATTAATAAAGTAAATGTTACAGCCACTACAACTTTTTTGGTACTACAGTTTTAAATAAATCTACTACGGGTCTACTATTTTCAATATTAAAATATAATATTAAAGTAAACTTTAAATAAAGCCGTTTTGGCGCAGTGTCACGTCTGCAGTCTGACTGTACACGATGGTTGCTGGGTTCGATTGCAACACGAGGGGAATGTTTATATTTGAATTATTAACATTCGCTCTTGTAACAAGTTGCTTAACACGCGATATCTCAAATTCGGGCGGTAAATGATTTGTCACAACGCTATATATTAATAATTTGAATTGTAACATAAATATATATAGTAATTTCATATTTTTTGTAACTTTTGTATAATATTATTATTGCAATATTCATTACAATCACCAATATAACTTTACTTAGGACCGAGTTTTGAATTCACGAAGAATGATAATGGCACTTTGAATACATAAAAATATTAATCTATTTCAGATTCATCAAATAATAACAATAATCATATTGTACGTCGCACTGTTCCATCTCCCGTTGAAACGGTACCGCGAAATTTACATCTCTCAGTCAAAAACGGTATAACCCAAACAATTTAAAAATGTGTACTCTTGTTTGTTTATGGGTATATGGCTATGTGCACGTCTCTAAAATATTTAAAAATAAGTGTGGATAATTTTTTTCTCTGTACCATTATTCTCTGTTATATTTCTGTGTTGTACCTTATGTGACTAATTTATTCTGTTGTATGTGTTAATAATGCGTCTGGTTTATATATATATATATGCTATCTAGTTTTAATATTGTATCTAATTAACGTATTCTATGAAATGTCCCGTCTCTGTCGACTGGCGGTCACGGCATAGAAATAAATATTATTTGGTACATTAAGGGAAAAAGTTATTACTATTACTCTCTCTTATGTGAATGAGAATCTGTTGGGACAACGCCTGACTGCAAACGCTATTGGTTGTGGGTTCGATTCTCACTCGGTGGAATGATCGTTTAATGGTTTTCGTTGAGCTCCGCCACTCAAAACTCAATGTCAAGAATTCGGGTAGAAAGTGGAGGACCGGGTGTCTTGACTCTAGGTTCTCTCAGACTACCCTTCTATGCGGGAAAAGCGTGAAACTGGAAAAAAAAAGAACAATAGACATATATGTAAATTTATATAAAATACAGTATTGTTTCGCAGTTAGGAAATTATATCTTCAATAAATTTAAAGTTTTTTTACGTGCACTTTATTAAATACTAAAGCAATTTTAATATATGTTACAGAAAAAGAAGGGTTTCTCCGCATAGGATCTTTAAACGTGCGCGTTAAAAAGACCACTGAGGCGTTCAGCAACTTTCTAGGCGTGGGTGCTACTAGATCCTCAGCGTATGTGCCAAAGTCCCGGGATAGAGAAATGGACAGACGGTCTGAGGATGGGGATCAGTTAAAGTCGTGGGGATCAGCGGATAATATACAGGTATTTATTTAAATACCGTCAAAGTGTGTAGGCATATGTAGATTGTAGGTAGGTATATAAAGTGTACGAAAGGTATGTGTGTAGAAATATGATTTTTTCTTTTGATTTATGTTACTGACGTACTATTATTTACTCAATTTAAATAATTAGTTATATATATATATATATATATATATATATATATATATATATCGTGTTCTGTTTTAGTATTATGTCATATAGTCGCTACTACTTGCTTGTCTAAAAATGAAACCGAGCAATTAAAACTAAAAGAAGCCTATATTATTACTATAGAATTAATGTGATTATCGAATCTTAAATTGCTCTCAAATATTACGCCCAGGTCCCGAATTAAACCAGTTTTTTACCTAAAATTATACTACATAAACTCATAACGGGGTTTTTTCTTGTTATGTGATTATTAGTATGTTCTTATAGGTGTTCAAACATTATCTATGGACGTGTGAAGTGAGGGTTTCTTTACATTTTTATTTTATGAATTACTTATAAATTGAACAATTATTCATGTAAATGAAATTGTAATCGCTACGACACGGCCAATCTGATGTTCGACCATATTGCTTTTACAAAAATTAATTAAACATTTTTAATCCAGGCACTTGCACAGTACACAAAGCTTAGCTAAAATTCCTAACAATTTACGTATTTATAATAACATAACAAGTACTACTCATTCGACAATAAACAATTGTAATTATGAATTTACTACTCATTCCACACGACAACTGTACCAAGAAATAATTTAAAATAACAACTTACTGTTCATCTCACATGAAACAGTATCACAGTATCAATAGAGAAGGATAGGTCGGTGAGAGGTTCTCTTTCAGACGAAAAAGATGCAGTAAGGTTGATGCTATGCTCTGGGTGATTCTTTTCGCCGTGGTAGCCAGAGGACTATAATTCTAAGTGGTGAATATTTCTTGTCTTTATTAACTATAAATTTATATAGTTCACTAGTTTTAGTTTTGGAGAAAAAGTAGTTTCGCTATTTGGCTATCAGTTTTATTTTGTAGATTACGAATGTCAATAAGACATCTTCCTCCATCTTGACGAGAAATAGTTAGGCGATGATGTTTTCTGTGCGTAGCCATATAAGTGCTGATGATGCGTTGCAGTTTGATGAAATCTGTTTGCGACCAATTAAATACAGTAAATGCATAAGTAAGGACTGAATTACAATAATTCAATTGTGATATCAAAATTTGATGTAAATTTTGTGTAACTTCCGTTTTGTATTGTGAGCTCATTATTTTAGTGGCGTTTTATGTCATCCATGAACATTAAATGTGAAAGTGTGTGATGTATTTCATTTGAAATCCTATGTTAGTGCCATTAAGTAATTCAAATAGCTGGTTTAATGCCAAACAAAACCATAATGGACTAAGCGCATATCCTTGGAGGATGCCTCGTTATATTTTAATCGTATCAGCTAACTGCTGATGCAGTGTTTTTGTTACTTAATTTCAGTGTATATAGTGATTTTTTCTACACCCTTTCTGTTGTTCTGTTAGTGTATTATTTTGATCGGCGTCTCTATATGTTATGTTAGTAATTCGTGTAGTTATAATTTTATATATTGTTGGTATACATGTTATAGGACTGTAATTAGCTGGGTTTTTGGCATCCAATCCTTTTGGTAGCACATATGTTATTCCATTTGTCACAAATAATGGTAATGTGGGTGATGACTTTATAAACAGATTTATGTATTTAAAAAGAAGTGAATGAGTGCAAGTGAGCTTTTTGTACCAGTAATTGTGTATGTTTTCGGTTACAGGTGCCTTCCAGTTGTGTGTATGTCTGATGACTTGATTGAAATTTCTTAGGATATATCTTTGAATTTCATAAAATGTATATCTGACTCAGGTATGTTTTCCATCCATTCCGAGTACCCGTTATGTAGCTGTTTCCCAAATATTTACCTAAAGAAAGACATATTGCAAATTATGTTGCCTTGGAACTTCTTGCGATTTTGTATTTTACTGCTTAGAATAAAAATGTTTTTCATTGTTAGCAAATGTATTATTTTGTTGCGTTCGTTTTGTACATTTTAAATACTTTCTAAGTCTGTTTGAAGTTGCGTTAAATTTTCGTTATAGCGTATGTAAGAAATGTTGTAGTTCTGTATTGGTCTGTAGTGATCTGTTCGTCTTGTGAATTAATTTAATATTGTATTTTTATCTTTTACTATGTTAGGATTCCTATTACCTGAAATATAATGCGTAAGTCTGCCAATTTGTAATCTATATCTATCTAATCTACTTTCAATTCTTCTTTGCCGCGACGGTTTGCCTTTACAAGTTCGATAAATTTGACTTAAATGGAATTTAGTACTATTACAGAGAACTGCCGTGTAAGCAGTTGTAAATTCGACTTAGTTAAATTCGATTAATTGTTTGTTAGCCGTCGTCGTCGTTCGTCTTTTGATTTCAATAATTCTATCACTGGTAATTTTTGATACCTTTTGGTCAGCTATTCTTTGTTCTATAAGGTGTGATAGGTGTTCTGTAAGGTGTGCTAGGGGTTTCTAGATATAAATAAGTTATACATTTTTTTTCGTTAAGAAGTCTTCATGTCACAAATTAGCATCTGACAATGTCATTCATTATGTTCGTTAGACCATTTCATCCTAACGTTTGCTTGTGAAAGAACATGAGTTGATAGATCGCAAGTGGCAGATGTTCAAATTGTAATAGTTCTTGTACTTCGGTAAAAATTTCGGTTAGCGTATTTTGTGATAATAGTTTTCTTCTTATAATTGCTCTGTTGAACTTTAAATCTAAAGAAGTCTGTTATGTTGTACGTGCTGTTCTAATGCTTCAAAATCATTGAATCCACTATTTATATGGACTAGACTTAGTAACTCTTATGGAACACAATTTTGACGACGGGTTAGTAGCATGAGCGGTCAGTAACAGAAAGAAAAAGAAAGGGGCATATTGCGCGCAAATAATTTACTACTTGTCTTCTTTTACCTGGTAGCTTACTAGCTATAGATTCGCGTATAACAGAACATTCTGCACCACTGTCAAATATCGTATTAGTATTTGAGCCACCAACTTGCATGCGCATAGTTTTTAAAATCTGTTTATTCGTTGATATTAATTGAGTTTATATTAGAGTTTATCTGTTTTTCTCGTCTTTAACATGTGTCAATCAAATCAATAGTATGTCCCATTTTTGATCAGATAGAACAGATTCCACTTCTGATATTGAAGATGACGCAGAATAAATATCGAAAATAAAGGAAGAGCCTTTGAATACCATTTGGTCATGGGATTTACTCTTGTTTGTTATTATAAAAATAATAACAGCATAATTTGAACTTTACATAATTAAAAGCATAAATATTGCAACATAAACATTTTTAATAAAACATGTAAAACAGTTTACATAACTATTATTTTATTATTTTATGAAAAGTCACTTACAATGTGTCCTCCGACACAAATCGATTTTGTAACGATATTCACCTCTCTACCTCTCAATACTACAACTACTTTTCACATAATAAATTCTTTTCACTCTTTCATATAAATTATTTGTTATTTTCATATACACTTTTTTGTATAAAATCGCATTATATTTATATATGAGTAACCTTATTTTCATTTGCTTCTTTCTAGAAGGATGATAAACTGATGCCACCTCCGATGAGTAGCAAAATCAGGAGGCGAGCAGCAAATGGCAGAAGAGGTGTGGCGACTCACAGCAGGAGTACACCGTCTACGCCTGATCAGGTCATATTTTCTTTTTATTCGATGCCAAAGTACCGCCAAGTTACTATTATACTTGTGAACTCTTTCTTCGGTCTGGATAAATAAAACAGGAAGTTGGGTGTCGCCATCGGAATATGTGTCTCGATTTCGGGCGGGGTTTGTGGACACTAAGTTCTCTATGCTTACACCGCTAGGAAATCTACTACTACGGCTACAATATAAATGAAAGTAATTTTTAACTTTCTTTAAAGTGTTAATTACACACTTAACAAATTGAAATTGGACGGTTTCCAAGAGGCGCGGTTTCGAACCTCGCTGCGTTCAAATTTTTATACGCTTTTTAAAAATATGTTATTCTAAAAATATGTTTTTTTTTAATCTTTGTCTTAAGTAATCATCTTGAAATGGTATATTTAATATATATATGTTATCTGTAGCCTCGAGCTCAAATTGGAGTAAGCGAAGAAGGGGATTCTGACTCGGACTCTGCCGCCGGCTTCCATTCCGCGTGGAGACAACAACGAAGCTCACACAGTTAAATATTAAGTAGTTAATAGTTAAGTATTACACTTGAAATGACCAAATGCGCCAAAAATAAGCGTATTGGACAATATAATTATTTTATGTTTTTACTACATTTTCTTATAGCTTACATTCATTCATTGATTCATTGATTTGCTTTTTAACCTTTTGCCATCTTATAACCTAGCGAGTTTAATATACAATGTAAGTTATTTTGATTTGGGTGACTTTCCCGCCGATTGTACTTATGATACTTAAATTTACTTCTTCTACAATTTTTTACCAATATGAAACAAAATTTTACAGATATATTTACGATCGATGATCGAATGTAGGTACTTATGATATGAATTTATACATTTATATCCATTATTCAATCAGTATTGTATTATAGAAAAAAGACATTTATGTGAATTAATTACCTAGACATGAATTACTTAGAATGTAGAACTATAGTTTTAGTTTACTAACAGTCAGCATCACAAATTATATACATATCTAGTTTCTAGACTGGACATAAAATCCCACAGAAAATCTACTGCAAATAGAAAGAATGGCTCCATTGTGACTTGTAGTAGTAACAAGAGTAAAAAAATGTTGTTTTATATAATTAGTAATGAAACAAGTCTAAATTCGTCACATAAAATACATTAGAAAGCATAATCAATTATTATAAATACATTTTCTTTTTTCATAGTTTATAATTGTGTTAAAACGCATTACATTCCAATGTGGACCAAATTAGCATAAGAACCTAAATTATAAATGATTTTTATGATTGTTTTGTATATCGGCGCATATATTTTTTTCATGTTGTGGATATATTTTTATACAGGATATATATTGTATCGCTTGGTATATACCAATAATATTAAGTATACTCTACTCAATATCTGTATTCCATTGTTATTATTGTGCTATTTTATTATAGAAATTATAGAAAATAGTAAAATGTAAAATTGAGGCCAGCGAGGTAGGTAGGTGGCGTAGGCGTAGGTTGTGGACTCTATACTCGCTCGGAGGAATGATTAAAATTATTGTTCTTTGTAATTAAAATTCAAAATTCAAAGAACAAATATTGAAATCCAATCAATATTATTAATGAAAACAGCGAACAAATGGCGCAATAAGTTACTTTATTAGTTTATCTGTTTTCTTGTTAATTATATTTAATCCAATAGTTAATTTTATTGAATTGAACAGAAATATTAAATTTAGACGAGATTCTATGCCATTGCTTTTCTCTTTCCGCCTTTTTCATTCATCATTGTATTTAGAATGAGATTGCTTTCCTTAGCTTTAACATGTCACATTTACATCGCGTATTATTTTTGCTTTTAAGTTTAAGATTAATATGTATTATTATTATTATTATTATTATTTTGTTGATTCTAATAAATAAATGTCGATTTAAATTTGTGTTTTATTTCTTATTTCACTGAATGGATGAGTAATGAATAAATATTATAGTATTAGCAAATAGACTACTTATACTTTATCATACGCCCCTTTTTCTGGATTTGTATCTTGATGTGCTGTATAGAGGATTCGAGCCTAATTCTTTTATTTGTTAAACATAACAAATATGGAACTTGTAAACATATAACATGAAATAAGGTTAAATTCCTTATGTCTGTATGCACTTGTTACAAGTACCCCACAATTGTGTGCTGTCAGTCCATACAGCCTTAAGGATTCTTTCATAATTAAGAAGTTTGTTATGAATGTCTAACATTCAAGGCATGCACCTGGGTGCCTATCCATATTTTTACCCAGCGTCAGACACATGTGTGACGCTGAAAAAACCACGTAAAAAGTAATAAAGGTGAACTTAACATTCGGTACAATAATCTCAACTGGTTGATTGGACTTCTTAATTATAAAATAATCCTTAAGGCTGTATGGACTGACAGCATACAACTGTTGGGTAATAATCAGCTAATCTATGCAAAATAGATGGACAAATGTTTCTCTATCTTATTAATAAAATACGTAAGGCCATTAAATTTATTTTAATTTGTAAATTATTTAAGATCAGCATTGGGTTGCGGCGTTTGGTGATGATGCTATTGATGATATACTAGGTGTTTTCCCCTGTGTCTTTATAATAAACACGGATGTATTTCTCACCGTGCCTATTTTTATTCTATTTTTCCTTAATTTCTTTCTTCCAAATATATAATTGCTGTTGAAACGTAAGACTGGGCGGACTGAACGAGGGTTGTAAGATGACATCACACTGCCACACGCATCGAGCACAGGCCGTGTCGCGCGGATACTTCTAAATGGGAAACTAATTGAAACATTGAAATAATTATTTTCCTTGAATTTATTTATTTTTGACCGGGAATATAGTGTGCTATTATCAAGATTAGTCCGGATAAGTTAAATCCTTTGATTTATTTTCAAGTAGTTTATTATTAATCCGTTAAAAGAATACACTATTATATAAAATAAACAAAAACCATTAAGATAAATACAAAATGTCAGTATATTCAGGTTATTTTTATGTTGGTTGTGTGTCTGTGCTGTGACACAAATATTCTGTCAAATATCCTTTATGCTAGTTGAGTTTAATTCGAGATATGATAATTAATGAGTTAATTACTATCCCGAACTATAAGTATCATACTTTAATCTATAACTACGAGATTTAAAAAGAAAAACACTATTTTATACAGTTTAAAATATATTTTATTGAGTATAATTTGAAGAATACAAATAAAACAAAAAGACCTTAATTAAACAAAAAATAGCTTAAACACATTTGTTTGTAAATATTGTGATTTTTTTCGGTGGATTCGAGCATAATATTTATAATGTTTAGTTTGTTCAAAAATATAACGAGCTACTTGTGACTACATGTAGGATACAAGACAATCGTCTCAGTGTAACAGTGGCAAGAATTTATACCAATATATTAATTAATTTGAATAGATAACTCGAACTGTGAATTACTATTAGAATATACATATAAATATTTTGTAAGCAAGTGCTGCGGATTAATTATAATACGACTTAAATATTTACACTGTAGGATATCAGATCACATGTTATAACGCAAGTTGGTGAACAAGGGTGGACATTGCCAAGTCTTACTAAAAGAAAGCAATTTTGTTAAAAAACACGCGTTGACTTCTTTATGAAGAAAATAAATTTTTCATTTGTTCGCCAACTCCTTATATCTAAAATATTATTGAGTACTTAAAGAGAACACAGGATCATAGCCTAGAACACCCTATTATATAAATA
Organism: Podotricha telesiphe; assembly: GCA_038994665.1. Classification (NCBI taxonomy): domain Eukaryota; kingdom Metazoa; phylum Arthropoda; class Insecta; order Lepidoptera; family Nymphalidae; genus Podotricha; species Podotricha telesiphe. The sequence continues at coordinate 164,921 of JAOYRR010000014.1, read as the reverse complement.
TAAGGGCCAAAAATTCTGCCGTGCACCAAAAAGCGCCAATCAAATTCAAAACGTTTTCATTCATATCAAGAATGAACTGTATATTATATAAATAGGTACATAATCTATATATTATAATGTAAACGAGAAAGCTTATGTCAAAAACATTCAATTTTCAGTGATAATTCTATTGTTGTAAGAGACAAGAATCAACGTGTAAAGTGACAAACGGATTTCCTTCGCACCGGTTCTAAATATAATCATAATCTATATAACGCCGATACTTTATATAAGTTAAAATCAGATCACTCGAAACGTATGTATGTATGTATGTATGTATATAAGTATGTATTATTCTATAGATGCAATGATTATTCAAAAGACATGAGATTGGCAGGAAGCGGCTTAACCATTTTGTTGGTGACGTCATTTATTGTCATCACCCATTGCTTGGCCGTTGACTCGCTGCCAGTCCTGAAATAGATATCATATCATTACTAAAATGTTATTTACAAATGCTTTAATTCTCATTTACTAATAGAATAAATTAATACAACTATATAAACAGAAGAACAATAATTAATTTGATATTCCGTCGTAATATGATAGATACTTATTTAAAAGCAAATAATCAAAATCCGTTAAGACTTACAAAATTCAATGAAAATTATTTATGCATCCTTATATGCATACGAATTAAATACTGACGTAAGTAAAAAGATTGACATTATGGGCAACCGCATAAATATAGATATAATCCTCCATACGACAAATTCTCAAAGAACTAACTCTCTAACTACACTTTCAATAATTTATAAATCAAAAGCAAACTAGTCAAAAAAGAAAAAAATATAATATTTAAATTATATATCATGTTTTTTATGCCGATTAGTAAGAGTGAGCTTATTGTCAAGACACTTCGTGCTCCACTTTCCATCTGAATCCAAGACATTGCGTGTTGAGAGAAGAAACTCAAGCGCAACAATGAAAATACTAATTAATTAGCTCCCCGAAATGAAATCGAAGCTACAACCATCGCCATTACAGTGAGACGCTGCCACAATGCGCCACGATGGCCCTTTATTATACGCCAGCGAGCAGATATTCTACTACCGTTGGCTGATTCTGCAACTCTTATGTGACGTTATCTAAATGTAACGGTCATTATATATTTGTAAATGTTTTATTATTTTATATGGAGTTCGGAACTAGAAATTTACTCGACACATATCAATACACTAGTACATCTGAAACAATAAGTCAAGGCATAAGTAGACCTAATACGCTAACCTAGCACCGTTGCCATATAACATACAATTTAAAAAAAAATCCTTTTTTATACAAAATTTAACTATATTATTTCCTTTATTGTTTGTTACTATTACAAATAACTACTGTTAGTTTTCATTCATAATTAACATAAGATGGCTGTACGTCTGATTCGATGAAAATATAACAAAAAAATTATATATATATTTATATAATATTTGTTTTTTCCAATCGAATGAGCATAAATGCGGCATTAGTTTTTACGAAACATAATGCGATGTTACTTCTAAATTATAATAAAATTAAAATATTCTAGCTTGAGATTTAGCTATAAAAAACTCACTTAAACTTATAGACAGTGCTGGCATGGTGGTCAACAAGCTGGAACACGTCGCTGGCATCGCTCTCTATCCACACCGCGCGCCAACCGTCGTGCAGCGGCAGCACCTTACAACGCTGCCGACTGAAGTCGCTTCTATTTGTCCTGTTCATCAAAAACAACTAAATATACTTCCACGGTTTAAACTATAATTGTATGAATTTATTAAATGCAGCGTCTGACTGTAAACGCGATTGGTTTAGGTTCGACTACCGCTCGGGGGAATAAGACAAAGCGAGGCTTTGAGACCCGCCACTCAACAGTGGAGAATGGAGTTTGTGGACACTGGGTACTCTTTGACTACACTTATTAAGCGTAAAGTAAAAAAATATATTAATTAAATTATAGAAATATATAAAAAACATATAAATGAAATTATAAGTATACAATAAATATGTAAGTAGTATGTATACTCACCCTTTGAACGTTTTAGAAGCGTAAAAAATGAGTATGTTGCTTGATATTTGCAACCAGTACCGCTGCCACGAAGATAGCGATATCTTTCTCCCTTCCTTCAATATCGTTTTTCGTCTTACATAACTTTGGAAGTCACACTCCACCGGGTCTATGACGGAGAGTACACCACTAAAATAGAATAAAACATATAAATAACATTTACATTCAATGTAATGAGATGAGATATACACCGATTGCTATTTCTTGTACATATTACAATATTTTTATATAAATATATATCGATTTATTTATAAATTACAATGTTCTACAAAATTATATAAAAACACAAATTCATTACGTATAAAAAATCATATATATATATATACGTACACATTTAGTGCTTCGTTACTGATCAATGATTATTGGCGTCTGCTCAGTACACCGTTCTGTATAATGTACTCGTATGAACCTATTATTACACACGAGTTATTTCATTTTCGTTAGACCATGTTCATTTAGGTTATCACAAGACCATGTCAACCATTAAAATCGTCATTTTTTATTACAATAAGGGAAGTAATTTATATCTCAAATATGTTACTAAAAGTATATCACCAAAAACGTATCATCATTGTAAATAGTATCAAACTTCATACTACATCGTATCGATATGTGTTTTACATAGACTTAACAGGAAGCAAAACCTATATATACACAAATATATATATATATATATATATATATATTTATAACCTCTTGTTTTTATTTTGTTAAAATAAATTTTAATTACTTTACCATTATTATTAGGTGAATTATAATTATAATTAGGTGAAAGACAAAAAAAGTAAGCTAATAAAAAGTAATTAAAATAGCATAACGATTTTGTACAGTATGAAATGATGAATTAATTAATGAAAGGCAATTAATTAATCCCAAAGTTAATACATACGAATGTAATGAGCAGATTCCAACTTTTAGAAAAATTATGGCCATTTCAGAATGAAGTTCTTACAGTTATTTAGAAAATTATGTTTCTAATGTAATATCAAAGGAAATTATTACCTATAGGGCAAGGATTGTGATATTTTAGTACCAGACACAGAGCTAGGGGACTCTAGTAAAGTGTCGTCCAGCAAGTTCACCGACCCCGCAGGAGTTTTCTCATCTTTGTCTTCGCTATGGCTCTTACCAAATATACTACAAATGCAATATATAAATTTTATTTTTCTACACTTTAATATATTTAAATTAAATAATAAGTAATATCACGACCATGTTTTAATAAGTAATATCACGACCATGTTTTAAAAATATAATTTCCCTGCCTATTGTTAATATGGGCTAGATCAATTTTAAAACAAAAATATACAATTATATTAATGTAGATCTTTCTTAATTTACAGTTTATAATATATCATTTTGCCTTTATATGCTTCACGTGGATACGAGTAAATGTAACATGATTAATGAAATGCTGAATCTCTTAAGGAATAAACAGAAAATTTAAGACATAATATATACAGTTCTGTCTTAAATGAAAAATACTCAAACGTTTTAAATTAGTATCGAAAATGACCGCACCATGTAGTAATGGAACCCATACTTTCAAGATTAATATATATTTCTCATTAAGTATTATCAGCAGTAACTCAATATAAATTAACTGTATAATATATAGTCATTTAAGCAAGTAACCAAAGCAGACATAAAAATAAATAAAGAATAATATAAAACTTAAATGAAATAAATAAAATTACATTGTAAAGTGATAATATCTAAAAAATGCTGATCGGACAACATGCCTAGGCCTGCATTATTACAACACAACGTGTTCATCTAATATTGAATGCGGGTGAAAACAATTCCAACAAGACCATGCAAATTATTAATAAGCAGTGACAGATATACACACATAAAGCAACTAAAGGGGCTTAAGTTAAGCACACTTTAACATTCATTGTATTATCAAAAGCAATGGATTGTTAACAAATAAATAATTGGAGAATTGAGAATTTGAGAATTCCCTTGTTTAAACATGGTTCCACGGGGAAGCCCGAAAAATCACATAATTTTGTCACGCATTCAGTAAAAAAATATTTATTATATATTATATAAAGGAATTCGAGGAAGGAAATATAAAGGAAGAACATGGTAATGGTATTTCTCACAAGACATAATCATTCACTATACTCGCGACCTACAAAGCCATTTTTTCTGTTCAAATATTTTTTGCACACATTAGGACTTCTATTTGGCTATGAAAGGCTAATTAATTACTGGACATGTCCGTCTGATTTATTAATCAGAGTCTATTGACTTTGAATGCTAAAGCAAAATAACTAAATTTTGAAAAAGCAGAATGATAACTTGTAAAATTTTTAAATTGTAAACTTTAACAGCCAATTAATGCACTTAAACAAGTTACAAATAATATTAAAACTTACTTCGGCAATTTATGAATAATTTACTGTAACTACACAGATTTGGTCGTGAAGAAGGTATGTTGATCAATTAATTTAAATAACTCCCAAAAGTGCCGGTAGCTGCCACGTTACAAAAATCTGATATTTTTTAACTAAAAAAATATATACTAATTGCCTTTAAGAGCCAAAGTATAAGGGGTGCTAACAAATATATAATAGAAAACTATAGGTTATTTATATAGAAAACAAACACGTCTTGTTTTAACATGAGTAATATATACTATATACATTACACCTATACTCACTGTTACTATGCAATAAATATTTAAATGAACGTCACCGCTATTCTAAATTATAGTTCAGTCATAAATTAGGTACTTGAAATTTTACAAATATCAGGCAGATGCTACCGGCCTCTTTGATAACTATACAGATGTGTGTTGTAGGTAGCAACATGCAAAAGTTGTACAAAGTCAGTAATAAATATCCGGAATTGTTCCGGAACCTTCCTCATATCACGTGACGCGCGAAAAGCATGCATTTACTTATATATTATCTACATTACAACAAAATGCAAGCCGTCATCCATTTCACCGTTAGGTATGTAATGCACTCACCCCACACCGAAATTGACCTTGTGAAAATTTCTTGGTAAGCTCGCGCTTCGAAACCTATATTTCGATTGCATATGTGTGAAAATATATATATATATATATATATATATATATATATATATATATGTATATATATATATATATATTTTTTTTTTTTTTTTTTTTTTTTTTTTTTTTTTTTTTTTTTTTTTTTTTTTTTTTTTTTTTTTTTTTTTTTTTTTTTTTTTTTTTTTTTGTATTATGTTGTTCAAAACCGCACACACTGTATAAGCATTTCGATATACTAATATACATGTAAGTCAGTAGTCAGTGTGCCGTTAGTCATATTATATTCAACATCGCTTCCCCAGTGTAACGCGCAATCATGATTATGTCTCGGTCCCACGACCACTGAAAGACGGAATACATGCGACGCGTTGAAAAAATTATGGAGGGGCCATTCTCTCGACCCTTCGCTAACAATATAACATATTTGAAAGGAATAGAAATGAAATGTATTCATAAAAGCAGACAGTACAGGTAACTACTCGTATACATATATAAATGTCATAATTTGTCATAATTCATTTTAATGATTTGTCAATATTCATAATTTCTATAATTCAGATAAAAACAAGAATAAGTAAGTTAAAATTTTAAAATCGTAGTGGACTCAATGACAATCATAAAGTAAATTGTCACTGACAAAGAAATGCCTGTTACTTTCAAAGTAGTCTACTGTACACCAAGATAACTAACACCAATAACCGAATACATTTATGTACTACCGACGACAAAACTCATTAAAGTAAACTAAAATATATAATTATCGTGCATGCTTTTAAGAGATATATCAAGTAATTTTTATATTTATATTTATTGTTGTAAATTAAAATAAATAAAATTATTATATTAAATACTACGACGTTTGAAACTTTTAAAAATAAATGATATAGTACTGAGAATGACTTTTGTCATGACCAGTACGCGATCACTCCAAACTGGAAGGACCTTAAAGACAGCAAACATCTAAAAATTTGGCATGTAGGTGAACATATAATACTTGTTGAAATTACAAATGTACGGGCAATTAATTAATAATTGGAAATTACAAATTAACATTAATAAATACGACATTTATAATAAAATACTAAGCATACTCAGTGACAACCGATTAATTCAATCTAATCCAACCACGACTGTTATGACACAGGACAACAAATTACCAGTTTTTATTTACTTTACTTCATAATATGTTATTTTTGGTGTTCTGAAATAAGTACCAAATATTCTCAGATTAAAAATTTTATTTCTTTTGGTCCTCTGGTGACGACCACTTTTACATTTTAACCATTAAAATATTATTAAAATTCTAAATTTTTACTTTTTTTTTTTTTATTAAACATATAGACCACCGCGGAATGTTTACATTATACATAGTGAAATTTATGTATATATATTTAGTCATACTTTTTGTAATTTTAGTAGATTTCCTAACATGTATTTAACATATAGTTAACCTGTTGTTTTTTGTTGTAAACATTAATGTAGCTTTAAAATAATTTCACTAGAGTACACAATGTTTGTATTTTATGTACCTATAATATTGTAAACCTGCAATTTGAACTTAAGGAAATAAATAAAGTAATAAATAATTATGGAAATACTTTATTAATTACGAACCCGTTACAAGCAACGCGAAATGCAAGCCTTAAGGCCTAAACCCTATTTCTTTAATGTATTAAAATAGAAGATACCTACAAGATCAAGAACTAGTGTTAAAAATATGAAGGTATAATTTGGCAATAATACTTTCAAATATTATCGGTAACTTATGTTCACACCTAAAGAAACATATTACTTACGTAAATCATGTTTAAATGTTTTTTTTTTTGTTGGCCTGTGCTATTCATATATAAATGGAAAAGAAATCCCAATTAACAGTAACAATTATACGATATTAAACAATTTATTAATATATTTTTTAAAAATCATGACTTTTATTTAATTTTAAAATTAACGGAATTTCATGACAAAATATTACATTAAATTATAAAACAGTTATACACATACTAGTTAATTTGATCAAATTTAAAGTAATGCAATGTGTACATACAAAATATAAAACTTACTTAGATCCAAGCGACCTGCACTTCCTATGTGTCGGTATAAATTTTGCCTGAGTATGAGAGCCCTGTAGCCTCAGAGAGCCTGAGCCGAGCCGATGTGAGGGAGACAAGGAGAAAGGTGTAGTACCTCCTTGCATCTGCAACTCCTTCATAGATTCCTTGGACCCTCCACAGCTGCCCACTGGCGATTGAGGTTCTAATTTTTGTGACAATCTGGAAATTTTATAATGAACTAGCAGTTTTGACCAGATATATACAAAGCAACAAGAGGTGCGATTTCAGGAACATAGTAATAATTTAGAAATGTTTTTTTGCATTAATAAAATAGGTTCCCCCAAAACTCTTGGACTGAAAGTGTTGAACGAAGTCACTTATAACAATGATTGTTATTCTTAGGCTCTTTGCCTACACGAAGAGAAAAATTGCAAGCAATACAATTTAAATATAAAATAATAGAAAAGCAATATCTTAATCATAACTAATTACATGTAACGTATCTGATTTTTAATAGTATATCGAATAAATTAAAAAATATAAAAAATTAACATTTAAACTTACTTGTATTGATCGTCTTCTAGAAACTTTTGGAGCTCTTCTATATATCGTACACTGTTGAGATAATCAGCAACGTGCAGAAGTGGTGGGATATCGTATTGTGATGTTTGATAGCATTCTAGTGATTTCAGCACCACTGCCATTTTGGCGTCGCGGTGTGGGGAGCCGGGGGCTGGGTTCGCTATATTTATATACACCAGGTCCGTTAAGAATAAACCTGGAAAATTATGAGAGGAAACCCCTAAGCATTCCATGGATTCACGCGCGTTGCAGAAAGAGGATGTCGGTGCAGTGCCTGAGACTCGGGTCCCATGTGTATTCTTAAGGGGTCCTTTTAAAATACATTAGCGCTCGCCTCCATTATCATAGCTTCTACCATCTCGACCTAACTAATGTATTTGCTATGTAATTATGATAGTAACCGTAAGTCGTCTACTAAATATCATAAAACAGGAACTCTTATTAGATGTATCAGTAGGTATCAAGTATTTCATTTTAGCAAATTTTTTGTTGTTACTGTCAATATTTGGGAAATATGTTCTTTTTTCTTATATGGTCGGTACGTATCGTCACAAGGCTGATGACTAAAGTCTAGAGTGTCCGTCTTCCGTCTGATTGTGTGGCCAGCCATGAGTTCTGACTCATCGACGCACCACAGTGGGAAAATAAAAATAATTTAAATATAACTATTTCCCCAAGCGTCGATAATAGAATGGTTTAGATAACAAATAATGTATTTACATTTAATTTAAAATTAACCAAATATTTTTATCCAATTAATAGTTTTCAAGTACGTTTGAAACTATTAAAAATAAATAACCAATATCGTACCACGGATAAATAGACTATATAAATAGGCATATAGCCATAATACTTTTTTTATTATTTATACTTAGGGCTGTTAAACAATTCTCTTGATATATAATTTTGACATTCTGTACTTTTTCTTTTTATATAACAATTTAAATAGGTACTGAAAAATAACCTATTTTTTACTCAATAAACATATTTTAACTCAAATTGAAATCAAAGCACCTGCAGGTGGTGACATAAAAAGTTTTTCGTATTCGTGACAATGTGGTAATGAGCGCTGCGTAAAACGTTTGACTAATTAGTAAAATGATAAGCAACGCTCTACATAAAGTATTTCTTTATGTGTAATTAGTGCAAATTATTTTTAAAATAAACAGAAGTTAAAATAAAATGTCGACAACAAATGACGGTCTTTTTAAATATCTCAAGAGTACAATGTTTGCCTTAACAATTTAGACGGATATGCGAAGAGAAAAGAATCTGATAAGGAAGACTATTATTGATAAACGCTTTGTGTGAATAAGTGAACAAACCAACATGATTACAATAATAACTATATATTATATAGTATCGCTTCCGTTACTGATTGGACAGTATTTATTTATTGTTTGAGAGATCGATAATTAAGGTCCAAAATTTATTTAACATTTAACATTATCAAAAAAAAATATCGTTTATTCTAAGCCCAGTACAGAATAATAGTTACAGATATGAAAAAAGGGTCTACATACGGGCCCCTACTCGCTTCGTTCAGGTCAAAAAATTAAACCGTCGCTGTGTAGACAATCTATATGTAATATGTAGGAAAGATTCTCAAAATATTAAAACTGTCCAAAATGGTGTATACATTCACAATCACAGTACATGTTCTTAAAGATGAAAAATATTTAATAAAATCACCTAAATGAGGTATGCATGGTAGCGAAATGGACCGCATATATTCACGCAGGGCTGTCCAATTATCTTTTTCTCCAAATAACTCTGCAAGCTTGTCAAATTGCTGTTTGTCCTTCTTTGATAAGCAACCCCATGTTTTAGTCAATCTGAAATATATGCTTGTTTGTTCACTTACAAATATTAACTTATATAAGAAATCTCAACCAAAGAGGCTAACAATCATTTGTTATTGAACTAAATAGCGGAAGTGTCGGCCTCGGAAGCACTGAGCGCCAGAAATTACTCTTAGTCTATATTTGGCTCTTAAAGCTAACTAACTACTCATAACGTTAAACTTTTCAATCTCATTTTGAATGGAGAAAATGTAAAATAACCTCTAATTAGAATTAAAAGAGTGTTTTGAAAATATTAGCTAACCATTTTGTTTTAAAAATCCATAATGAAGCTTTACTGACATGATAATAAATAAATTATTCCTTAAGCTTATGATTATTTTAACATAATCTTCTGATTATTTTCAAGCCAATCACTGTATAGATGAAATTATATACATTGAGTTATATTTGACATGTGGCTCTTACCTGTATATACTAGCACTGTGCAAAGCAGAGATGATAGCGAAGAGAGAGTGGAGATTATTAAGGTCATACAATTTTTTTGCCACTTTAATAAAGTGGGCTAATATCTCAGCCCTTGCTTTAGGAGATTGTCCATTAAGTATTTCTTGTACAGTCCAGAAACTCACCTAAAAAGTTTATTATTTACTTTAAGATGTCTATCACTAAATAATTTTTCATATAATAAAATTATAAATAATTACCCTATTAAATCTTTTGGTAAATGCTACTACATTTGGTGATTCAGTCAACTTATTTGCTTTCATCCAACCACATGAGGTTAACTCCTCAGGTTGAATTGATTTAAAACAAGGTAGGTCAAGAAGGGATAGTTGATTGGCAATATCTTCTGGAGTTATTTGCATAGCTGAGCACACCATGTTGTCCCAAGACTGATTCATAGAAGCAGCTGCAGGAAGGCTACTTGTTTTGTATTGATATATGGGATCATTCTGACGGTTTGCAGCACTCTCTCCAAGTCTATAATTTATTAATATTATTTCATATGAATTGTATAGAGCCATTAAATAACTATATTTATATATATATATATATATAAAATTAATAATTAAATAGATGGTCTATGATGTGTCCATAACTACACAACCCAAATATGTATTAATGTCCAGATATACAACATTCACCAATAGTTATTACTTTTTAGTCCTGAGTGAGTTGTAAAGACTAAATGAAGTGATTGGAGTGACAGTTTACTTGTAAATTATAAATATATATTTCAAAATAAAGTAAATTATCATATGCTTTAATGACTACTTTAATAGACTAAAATAATACTTAAATGTCATAATATATTATTATTTATAGAGGTATAGAGTACATAAAGTATTCATAGCTAATCATGTGAAAAGTCTAATGACAAACAAAATTTGAACTTACGCATAATTATAATAGCATGCACAATCATTTTTCAAATAAGTTTGATCATTGTTTATTGGACCTCTCGGATTTTTTTTATTAATTTGTTTAAAAGAAGTCTTATTTTCCAATGGCCAGTTTTCTTCATCTTCATGCTAAAATAAATAAAAAAATTGTATGGAAAAATAATACTAGTAAATTATATAAAAATAATTACAAAACTAAAATCATCTAGATCTTTATTACTTTGAATGTAAACTGTTAACTCTATTCCAACCTAAATGTTTAAAATATGTAACATTTTATAAAGAAATATCAAGTGTATGTAGAATTATTTAACTTAAATTAACATATTATTTTTTGGTGTAAGAATTTTTGTCTAAATTTCTAGGTTAATAAATTGTTTCATGATTCAGAAATATCTTCTATTGTATGTACAGAAATAACAAAAGAATGTAAATATAACAAAGATAGAGAGATCTTTTACAGAATTTAAAGTCATATAATCTGAAATACTGTTTTATAAATATTCAAAAAAATAAAATTATTTAGATTCGTTACCTCTACAATCCCAAGAACAGCTAAGCTGTCGCTTAAAATATCCCGCGGCATTTCGGAGGTAATTATGGTACATACTTATTTTATAAAAACTTAATATCACGGTTCACTTCTACATTAAACACACAGGACACTTTAAATTTTTCAAATAAAAATATAAACAAATGTATAATCTTACTAACGAGAAGGAATCATAAAAATAAATTTGAATAAGTAAAAGGAAATGTAAAATATTAATTACTAATATTTCGGCAGTATAGCGAAAACTTATGAAAAATTGCTTGTTGTTAAATACATGGTCATTAAATAATATGCATAAATGATTTTAAACATTTGAAGTGTCCTACAATTATTTTTTTAGTAATTAAATTAGTATCGAACTTTAACACCCATTAAGATTTTTATATTTAGCACTTATAGATATTATTAATAATAGATAAAAGGAAAATCGTAATAAACTTATATTTAGGTATAATCTACAGTTATACTAGTTAAAATTTACATACTGAATAGTATTAATTAATTCAAATATATAGATATGTATAACCAATTGCAAATATCAAACCACAGTCCACAGATAAGGAGAAAATATATCATAATGATACGTTCTTAAATTGAAATGTAAATTTTATAAATATTTTAAGAATAGTCAGATAAATGTTAATATTTTGATTTATTTATCTAATAATTATAATTTTACTAATTAAATGATAATATAAAATATAATATACAAATAAAAAATTATACAATTGAAATGATAACAAAAAAAAGAAATTTAAAATAAAGTTAAAACATTAAAAAAACGTTTTTTCTTATTTATTTCTTTTTTATAAAATAAACTAAACGTTTTGTACAGCAGTTATATTGTGATAAACATATAAACTTGTGGAAAAATAAGTATATCTTCCATTGAAAACAATATTCGAAAATTAGTACCTAAAATTTTGAGCGAGTACACTAAATTTAAAATAGTCTTTTTTTTTAAGTGAACAATTTTATTAGATTTTTTTATTATCTTATCAATAAATATTCTAATAAATTAAGTAATATAACAATTTAATATTTAAAACAGGTAGATATTATAGTGAACAGCATGTACTATGTAGGTCCTTCTTAGTATTTAATTGTATTGACGTTTTGCAGCCGTACCTAAACCCTATAGCGCATGCACTTTTCATGCACTTACGGTGAAACTACGTAGAACAGTTACATTCCGCTCAAAAAAATTTTCCTGAAGGATTTCCTTTACATTATTATTGAAATATTGCAGAAAATTAGTGCTTCAGTGCTAACAAGATTGTGTTGAATCTTAAATTTTTGAAATTGTATGTTATCTTCTATATATTCAATACTTTTCATTATAAAGTTATTATTATTAGTTAATACAAAGTCAAATACACAGGAAAAATCAATAAATACAATTCAGCGCAGATACGGCCGTGCCTACTTGCAAGATTAATAATCTATGTGTAGCTGCTTGATATATTGCAATTTACAACAAATAGAGCAACGCAGTGGAAATTCAGAGTGAAAAAGAAGAACTGTATTAAGTAAGCTTCCGCTGAGAGGAGTGCCGTTTCACTCCTCTTTATCATCTATATAAAAAATCAATAAAGTAAGAGTATTAATTTTTTGCGTTTTAAAAATAGACTGTAATTTGTCAATTTAGTTTTTAAAATAGTAATAGGTGTTATAGTTGACTATATTTATAAGTTGCTGGCTTGTATAATTAGTAAACTGTTATGGCGTTTGTGTTCTGATACACAACGCATATATAAGTCTTATCTTTGCGAATGAAAAGAAACATCTGTGAATGTAGTTATTGTGTTTATTGGAAATATAATAGCGTTGGTACAATATTTTCATTAAGATAAAAGGGTTCGCGTTAGAGTTAGGACATTTTAGGTTATATTTCAATCTTTCACAGATATTTAGGTGTGTTACAGTGAATCTTGTAGGCGTTTTTCTCCGAGTTTGCTTACATAGAAGTTATGTCTGAATGAATTTCTCACGGTTTTTAGACATTCAGTCATGGTGGGAAGTCCCGAGCATTGCCTATTTCTGCTCATTATTCAGAACTGCTTTCAACCTTTTGGATTTTGACATCGAAGTGAGTAATTGGACATTTTCTATTCATTGACAATTTTGGTAAATACAAAACTGTGAAGTATGTGGTAAATTGGTAAATTTGCAGGAATTGGAGGAAGCCCTCCTAACAGATGGATCGGAAGAGACCGCCAGTTCTCTATTGACGGAATTGATAGTGCGGCTCTTGAACGGTTGCTTGGGCAACAATGACATCTCGGCTTTTAACTATCAGGTGAAGCTTAATTAAATGGTTTTGTGCTTAACATATTTTAATGAATTTTATTATTTTAATTCATATTTTATTGCAGATGTATTTGAGGCGCTTGTTTAGGCAAAAATGTCAGGACACAAACCGCTACAACCCCTTCAATACTGACATTGACTTTCAGTTTCTTCCTCTTCGCTCCAAAGTTGAGATATTATATGCATTATGTGATTTCCGGCTTGATGCTGATGATGTTTATGATTTGTTTAAGAACCTTGAAGCAGAAAGCTTACGAGTAGAACCACTAGGGTAAGTGATTGAACTTTTACATTATATCTATGAAATTTGCCTAAACTCTTTTAAATAGAAGAAATGTATTTATCACATTCACACAACACAATTCTTTGGTAAAATATGGACTAATTTATAAGACTTGCAACATAATGAGCTTTTTAAAATAATGAGTAAAAAACATAAGAGATCAGAGGCATTCTTGTTCAAAGATGACAGACATATTGGAAACTGCCTATTAGGATCAAGACATATATTTTATACTATAACCAAGAATGTTCTTGGCATATTTGAATTTCTTTTTTAGCTTTTAATAATTTTGTTGAAATCAAGAGACTTAATAACACATAACTATATTATTGCAGATGGGATGACAATGACTCAGCCTACTGGTATTTCTATGGCACAAGACTTTATAGGGAAGATGTATTAAAGAAGAGAGGAAGGAGCAAGAAGAGAAAGAGAGAAAGTAGAAAAAGAGGTTGGTTCTATGGAGATGACTGGCTTGAGGAGGAAGATTCAGAAAGAGTGTGGCAAGTGGTGTGCTTTACTGAAGACGATTGGACCCACCTGACAGAGAAGTTTAAGAACGCCACAACTAAGATAGAAAAAGAACTTTACCGATCCTTATCACAAAATTTCTTACCAGAAATACCAAGATTGTTTCAAGAAAAGGAGCGCTTGCAACGAAAAAGGTTAATATATATAAACATAAATTTGTATTAAAGAATTCTAGGCAAATTTTAATCACAAATATATGGAATATCAAGCTTTCATTATTTTCCTTCATTCTAAAAAACTTAGGTTGAGGTTTGGCTTGCGTTCATGTTATATATACAGAACATATTCAACAGGTCACATTTAACTTCAAAGTTTTGCCTTTAATAATGTTTTCTTGAATCTATATTTATTTTATAGGTACCCTGTTATGAAGACTGTGTAAGCATGTGAATTTATTTGTTGTATGGTAATAACTATTGCGAATTGATGTGTTATTATTAATGATATATACATTTCTTGATTTATATCTGCTGGCGTAATATTCTTTAATGTCAAAATAATTATCAACCTAAATATTTATTTAGTAGCATAATACAATTTTTATGGAATTATTATAACAATATATATTTTTTTCAACATTTTTATATTATGTTTAATGCAATCTCAAAAAAAAATGCCTTCATGGCGCAGTGTGACAGAGTCTGACTGTATACGCGATGGTTATTGGTTAGATTTCCACTTGGGGGAATTATTATATTTAACTAATAATTATTTCAGCATTGAGTTTCTTCCGCCACTCAACTTGCAATGTCTTGGATTTGGGCGGAAACTACAGAATGGAGTATCTTCATTATTACTAGGTTCTCTCTGCCCCTCTACTCTCTACTCTCTATGCTCTCCCATGCGGGAAGAAGTGTGAAGCTGAAAAATAGAAAATAAAAAATAATGAATTAAAAAATTCATAAGGAATTTTATAATTACATTCTTTATAAAATATGCAAAAATGCTGAATGACTGGATTTATTTTTACCCTTTTAATAAACAAATCATTGTTTTGTCAATGATGCATATGTTCTATTATTAACAAATTTTATACCTATTTGTTGAAATATTTCTTTAATAATTTGATTTTTTTTATATATATTTATTTACTTTATGCTTTGCTAAAGGCGATTTGCCGGATAACTGTCAATAAAAGACAACTTCATGATTGTATTTGGAGGGATATTTTCTTCTCAGTGATACCACCTTTCTTTATTTACTAATACTTCTCACGATATTAAACAAATACAAACTTTTATTAATTATATCTACCATAAATATAAAAATGAAATTATGTAACTTAAAAACAGTTACTGCTTAATCATATTCAAGTTGAATTTAGTGACACATTTAACTTGAATATGATTAAGCAGTAACTGATTTTAATTTTCGCCGCGCGAAACGATGTCATAATATTTCCTTATCCTGCAAAAGAAACTTACTTTAAAAATGCAAGCTTCGAAAGTTTCAAAATACTACAGTGCTCAGTAAAAACTGTCTATATTTTATTCCTCGAAGTGTCTATAACATAGTTAATATTAAACATAAAAATCACAATTGTTATAATTTATTTTTAATTAATATCGTTGAAGGTTACTAGAGCTAGCGCCGCGCCGTTCATCTAGCCGCGTTGTGCAAAAAGTGAAACATAAGCCGGAAATCAAGAACAGTGTATATGATTCAAGGGACGAGGATACCAAGGAGACGCCGCAAGCTGCGCGCGAAAGCCGTGCCAGGCGACGGGACCGCTTGAGACGGTACGTTCATCTATATATGTTATCTACGGGCGGTTTCGTTGATGAAGAATGAGTCACCTTGCACATATTCATTATGTACAATATCGTCTTGCGAAATAGAATCATGCTGCTAAATCAATATACTCATTATCTTTGTAATGCTTGAAAAATATATTTCACGAGACAATTTAGTCTAACATGCTTAACAATTATAAAATTTTACTTCGACTTCGTCCGCGTGGAATTCTAAAATAAGAGTACCTATTACTTCTTCAGCCACAGCTATCTGGCATTAAAGGAAACCGTCAAAATCGGTCCAGGCGTTCCAGAGATTAGGTGGAACAAACAAACAGTCAGACAAAAGTTATAAAAAAATTTATTTTGGTATATTTTCCGTGTGCATTTAGTAAAAAACGGTTTTTTTAATATTATAAGATGTGTAATATTTAAAACATTAAAGGCACCTTATATATTTACCATAATAATACTGATAAAGTGAATGGAAAAATAATGGCTAAAACTGAAGAAATTATTCTAGATAACATTTGACAAGTAGCTTTGCGGTCTGGACTCGATACTTAGATTGGCACTGCGATCAAATTGTTTTGTTGACCCTATTCATGACAAGGAGCGATGGAGTTTGATTGAGCGCACTTTGGTATCTATATTCATTCATTTTGTGAAGGGCAAGTTCAGAGATGGAAGATAGATACATACAAAGTATTTTTTAATTGAACTTCAATGAAATGACGGAATCATTTTATCAATTCCATAACCAGTGGTATTAATGGCAAACAAAAAATAATAAACAGTCAAATTAAAGAAATAATTGCATTATAGTATGAGAAAACCGAATAAGGTCATGAAAATATTGTACTCAAATAAAACAATGCTTCGTATCCGTATATGAAATATGAATAATGGAATTTGAAAGACTTAAGAAAAATATGTATTTTTTTTTTTTTATTATAACATTATACAATAGAAATGTAATTAATTCTTTGTATCATAAATTTCATTATTAAAAAAGCACCAAAAACGCTGATTACATTATGTTACCTACTTGTTGTTTAGTGTTGCCGAGGTATTAACATTTTATGGGACATTTACATGCTTGGCATGGCTCGGAAAGCGTACGCAGGTTCCCAGTCTTTACAAACGCTTGAATTCCATTCACACGTTAACGAGTGCGCTAATATATTCCAAAACTTCCTTTGATTGGTGTTTAAAAACCGACACTGGCCTGGATCGGTAACAAGCCAAGCCAAACACAAAGCATGTAAAGGCTTTTGGGCTTGCTGCACCATTTCAGTCACTGTTGATTGTTTTCGACTTAGGAAATGGTTGTATAATCGTCCCATTAAACTGTTCCGAATAGACGACTATTGAAAAATTTACAACTGTCGATGTACCAAAACATGGCTCTTTCTTTAACGTTAGCATTTATGTTATTGACAAAGTTGTTTTTCAGAAGTTTTAAAAGCGTTCATCCTGTTGATATTGTCGTTACGTATAATTTTGAATGAAAAACCAACATTCAACATCGATATTCGATAGCTACTTAATTTTTTTAAATTATTACAGTTTTTTTTATGGAAAGCATCGATAGTAGAAGAATCGCAATCTTCGGTATATATTTTTTTTTCCACAGGTAGATTCCGTCATTTAAGGCCAATCGGCCAAAGGTGTTGTCAACTTACGTGATCAAATATCAATATTTAATTACTTTAATAATCACAGTTTATATCAATCATGCATATTCTCGAATAATGTATTGAGTAATTTAAATTAAAAAAAAAAACTAAAGTTAAAACCGGTTTGATCTTTGTACTGTAGTCAAGTAGTACCCTATTCTTGTGATAGTTGATAACACATGTTTTATAATACAGATATATGGACGTGTGTCCATGTCTATGTAGTGGACAAAATTAAGCGTACTTAAAATTATTTCTCACGTTTTTCGTTTTTGATATAGAAAAGTATTAATCGCACACTTAGGACCGTTTAGGCCGTTCAACTTGAACGGTTTTCAAGAGGCGCCCGGGTTCAAATCCCGCTGCGTTCCAATTTATATGCGTTTTCTAAATATGTCTTTTTGATAGTAATCAAGTTTGCAAATATACACTAAATGTTAAAATTAAATTGACTATTAGTTAGTTATGCCTGGGTAAATGGGGGGTTAGTCAACATGGCAGCTTATAATACTTATTAAACGTTTTATTTGCTAAAAATCTTTCCCTGTAGTAGGTTTTAAGAACAACTTAATTGCTTAAAACAATAATAGCCTACTTTTAATCATACTTCGATGTGATTTTTATTCGTGTATCACAAGTCACACGTGATGCTTGTCTACGCTCAACTGTATCAACAATGTATCGCGACAGTAACGATGCAAGATTGCTGAATTGAATGCAATTGTAATTGAGAAATTGCTGCGCAGTCGTCTGCCTGTCTCTAATATATTTAATACTAGCGACCCGCTCGCGGCTTCGCCTACGCAAAATATGTGTCTAAACTATTAGTTTTTTCGCCCGCCCACGTTCTCACTTAATCACAAACTGCTTTAATTTATAATTTTAATGGCTGTTTTTTTTTTCTATATGAACCGAATGAAATGAAATAAAAACTAAATATGAGTTATGTGTGATAAACAAGAAATGGCAGTTTAATACAATACAATAGAATTTAAATCTGTTAAGCCGTTTCTGAGATTAACGTGCATAAACAAATCTGTTAAGCCAGACTAAAAGAAAAGAAAATAGAAAATCACTGTTTTGGGTTTTATAATATTGATAAATGTCTATAATAATATTTTTTTTTTGTATGCTCCTACCATTTATCATTGTAATAGAAGCCAACATATTGATTTTAAATTTTCTTTTGCTTATTATCTGTTTGTTTGCGCAAGTGAATATCACAAACGGCTTAACCGATTTGTGGTAAGCTTCCCTTAACATTTAGTGTATATTTCATTTCAATCGGTCCATTAACCCAAGCCAAGCCGCGAGCGGATCGCTAGTAGTTAATATATTGATAACAATAAACTTGGTAGTTTTCAAATATCATGGTAACCGCTCTCTTGGAGCTTTTCCTTATTCGAGAATCGGAAACAGATTTGACTTTAGCCTATCTTTCAAAAAATTTGCTTGCCTTTTTTTTTGCATTTTTCTACATTGTTTGTCTTGAACTACATACTCATGTATATCTGCTTTTATACTATCAAGTTCGTATTCAAGATACATTACAGTGGACCTTCGATATAAGTTGTAAAGCGGGTGACGACGACTGCCCGTGCGTTCGCTTGTCTCGTCGTTATTAACGGTCGCGATTTATGTCGAAGTATACTGTTCGTTTATTTTTATGCACTTCATGTATCATATATAAAATTCACAAACAAAAAAATATTTTTACAATTATTAATTTTAAATAAATTTACCTTATATTTGTCACATATTTATATCAAGTGATAAGGTTGTTTTTGTATACACAACAAACCTACTTGAGTTGATTTATAGCGCCGCTCAATTCTACGCAATAACGAGAGTCCCATGGACTGTTTTTCTAGGTTTATGAAGTAAGTGACTCTAACCACCAAGCATGTTTTTTTACAAATGTTAATATAAATTGTACCTCTTATAAACTTTCACAGTTACGAAAAACAATAATGTCCTATTTCTCTTCATTTAAAGAAATAACAAACGGTGACATGTTTCTATCCTTACATAAATGTATGTAGGAATTTGAAAGAAAGCTATTCTTTCCATAATATCATATCAGCTCTGTTGCTTCTTGAGGTATTTTATTTAATTTTCATCTATCCTAAAAAAGCACATCAGATTCTAAAATTTAGAGCAAAGTGGCATATACTCTGAACACCTATTATGTATAAAATACACTAAAATGTATTCCGCGTGATGCTTGTTTAATGGACCATAAATTTTAAATAGATGAAAGAAAATAATTTCGGAGAATATTTTCTCATCAGAATTGTATCAGAGTTTTAAGGACCTTTAAAATTATTTATATATGTATTTAGATAGGTAAAAATCAAAATTAAAATATTCTTTATTCAAATAGGCTATTACAAGCACTTTCCAATCGTCGGTTAAAATAAAATATCAGTATTGTCAGTCCTATCGGAAAGTTAAGCCGGCTAGAAACTCAATAGTTGCTCTTTTTATAGTTCTCATTAAAATTATATGAAATATTAAATATGAAAAAAAAAACCTATGGAAAATTAAATGTCGTTAGTTTAAACGAAATTTCTCAGAAATTATTAATAATTATTAGTTTGATGCATGCTTGCAAAGCTACGAGGAACACCTGATAATTTATATATATTTTTATTTGCTTTCAAATACGAAGTTATTATTTTTGCTTTAAATTGTAACTATGGCCTTTAGAGCTATGTGCATGTCGCATACCCTATAAGCAGTCGCCCGAGAGATCCCCCGATCGAGGCGCTTCTATTTACACCATAATTGTCAAATTATGTTAAATAGTGAAGAAGTTATGACGGTCCAAATCATAACCTTTTCTTTTTGCTGAGCCGTAGTTGGGTAAAAATAGTGCTTTATTGACCGTTAATCGTTTGCTCGTTATATTTTATTTTGTGCATAATATGAACACAACATTTAAGAGGCATGTTTAATATATTTTGTGTCTGTTTACTTTAACATTGTCAAGTAAAAGGGAAGAGAGAAAAAGAAAAAGGCAATGAATATTAGCAGAACTCGCATCGTTCATTTACTACCAATATTATTTTATGAAACTTTCAGGTCAAAGTCATCATCTCCGTCATCAGATCCTTCCTCAGACAGTTCAAGCGATAGAGAAGTGATGCCTCAAAAGGTTACGAGAAAGTCACGGATGAAGGAAAGAAAATCTAAGAAATCTTCATCCACCCATAAGGGAGAACCGCCACCGGAGCCCGTGGTACGAACTGGTCGCAAAACTAACAACTCGTTGGCAGCGGCTACGGGGCAAATTGTAATACCTGACAATGATGAGCCGGTCAACAGCACTCGGAGGAAGGTTAAAACGTCTCAAATGTAAGTTACACTACATATTGCTATGATACATACATATACGTAACTAGGACTATTTTAAATTCCATACATCTGTACATTGACAGTAATAGCATTGATTGACACATCAAGCTGAATACGAGATGCATTCACACGCGAACTTTGAACTCTTAACAGATTTTTTACTAACATTGTTGGGTGCTTAGTCACGTATATTACTAGTATTATAAATAAAAAAAGTCGTTCACTAATTTTTATTTATGATTAAATTAAGAATATATTTGTTAAATATTCTATATACTTTTTTACAGTTTTTATTTATGTGGCCCAAAATACATAAAGGGACAAAATAATTACAGTCTAATTATCAGTTATATTGTCCTTAGTCAACTGTTCATTATTCAATATTTAATGTTCACTATAAGTGTAGTTTATAAACAAAGTGATCCCTTTTATTTTGACTACTAGAAACAAATTAACCAGATTTTTTCGAGATTATTAAAGCATATGTACACTATAACATGAATTTCTTTTCGTATAAATTTAATCAATTTTAATAATAACAAATAAAAAATTATGTC
The DNA here is from genome assembly GCA_038994665.1 of Podotricha telesiphe. NCBI lineage: Eukaryota > Metazoa > Arthropoda > Insecta > Lepidoptera > Nymphalidae > Podotricha > Podotricha telesiphe. The sequence goes on along the minus strand of JAOYRR010000014.1, from coordinate 142,966 downwards.
ATTGAATTTCTAATCTGCTTTTTGTGTCAAATACAAATAAATTCAGAATTAACATAACATTTCAACATTAAATTGAATGTTGGTAAACCCATCTTACTATAAAAGAATAGATAAAATTGTAAAGTAATATGTTTATTGTTTTTATATATGTATTATAAATAATTTTACCTTTAGCTTTGGCCAAACTGAAGAAGATATTCAAACTGATATGTACAAAGTGCTGGAACAACTTACTGCACATGAAGATGCATGGCCATTCTTGGATCCTGTGGAGGAAGAATATGCTCCTAACTATTATGCTGTCATCCGGCGCCCCATGGATCTGCACAAAATGGAGGAGAGGCTGGATAGTGGATACTATTCAGACTTTACCATGTTCAAGGCAGATTTTAAACTCATTGTTAATAATTGCCGATTGTACAATGGACAAGAAAATGGTGAGTATAAAAGTAATAAGAATTTCTTATTTTCACTTATCTGTAATCAGTATTTTGTAATGTTTTCTTTATCATAAAAATCATTCATTCATAGATCGCTTTAAACAGTACATTCAGTAATATGGCTGTATAGTGTACACCCATTAGGTATCTAATAGTTCACTTTGTCTTATAATCATAACACCATCCAATTGGACCAAAATGTATTTTGTTAGTATACAATGTTATATAAAATATTTAATTTATTTTTAGAGTACACAATAATGGTGGACAGCTTGCAAAATGCCTTTGACCGTCTTACGGAAAAGTACATTCACCGGCTGTCATCCTCCGATGAAGAGATTGCTGTGGAGTACCAACTTCCTACACCGTCACGAAAACATAAGATAAAACGAAACAATTCACCGCCGACCCACCAAGTCAAGAAACGGAAATCTCACTCTGTAGCAGGTATGTATATACTAAATACATAAAAAAATAATTAGATCGATAAATATTTTTATTTTGTTAACATTTTTTAAAGTGTTATTCTAAATATGTCTTTTTCAATAAATATGTTTTCTTAAATGTACTTTAATTAAATATAATCGCCATAAGATTTTTTTGAGTTAATAATATATTATTTCTTAGTTGCAGCTGAGCCCAAATCAAGTACATCAACAAGTACACAATCAAAAGTACAGAAGGAAGTTGATGAAGGTGAAAAAAGAAAAAAAAAGGAGAAAGCCAAGGAACCGCCCGAAGAAGAAGAAGAAGAAGAGCAAGAGGTCGCGCCTCAAGAGGTCGAAAAAAGCAAGGAGACCCACAAAAGTAAACATGATAAAGGAAAAAAGAAGCGTAAGGGTCATCATCGACATGGGAAACATTCCAAAAATCACAAGAAAAACTCGCACAAGTCTCACGAGTCACGAAAGCATAGAAAACAGAAGCATGGAAAAAATAAAGACAAAAAATCTAAAAAGAAGAAGAGCAAGCATCATGATGAGGAACCACCAGAGGTTATGAAAAGAAGTGAGTCACAAGAGTCCATAGAGAGCTCCAATAGGAGCAGAAGCGCAAGTCCGCTTCCTTCCATACATACTCCATCACCGTCACCCACCGAACTAGATAAATCTGAATCCAACGACCAACTTCCCGACCCAGATTTTACAAAAGACAAATATGATAAAATAAAAGAAAGAAGGCGTCATGCCGCAAAAGATGCTTGGGATTCACTCTTTGATTATAAACAAAAGGTAGAAAAACAAAAACATAGCTCCCACACACCAGAGAAAGAAAAGAATCGAAAACTTCGTGAAACAATTGAAAAACTAAAAGCCAAAAATGAAAATTACAAAGAGGCTACACCGTATAACAATATTTATAAACCAGGACGATCAAATTCTGCACCCAATTATAAAGAAAGAACAAAAGTCACAACAGACATTGAGGAATCTGATGATGATGATGAAGAAGAAGATGAAAACAACGAAGTTGAGGAGCCTGAGGAAGAAGTCGAGGACGATGATGATGATGTCGTCGAAATGTATGACTATGATGACCAAAGTGTGGAGAGCATTAAAGTAAGACCCAAAAGACGCAAGAGAAGTTCTGTAAAAAATGCATGTGCTTCAGAAGCTTTAGAAGAAGCGGTTAAAGACATAAACGAATGGCTCAGTGATGCTCCAAAGAGTTCTAAAGTGATTTCTCCTTGTGACAGCCCTGCTCAAACTGTGTCGACAGAAGATAGTAGTCGCATGGACGATGAATCTTCCCAAGGAGAAAAATCGATTACGTCAAAAAGAGATACAAGTCGCAAGCGAACCTCCTCACGCGAACGCAAGGTTGTCAAGAGAAGAGAAATACAAAGAACAATTGACAGGTTACAGCCCGGCAAAAGCAAGGGTAATTTGCTTACTAAAAAGAGTAATAAAAATACGAATAAAACTGAAGAAGAGACTCCGTCTGGGCCGTCCAAAAGCAATCATAACTCAAGGAAAAGTAAAGTAGCTACCAGCCCTAAGCTCAGCTTGGGCTCTGTTTTACACACTGTGGAGTTCACCCTGGGAAGTGATCACAACTTCAATAACCATAATGTTAAAAGTAATAAGAATAAAGATACAAAAAAAGTAGTTGAACCGAAAGATACTAAAAAAGTAGAAACAAGCATTGAAAATAAACCAGAAGAAAAACCAACATATCCTACTAAGAAAGACGCAGAGGTAGAAACAGATCCACAAACTATAATAAAACCAAGTCAAGAGAAAGCTACTCCAAACTTGAGCGCCTGGTTTAAAGCTTTTGGAACTCCCAAGACCACTACTACTAACATTGCTAAGAAGAAAGATGACAAAACAGAGACAGAAGAGAAAGCCACAGATGCAAGCACAACCACTAACAGGGAAACTAAAACAAGCACTAAGACTGCTGCACCGAAGTATGACTCCCCCAACGACCCTAACTCTCCCCTCCCCGACGGTGGGGACAGTCCTCTACCTAACGTGTCTACCACGCCACGTCAGAGGAGGACCAGCACGGGCAGTACCATCTCGGAGAGATCATCATTCAGTCAGGACTTAGACTCACCTAGGCACCAAATGTCGCTTACATCTCCACTCGTTCACTCGCCGGCATCGCCGAGAACTGATGATTTCCAAAAGATTACGTATCCTATCATTAATGGCACAGTCCGAGCTGGATTCTATCAAGACACGACATCGCTTAAGAGTAGCCCTGAGAAGAGCTGCAGCCCTAGAGATGCCCCACAATCCCCATATTCGCCATATAACTCGCATGTTTATGCTCTCAACGGTGCCACAGGTTCATCTACTCCAAATTACTTCGTTGACCATAACAAAAGTCCCCTGCCTACATATGGTCAAAATGCTCCTCCTTACTATGACACCTCAAAAGCCCCAGTCGTCAGCAAGCCTGCCCGAGTCCACGACGATTACACTGCTTTAGGCCCCGACTCATTCCAACAAACCCAATATAACGCTCCATTTTCACCGACACCGTCACAGTACTCACCAGTCCAAACGAACTATTCACAACCGCTTCTGTCTCCTCAACCTGAAGCATCCACATCGCAGCAACCCACCACCGTACCAATATTACCCGACCCGAAACCTACACTATTCCCGGTCAAGAAACGAACATATAATGAGCCCGAAAACTTAGTGCCACCACATAAAAATGAAATTAAAGACATTAGTAAGTCTCCTGTCAAAATTGACTATAGCAAAACGCAACCAATACAATCTATAGTTCAAGCTTCCACTTCAGTGGATAATATAGCTCTGGCGCTGAGTGAAAAATCGGAAATCCTCAAATCGAACACGATAATACGTGAGAGAAGTGTCACTCTTGATTACTCTGATCGCCGAAATTCAGAAACCAGAGAAGCCATATCCTATGAAAATAACGAATCTCGTGTGCAAAGGGAAATCATAACTCATATAGATCTCACAAAACCCGTGAATGCCTCAAAGAAAGATAACATTGATATGATCAATATGGGTTACTTGAATAATGAAGATAGAAAAATAGCAAATGATTCACATGACGTTGAATTTATAGGCAGGGAAATCAGGCCCAATTTAATTCCGCTGCAAAAAGGATATGAGATCGAAGCAATCGCTATCAATCTGGGCATCAACAACCAACATTTGCCAAAACCGATGATTAAGTCGGCCGTCATCACTAGCAACATGACGCCAGCGCACAGCCACCCCCTTGACAGACCTCACACTGACATCAGTATTAACCAGACCATCCCTCATGCGCACCACAACCACTACGACGCGATGCCCCCCAGTCATTCCGTCAGTCAGCCCATGAATACCTTCTCCTTGAATGACATCGAGCTGGCGAACAAGAAGCTGTACGCGTGCAACACCCCCGCTCCCGCCACCGCCATTGACTACGGCAACTGGAAGGTGAGCTCTATGCGCAAGTCTGACATGATCCCGTCAGATTACTCCGCCACTAGCTATGCTAGTGAAGATAAATTGAAGACCGCAGAAACGTCACCTGCGGCGGCTATTAATTACAATAAAAATGTACAGCATCAACAATATAACAATTACAACACCGCTCCACGGTCGGTCGGTCCTAGAGCTCAAGATCTTCAACAGAGTCTCTCCGCTGAGTTGCGTATACCCAATCCTCGCGGATTACTTAAAAATGACTCCATGTGTACTAGTACATCTATAAGCGACTCTGACACCATTGCAAAGAACATGGAATCGATCACAAAGTCACACAAGATGGAGAAACATGCGCAAAATCACCCTCTGGTATCATCATTACCTTATAAGACTCCGTACAGCACACACTCTTCGATTCCTATTGAAACATTACGAAGTTTACAAAATATCCCACAGATGTTGGAAAGGTATACAAACGATGAAAGATACTTGTCAAGTTTTGCAAACACAACGCCATCCTTGTATCATGATAAAACTTTCCAAATGTACAATAAGAACATGGCGTCGGAGGCGCATCCAGCCAGCACTTCCGTGAGTTCCTTGTACTCTCAACCCACAATTGCTTCTATGAGCAAAGATAATGCTATTTACAAGAGTGCAGCAAACATCCCGAGCGCCCCAGTGGAAGTCAAGCGAGGCAAGAGGAAGAGGACATCGGACGTCAAGCAATCGTCTACTCAGATTGGACAACCGTACCACGCGGCCGCAAGCGACGTGTTAACTTCTGTCAAGACGACCATGATTCCCGCGAGCCCGTTCAACTTCGGCACAGCGTCGACTATGAGTCTGGGCGGAATGTACGCCGACACCGGTGGGTTCACCATCGAGGACATCAGGAACAGCACCAACCAGCTGATGGCCGCCAACTACATGGCCGCAGCAGTGGCGCACCAGCACAGAAGTAATGAAACAAATACTGAAAAGTTAGTGAAAGCTCCGCATCAAAATTCAAATGACAGCACGGGCTCTTTTCCTTTTATAGGTCACAGCCAGGTCCGCGCCGGGTACGGGTACCTGCCGGCGGAGCAGTCGTCGCCGCTATACCAGCAGTACTGGCACCGCTACCAGGAGGAGTTGCAGCGGCAGACGGCAGGAGCGCAGATCATGGGCTTGTACCCGAGCGCCTACACCGCGCCGCTCGGCGTGCGCCAGACCTACGACTCCATCAATAGGCCCTCCTGGCTTTAATATTACCTTCCACCTCACGTCACAGAGAACGTGAGGTCCCCATTTTATCATTGTAATCGATGTGACAACTGTTATTAAAATGTGTGTCTTTATGTTCTTTGTAGAGTTATAGCATTTATGTGTAATATTTATCAATATTCATATTGTATATCGAGTCGCCCTCTTGCGTTACTCTTGACATGACAAGTTTACTATTAATGCATGATTATTAAGTGTCTTGTACAGTTTTTATTCTTAGTGTGTCACTGATGACAGAACACAGTACCACTTGTGTTTAATCATAAACATTATTACGTATAGGGGAAAGAAGGGAATTTCCTATAACATTCTACTTATGTGAGAAATTCACTATCGTAAATGTGTGTTTAATTATAATATTAACTTAAAGTAGAATCTGTTTTTTTTTTAAATAGATTTATTAATATTATATTTGAAACATTTTGAGTTATCTATGAAAAAAGCAGGCCTTGCAATAAAGTGACATATATTACTATTTAATTTTGATCAGATTAAAACTTAAGAGACATTTTAAAGCTTTATTTTAAGTTAAAGTTTTAGCCTTATTTTGCTGATAATACTGCTTCTTAAGGTCATATTAAATTGTATTGTTATTTTATAATTGAAAATTTTATGTTAGTATTCCTTAAACGACATTGTTGTGTAAATATTTTAATAATTTTTTTTTGTTTTTAATTATTTTTTAATAGAATGACCTAAGTACTACTTCTGCTAATTGAGAATAATCGTAGATATTATGTTAATTAAAATAAGATAATAAATGTATTATTGTAAGGAATATTGAAATCATTTCTCTATGTGTAAAAATGGAAATAAACATTTTCAAAATAATTTCTGCTTTCATTTACAAACAAATTAGGCCTTAATGATTTTGTAGAATGATAATAAATTGTAATACTGTTCAATAAAGGCCGTAAGTTAAAGATCATTTTTTTAATGTCGTCGAATTTAACTACATAACATTTTTTAGGTTTTACATAAACATAGACACCAAGCAATCTTACACTTGAATAAAACAGTAAAAATAGCTGTATCTGTACATTGAATATATTAAACAGTTACATAACATACAAAACAATTTAGGGGGATGTAAGAACAGTACAGTAATAGAATATTAATATATTATTTTAAAAAAATTGTGTGGCTGTTTTGAATTTTTGCCGCGCACACGATTTGAATGAAACTTATTTTGATGTATACCTTTTAAGCCTGGTCAGACATTTAGGATATCATTTGATTTTGATTTCGAAGAATAGTATACCTGATGTAGAATTATGATAGACATGCTAAACTATAGAAAGTAAAGCAATGTCACGTTAATAAAAGTTGTTCACCGGAATTAACATTACCCGTTCACACAAAAATTACAGATCTAGAACATCTGACGAAGAACCATATAAGCCCAGCTAAATACTTAATATAACAGTAAAAAAGTAGTGGTTCGATTTCGGTTTCTGCCAAAAAGTGACCGAAACTTATAACTCGTGAATTATCAGACGTCGCTTAGCTTTCGAATTTCGTTTGGGTTTGTTACTCGTGAACCGATACCGAGATACCGTACACGATCTTGATAAATTATATAATATATATTAATGTTAGGAATATTCTGAACTGCTGACATACTGATTGCACTATCCACGTTAATCTTTAATGAGACCGTGCGTGAGTACTTGGATAAGGAACTTGAGTACGCTTGAATTACTGATTTTTACTACTTGCTCTTTACAGATGTTGAAAGAGCTACATCCAAGATCCCACATGAATCTTAACGGTCCAAATATGGACGCAGCTTCTTCATTAGTTTGACTACAGATTGGGAAAACTTTTGAAGAAAGTGAAAGACTCGTCTGCGCAATTATGGACAATGTTGTAAATGGCATAATCGACATGTGTCTGGCGCGTCATCAGCCATTATCTTTATCGATCATGACTATTTGCGTACTAGCCAGTCTAGGCTATCAATCATTCCATACGGTGTTGTTACCATATAGATAGAATCCCGCGTCTGTTCTTAAAAGTACTAAGATAGATATACTCGTGTTATATAGTATTAATAAAACGAACTCGTGAAGAAAGAATAAATTCAGCAAATATTAGGACTTGGAGAACGAGATTACAATGCAATGTTTCCGTCACAAAGGCTTAATAGCGAAAAGCCTCGAACATTATGTCATAATACTATAGCTAACTGTACGAGAGGAGTTGGTTAAGGACCAGCGATGCACAAGAACCAGTTCTTAACTAACTCCTCTTCAGCAGGTAGGCAGTAAGCATTACTTGAAACATCACATACCTTGTGGACATTCGTCACTTTGAAGCAGCCATTGGCCTTGGATTCTTGTTTTAATGTATTTTTTTAGCTTCCCTAGCAGTAAATAATAAATTAAAAAATAAATATAATATTAAAAGTATATATTATAAATATGTAGGGAAATTTATACGATGATTGAGACTAAATATTTGTTTAATTATTATAATGAGATAAATTAAAGTCTTTTCATATCCCTATCATAATATATATCCTTTATTCTACCAGTACACACCACAAAAGAAAAGTACACATGATGAATTGAAACATATAACAATAAGCATAGACAATAAAAGAGAACACGTAGACTCACTCACGAAGAAGGGAAACCAACACTTATTTACGTGCATGTAAGTTTTACTTTAACTTGCAGTCGAGATGTCACGCGTAGAAAAAGGCTGGAGACTGTTAACGCTGCTAGTAACCCTATAACTGCCGATGCTAATTAATTAAATACATTTTTATTATTTACATTATATTCACCATTTATTATTAACTATGTACTACTAAGTTTAATTTAATGTCCATTGATTACATGCAATACAATTTTGTTTAATTATTTATTATTATATGTAATATTGTTACAAGCATTTGTAATTTTTTAATAAGAATGTAATATAAATATTTAGAATAGCAAAATTACAAGTATGCTACAAATATATTATAATATATTAAAATAAATATAATAGTAAAAGTATATATATTATTGGAAAATTAGAAAGTATACAATATTGTTGTGTCATAAAAGTATTGTTAGATTATAAACACAATTCCATTAGAATTATTCCTATTTTTCTCATTTAAGTGTATTTACATTATATTAAGTATTTATACCAAAGATTGATGATTTAATTTTGAACAGTGGAACACTTGCTGTCAAACCATATTATATCAGCTATACTATAAAATAAAAGGAAATTGAGAATTAACACAAGCTATTCAGTGTGGTGGGTAAAGACCCATGGTGGAAAGGGTCATTCAATCTGCACTAACAAGGTGCTGGTTGCCGGTCAAAGATAAATGTACAAAACAAGATTCCTTATTTACCTAACCAAATGAAAGGAAGACATTCTAAATAAAAAATAATTGTTTGCCAATAAGTGACTAATTTTAACATACTACTAATAATTAACGTAACTTTTGCCAAAAAAAAATAGGATTATGAAATTTATTTGATTAATTGGTACTTAATACTTTATTTATATAATAGGACCTCCATTAACTATTACCTTGAAAACAATTCTGGTATGAATAAAAAAAAAATAATGAACATAGCTATACACTAGCGACCCACTCACGGCTTTGCCTGCATAAACAACACAACTAATACTATTTCGTTATTTCTCCAGCATGTGTTCTCACTTAAATCATAAACTTTGCTTTTAATTTATAATTTAATTTGTTTTTTATTATTATTTATAAATTGATACACACTAAATGTTAAGGGAATTTTACCAAATTACATTAGTCAGAACTCTACATTTAAATCATTTCTGAGTTTAGCATGCACAAACACACAAACAGAAAAAAAATACATTGTTTTAGGTTCTATTACATTAATGCCCCCAATAATATTTATTTTGTGAGGAGTGACAAATTTCAGATTTCTTTTATTTGTTGAACATTTATTTTGGGTAAAATTAAATTAACTTAACTTTTTACATTGTCAGTTTCATAATCTTGATAACCCAAATGTTTTAATTTGAATACAACAGATTCCTATAAGTCTGATTGAAATGGAGGATGTTGTTTGTTAGTATTGATATTATGAACAGTTAACTACAGATATTAATTAGTATTAATAAATAATTTTCACAATCTTAGCTAAATTCTTTATTATTCAAAGTGATAAGTAGGAATTAGCACTACATAAAAATTTTACCACATCTTAATTCTCTAAGCTAATTTTAGACATTATTTTTATATATTTGTATTAATAGTTAGACAATGCTAACAAATTCAGAAGGTGAATAATATTACAATACTTACTTGTCTTAATTTTTATAAACATGTCAAAAAAATATAAAATAAAAATGAGGGTAAATCAAAAATCGCTTCTTTGTTAGCTAAGGAAACAAGCAATTGCAAGGAGCAGTTATTAGCTGTTATTTGGCTTCCGTTTGTTCCTTCCGTTGTTGGACCATTTCTCTTATGTTGTCTTCACTCTCTTTAAGATTTTTCTCCAAATATTGTTTATTATTTTCTAACTCTGAAGTACGGGTGGTTAAAACAGATATTCTATTTTTAAGATTACCTTTAATATCTTCTAAATCTGTCATTAAAAACATTCTGCCAACAGACTCATAAGTTTTGGTTTCAGGTGGTAGAGTGCTGATTTCATGCTGAGTAATATCGGCATGTTGTAAAACTCTTTTTAGGACGCCAATCTGGCTGTCTATTACTTGAATTTTCTTACTCGTCTCTACCATTTTTACTTGTAACTCTACAAAGGCTTTTCTTAATTCCAAATCTACAGGTTTAGCCATCTTTATAATATTTCTTGTCGAGTAAATGTCAAGTAAATGTAGTTGCGAGGTTATGAACGAGGTTATAAATTTAGTCAGGATTGACTATCTGTGATAATTAGCATATGTTATATCTTATCTGTGATGTTTAAGTTCAAGAATGCCGATAATTATAATAAATGAGATTTGATTTTTTATTTTATAATATAAAGTAAATTACATGATAGTGGTAGCTACCAAAATAAAAGAAGTATTTACAGAGTATAACGTACTACGTAATTACTCGGAGGTATTTTAATCTAACATTTTAGTGTAAATATGGTGAATATTAAAAATGTTTAGTATATTTTTATGTACATCGAAGAAAATTAAAAACTGAGAAATTATATTAACTTATATGTATTATCAAGAAACCTTCTTCGAATTTACTCATAGACAAAACTAAACAATCGTCGGATATCCTCGTTGATCCTCTATAGTCAACGTTGTCGTTATAGTTTTTATCTCTTTCGCGTCTCTATCGACTCTCTCTTGAGTGTCTCGAATGTGACATGGCGTCCATCAAGATATATCACGGCCTCCTATAAAACTGTTTTAATGACAGTAGTCTCAAATTGCATTTTATTCCAGAGGCCGTAATAAATCGTACATTTGCATTGATGGTAATGCATGCAAGGAAACCACAGCGAATAAGCGATGGGTATGATACGTTTTTAGAGATTCGGCTTAGCAATCTGTAGATGGCGGTCGCCGATTTAGTATTGCTGTAACTGAAAACCTAAGAAATTAATGATTTGTTTGTTTCAGGTACTTTGAGAAGCACCAAACCCATCCGTATCAGGTAAACGTATTAATAGTAAACAGAAAAACTATCAGTTCTAAGTTGAGAAAACATTAAATTTAATGAATATCTTGAGTTGATTTAGGTACTTCTCCATAAAATGATATCTTCTAATATCTATTTTCCTGTTGCAATCGTCGTATACACGTACATTATACAGGAGAATGCTGATACTGCATGTTATAAAAACAAATGTGACATTTTAAAGTTTACTAATCTAATTATGAAACGTACTATGTAGAGTTTATAAAACTACAGTGCGTACAAGTTTAGGTTCTAAAATCATCGTTTCCAATAAAGATAACCATAAACATAACATAATAAGCTTATTTAGGTTTTTTATAACTTGTGTTGCTAAAAGTAATTTATGTATGTCAAATATAGTGTCATAACAAACAGAACTCTTAAATATATGAAAGAAGTATAGGTGAGATCTAAGATAAGTGAATTATGTCAGTTAGAATCTGAATGTTGTGTTAGAAAAGTTGTTAACATTACAGTTATGTACATGTCTAAATTTTTAAGCAATACAGATGTTTTCAAATTAATCAATTATTTATGTTGAAGTTATTAAAAAGTTATATTCTATAATGCAGAAGTACAATTCCAAGAGAGCTGTTAATGACTACAGTGCTTCTGACAACCGCTACACACCACTTAGATCCCCCAATGGTAATGTTTCGGGGCATGGTCACAGTGGCCATATGGGACATACAGGCCACTCAGGCCATGGTCACCACCACTACAACCACTTGGCAGAAGAAAGGGAATATGCCATGGCAAGAAACTCTTATATTCAAAAAGGTTCTGAAAAGGAGAGAGATAGAGACTACAAATCCTGTAGAAATAAGTATACAGGTACTTTATCACTATTACATTTAATTAATTAACTAATCTTGATGGACCCTAAGATTCTTATGATTGTGGCTACTATTATCTTATAATTGATAAAATCTAATTATCACAACCCCAAGTACTAACATTTTAATTGCATTGAGTTTTCTAATAAATAAGTTAACAGTTAATAAGTAAAATCATTTTGTTGTAGTGAAATAAAATATTATAAATTTTGTAGTACGTTCCTAAAAGTCTGATAGCAAATGTTACAATGTTACACAACAGAACTAAATGTAGTTCTGTTTTAAATTTAATTTTATATTAATTTCAATTTGAACTATCCTTATACATTTCTTAAGGATAAAAAAAATAAAACTTTTATCAAATAAGGAATTTTTACATAAATTTAGAAGCCTCTATATTATATTATAACACATTTGATATAACTTTCTTATAACACCAACAATCATAAAGCTTATGCTAAATTTCTTAGAGAATCTATATATTTTTAGTTATAATTACAAAGTTTTAATCAAAAATGTTTTTTTTATCTTTAATGTTAGGAATGAAATACATATATTAAAAATGCATTTTAAAAATATTTTCAGATGTCAGATCCCCAAAGGAGAAACGTAGCAAAGACAGTGAGAGGGAGAAAAATAACCATGAAAGATGTGAATCGGAGAAAAAAAGTAGGACTAGTGGCATGAATTGTGTATCTATTAACAATAGAAGTAGTAAATATGATAAGAGAAGTGCACCATCGTCTAGCGTGCCTTCTAGCAGTGAATGGTCAGAACACATTAGTTCATCTGGCAAGAAGTATTATTATAATTGTATCAGTGAAGTGTCACAGTGGGAGAAACCTAGGGAGTGGGACTCGAGAAGAACCTCATCCAAAGATACTACATATTCTTCAAGAAATAGTAAGTTACACTTTTTTAAATATTTTTTAGAATTAATGTATACCAAGTTATATATCCCTGGCCACCATTCTTTTTTTTTTTTAAATTTAGTTATAGATTTTGTATTAAATTATTTTCTGGCATTAATTATATATTATAAGTATGTACTAACAGATATTCTGAAATGTGCATATATAACATTATTTGTACAACAATAAATGTATATATATACATAATTTATAATTGAATATTATAAATTAATATTAAAAATAAAAAATTAAAATATAGAATTAATGAACCTCTAACTATCATTCACCAATCATTTTTGATTGGTATAATATTAGGGAGCTGAAATATTGAATGGTTTATAAGTGCATTATATTTCTATTATTTTGTGATATAGTAATTCTGTGTATGTCAAGGTGCTAATTTTCCATTATAGATTTCACATAGGCTGCTGTAATGTAAATATGGTAATTACCTCTTAGGGTTTTTTTGGCAAATTTAAACTAAAAAAATTATAGCAACGATATAATGACTGGTTTGCTATTAAATAAGATTTTTATTTCTTATTCTTATATCCTACAAATAACATTGAAACTATCAGACAGTTAAAATTACTACTTTTGAAACTTTAACTAAACTTGGTAAATTACAAGTTTTTTTCCTTGTCGGTTATTATAATTACCATCCATATAACCATGCAGTAAGTGTTAAAACAATTAAAACCTCAAATTTATCAAATTTGATTAAAGTAAGTGTAAAATCTAAAGTTACAATATTTGTTTATAATAATAGGATATAGTACAAATACTGATTTAAATTGCATTTTTTACAAAAAAGCTTCATGCTTTTTTATAGCAGATTAGTCAAAGGTCAAACAGACACTGTTCTCTATTTAACACACTAAATCAATGCAATGCACAGTAAAAGACGGACTGCAGATTTAAAACTTAGTGTGGAATACTAAAATTCAGTAATAAAAAAATTATACATTAGAAGCTATTTTTTATAAGCAATCTTACAAATGTTCCCAACTGACTATATAAATAGTTTGAAGATTTATACAATAATAATATCTTATGCTTCAAGTTAGCATTTAAGATGTATTTTTAGGAATAAAACAAACTGCTATTTCTAAACAGTAGTTGTTGTATAAATATATGATAGGTAATGGAAATTTTATACTTCAATATTTTGTTAATGTTTCTCATATGTTATTGCTGTGTATAACCAATTATAAAATATTGCAGTCCATAAAAGAAAAAGTAGCAGTTTCCCTCATAGCATAGTTGACAGAGAGAATGAGAAATCTCAAAAACATAATGATGTATGGGTGGATGCTTATACTACAATATCTATTGTTTTGAATATAGAAATAAAATTCAAACTACATTAATAAAGTCAGTTCACTGTTTTAATTTTATAATAACTATCCTGCTTTGTGACTGTGGTATATTATGAAATGCAGTACAGGAAAGAAATATAATCCTTTTTGACACATCATTGAACTAGTTCACATTAAAAAGTATGGAAAAATGTAATTTGTAGAATTTACTTTGCAGCTAAACAAAACGTTAGAAGCATTGTAAGCTATTACAATTCTTTGATAAATTTAACCTAAATTACAGGGATTTAATAATATTCAATGTTGTACTTGCTATATGTCACCATAGAATTTACTTTCTAAACCAAACACCACTAAAGGTAATAATCAGAAGCATAAAAATTATATAGTCTCTTAATTTTTATTTTAAAAATAAATAATATTGATAAACCTTAAATAATAAGCTTTAAAAAAACATTAATGTTTCATATAAAAAGATTCGAGTTTTGTTCAGCAACAGTTATATAATTATAAGAAACAATATGGCTGTAAAATTTCCGTTCAGAAATTGAAAATCTGGTATGTCTGGTATTCCGATAAAAATTTAAATACTATTTATTTCGATGGTATTTATGAATTTTAAAAACTCTTATGCCCTTTGTGGCTTTTTTTTCTTAAAGCCTTGTACTTAGCGATTTTCTTTGGTCAATTTTTGCTGTATTTGATACTTTATTTTCAGACAAGTTCTCGCACACAAGTGCATTTGCATTTCCTGTAGTTGTCTCTTAAATACTTAGTTATCAAACGAATAGTTTTATATACGAGTAAATACTGATAACTATAAAGCAATGATATAAAGAAATATTAAAATAAAAAATGAAATAACATAAATTCACAATATAAATCTTGTTGTAACACGCCGAACATGTCGTTAATGATAAAATAAAAATTAGAATAAGTGTGACGATTTAACACATAAAACAAGTTAGTTTTATGAAAACTATTATATATTATAATTAATTGAAAGTTCCGAGGTTGAAATTTGAAATATTTCTGTGACATCGTTATGTCCGCGCGTTGACCTGAGACAATCGCGTTAGTTCGGATCAGTGAGCGAGAAATCCTATTTTACCATAATTACGGGATGCAGTCGTAGCAAAGACGGATAGTGGTTAGGAATTATTTAACACTAAACTGTCCGTTAATTAGATATAAAGTAATCCCAGAATAATAGGCGTTCAGTATTCGTGGTGTGTCTATTAAGTTTATACGCTAATAGGGAAATATTTTTTGTATTATATTAATATTTAGTGATTATTGAGTCACTGTATTTTATTAAAATGCTGTGGACCAGTGATTTTCCGAACAAGGTAAGAATTGAAATCTGTAACAATATCAGAACACATTATTTTGAGCTGAATACAAAATTAAAATTTTGTAACGTGTCTAGGTCAATGTTGGTTGGGTAATAACAACACAAAAGTTGAGAAATTGAAAATGAAATTTTGTTTCAATGGTTTCTTTGCTTGTGGATTTGGGATATTTGTTACAATGGGTTTACGTAATATATATATATATTTATATATTACTTTCAATTTTATTATGTAACGATTCGTTTTATAATTTAATATATAGACGTACTTTTTTGGTCTATGAAGTTTCACAATCATTATTTAGATAAACAGCAGCTAATAAGCATATTCCATACATCTAATAAAATGGCAATGGCAATGGCATTACTTTTTCAAAAAGAATATCTTAGTATATATCAATATTGAATATGTATTTAATTTTAAAAATATTACTTTACGCCTAATCATAACTCATTCTATGCCTTGTTTTTTTATTTAGTATGTACCTATAATTTGGTATAAAAGAATTTGGTAGAAAAAAATCTTCTTCGTCACTAATAAGGTTGTTATTAAGATCAGTTCACACACAACCTTTGGTCGTGATTATATAACATAATAAAAGTTTTAAAATAAGGTATACTAGTGCAATATGCTACTCTCACATTACAAATTAAAACAAAAAGAAATATATATATATATATTATTTACATTTTGAAGTAAGCTGTGAAATGTGTATCTTGGTTTCTGTAAGCATAACTACTTCCAATTGTTAAATCATATCATACATAGTAGACTAGTAGATATGTATAAGAACGTAGAAAATACAAGACTTAATAACTATCTTCTAGGTATATAGTATATTAAGACATTTGTTTAAAAAATCGTACTTGAATGATATTTTCATATTTAGGGCAATGGTATCAATTCTGGTTTGCATATTTATTTTACTAAAACACTTGCAATCACAACAAGCTTTCCTATGATTTTGAGATTCACGAACTATTGATTGTAGCGCACTGACAGTGCCTATTAGCGTGAATTAATAGAAATGGCCTTTGCACATCCTGCGCACTATATTGCATAACATACATGTACCCATAGCTTACTATTATAAGTGCCTTCGCCGGGACTTTATTACTTATGTTATAACGGGATGATTTTATTTTTATTTTATATTTTTACCATTTATTTTATATTTTTCTTCATAGTACACGTGTTGTATTGGCGCAACAATCTAAAAAACTTTAGCTTGTAACATGGTCAGGAAAACGTTACAAAGAATCTTTTAAAGGTTATATTATCTGAAATTTCTTAACATTTTAATTTGTTTCGTTGTTGAAGTACTGTGTAACAGTAAATCATTATTCACTTTGTTTAATTACCAGTGAAAACAATAACGACTATTATCGTTTGTTACTATATGCGAAATAAGTTTTTATATTTATCACAACTGTAATATGAGAGTTTTCATAATATCGAATAATAAAAATATTATTATTGAATCATTACAATTATTGTTATATTAAAATGTATGCCTTACTTTTTTATAAGTTTGATTTTTTCCTAAATTAATACATACTTCCACTTCAAGTGTATATAAAAATCATAAACATTTATAATTTCATTGTGTATCTGTATGAAATAACACTCCTTCATATATATGTTTCGTTAAGCTTTAGCTTTACCTGTATAACATATGTTTAGATTTTAAATTAAAAAAAAAGTCGTTTTGGTTACGAATTGTTTACTATTTTGTTATTTTGTTTGTTGCTAATTTCAACTGGATCGACAGATCGTGATAAGAGATCGAGTTCAAGATCAGGGCGGCGTGAAACAGAGAAATCGAATAAGCGTACGAATAGTACGTCGGAAAGGTATTGGAGCGGTGGAAGGGAAGAAGATGGTCACGAGAGAACAAGGTCAAAGCACGCGCCGGCGCATCACGACGGGAAAGGTACCTACATATATACATATAGTCAGACACTCCGTCAGTCCGTCTTCGCCACGACGGTCTCTATTATAAGTGATTTGTACTTGTCAACGAAAGTACTCACCATAATGAACAACTGTTACTAATCATGTTGATCAGATTGTCCAAATATTAAAATTAATTATTATATGTGTCTATGGAAAAAGCCCGTCACGTTGAACATTTTTTTAACAACTTATTTCTTATAGTTCTTCATACAGATCTTTATTTCTTTGTTTTTTTCTTTATTCTTTATTTTTTTTTGTGTCAACGGAGCATGTTCATAACGCTGTACAGTTTTAATTAAGGTTCTATTGCTTTATTTCTTGTAGTTTACCTGGTTTATTGTGGTTCTACATCAGGTGTCATACTTTTCAGAATCAATTATATCCTCGCTTAAAGCTTTACGACAAAAAAGTAAAGCAGTAAAGTAGTATTGTATAAATTATTCAAATAGGTATTCTTGAATTTTCTTCTAACTTGTTTGTTTGGTTGAATGTCAGAAGCTACTGTTTCGAATTAAAAAAAATCTTTTTGTGTTCGATAATCCATTTATCGAGAAAGCGGAGTAACAATGAAAAATATAGCAGAAACGGGAAATAATATTCGTCCTTTGGAAGCTTCCGTTGGCTACGTTGCTTAAACGATTGCAGTTGCGTAAAATTCATGTATGACGGAATTGTTCCCCTCTAAAAGTTCTAAAACAAAAGTCCGCGACAGCATATGTCCATCTTTTAAGGTTGACTCGGTATGACCTGTTTATGGTAATGAAATTTGTTCTAAAATGATGCATTATAGTAAGTTAGATTTATATAAATTCGGCTTGGACTATCAAAATGTGTTATGTTATTTGTTATAAGTTGCAATACTATGTCCCAATACTATACAGCTAAATGTGAAATGATGTTTCCGTATAGATGGGCAATCTTTACAAGATATGGACATATCTCCGGACAGAAGCACGCCGTTGTCGGAGAACTCGTACGGGGCAAGGGAGACAGTGGCGCGTGGTGACGCCAACGCGGTGCCTCCCGTCGTTGTACTCGACAACTCAAATCAGCCGGTATAATATGTATAATTTAAACTTATTGTATTTTCGTGTCGTAATTTTCCGACGCGTAGATACAAAATTGCTCTGGTGATACAAAATTTACTTAACTTTTACTGCTTAACTACTATTATCCTTATTTTTATGAAAATTTAAATTAAGTTTCTTCAATATTATGTGTTTTTAACCTGACCCAATAATGTGCAATAAGATTAATTAAAAAAAAATGACTAGATATAGTTAATGCTAAATTTTTGAGAACAAATTTGCGTAAAAAAATGGTGAAAATGTCTTTCCCAATCGTACAGAGTGGTTCCCTCCTGGCGGCGGCGTTGCCGCGCATCGTTGGCACGCTACCGCAGGTGCCGACGACGTCGGCGGCGTCGGCGTCGTCTGCGGCGGCATTGGCTGCCAACAACGGCGCGTCGCCCGCCAGCGGCGCCGGCACGCCGCACCGCGATGCCGGCCCGCCCACGCCCACGCACTCTGAGAACGTCGACCCGCATGCGCCGCCCATACACCTCGACAACGCTCTACCCAGGAAGAGTGAGTGTGTTGGGAACACATATTCTTCTCACTATACTTATATATCATTTCTTGTTTGTATTCTAGAAAATGTCCAATTCGTGGATAAATCTTGTTGAACCATAAATGTCATGAGAGATTACAATAGTCTTATTAAATACACTAACATCTTAAATAGACTGATTTATTTGTAGTGGTATTTTTGAAAATACTATTTTTGCATTACTTTTCCAATAATAGTCATAATCTTTGAAGATATAAATATCTTCGTTATTTAGAGCAATTCAGTTATACATTATATAAATATATTCTCTTTATTGTATCAAGAAATCGCATATATAATAATAGACGCATAATAGTTACTAGCTTGTATTAAGTTAGAGTTTTGAATTATATTACACTGTACTCTCTCACACTCTTGAATTGTTTACTTTCTATAGTTCTGATATTAATATAAATGTTAATATTTAACTTTTAAATTGTGTCCCTTCTAGTGGAATGTCTCGGTAGTTACTCGTCCGTGGTGGGCGGGTCGCTGCAGCACGCCCCGCCGATGCTGACCCCGTCGCTGGTCAACTACGTGCGCTCCGACCTCACCGCACACGTCTCTGGGTGGCCCGCTGATATACTAGAGAAACAAGTAAGCTTTTTATAAATAAGTATTGTTTTTTAATGGTGTGAGGCACACAGAGTTCTCCATTATTAGTTATCCTCCAGAATATATATTTGTTTCGAAATCATACTATGAATGTTAATAATAACACTGATAAAAACGTGGTTTAGTATTACGTTTTACGTAATATGAATAGGTTAGTAAAAGTTTAAAAGTTAAATTTTGTATAAAATTGAAAGTCCTAAAAAAATTACTAACTAATATCTAGGGCAAGGCTTTACAGCTCTTAATGGAAGTGGGCACAAATGTTGTAACCAAGACCGTCAGCGGGACGCACATATAACACTATATCTTTAATAATGGTAGAAAAAACTAACATCAAAATATTATAAACGTTATTTGTAAGATGATGGGCAAATTGAAATCTATTAGCGGACCTGGGGTTGGGCAGCCATGATCTAGGAGGTTAAAAATCACATACATCATTTTTTTTTTATGACCATAACTTTCTAGTGTCTTATATATATATCTAGGTTTTACATAATGAAATTTTTATTGCAGAAAAATATTATATTGAATGTCTGTCCATGAAAGATTGTTGGGGGCATTTATCAATGTAATGGAATCTAAAATGTTTTTTAATTTTTTTGTTTGTCTGTGCATTCGTGCACGCCAACCTCTAATTGCAGTTTTGACTATTGTATTTTGGTAATCTTCCGTTAACATTTAGTGTTATGTATTTTATTTCAATCGGTTCATGAATAAAAAAAGTTAAAACAATATAATTAATTTAATAAATTCAGGCGAAGGGTGTGATTTAAGTGGGAACGCGGTAGGCGGACGGGTGAAGAAACAAAATAGACAACCATTTAGTTGACTTTACTAGTACTTGTCGTTAGTGAGAGATATTTCTTAATGCGCGTTTGGTTATGTCAGGCCAACAAGTTCACAGAGGAAGCGTACCAGCTGGGATGTCTGCAGTGCACGCGAGTGACGGCCGAGCTCAAGTGTTCGCGGTCCGTCGTGCGCCACACGGAGATACAGGCGACGCTGCAGGAGCAGAAGTATGTAACATATCTACTGTCCTTTTAAATTATGAAATAGCAAATGCCATTGGCAACATTAAATACACAATGTTAATATAATCACTTTTATAATGATCTTATAATTTATAAACAATGAAATAATAGCCATGATTTTTACAATAACTAAATGATTTCTAGTTTTGCAAATATATTACTATATATACTTCTTAAGTAAATGGCGATGCTTTGTTATTTACTTTGCGAAAGTTTGCCATCTGATATGATGGCATGCAATGCTGTTGTCGATTTTGCGTATGCACAATATATATATATATATGGCTACTAACCTTTAAATCGCAGTATATTTAAACATCATTTCAGCATTTATGTGAAAAATGTAGGCAGAAAAAACAAGATTATGTTACAGTCTACACTTTGTTTAACCAGATATGTTAAACGTTTGCATTTTGGTATTGTTAATATAAATCTTCTCCTAGATTTGAACTCGTAATTATCGAATATTGTGGAACTCACCTCAACATACGATGGTGTACGATATCATTTCTCAAAATGTAAAACGTGACCAGCGAATTTATATATGCACGGCTCGCGAACTATTGAACTATACGTTTTTAAGTGTTTCAAATAATGCACGTAATGCGAAATCACCTACTTTTTTATCAAATTAACGATACGAAATGAAAGTGCTCGCTTTCGTATGGCTCAAAATATAATGCAGACAAAGCGATTATTTTTTAATTGTTATTTATACATTATTTTTACATTGTCTTAGAGAGGTTAATGTAACAAAATAAATCTAATTATTGTTGTTGAATATGTTAATTGACAATAAGTTAAAGGTATTACGAAAAAGAGAATATAGGGATGTAGTGTTTAATAGAATTGTCATAAGTATTAACTTGTACAAATAAGAATGTGTGTAATGTGTATATGTGTGTGTTGCAGGATAATGTACCTGCGCCAACAGATATCGCGGCTGGAGGAGCTTAAGTCGCAGAACTCGTTCATGTCCGAGGACTAGGGTTTGCGGTGGGGGGCCCGTCCTCCCCCGGCGCTCCCCACCCGTTCTACCCTGATGTCCCCGCTCTCACCGACAACGAGTGATGACAAACATTCATTCCGTTGTTTTTCTATGTAATGTAGATGAAATGACTGCGTTTGTGTTGTGTGATTCGATGTTAAATGTAAGCGGTCGGTCCTGTGACCGTGCGCCGGGTTTGGTCAATTTACATGGTACGACACCTCCGCGCGGCGGGCGTCCCCCGCATCCGTCGACTATAAGGGTACAGTGTTTTTTGACGTGTTTTATTGTAAACAATTAAATTATTTAAAATAATAACGATACTTTCCTAGATAAAAATATCTTATTTCTGTAACTTAATATTAATTGAAAACAAAACGTTTGCGCTACTCGCGCCCGATGTTTATTTCTGACCAATCATATATAAACTTTGTAAAAACCAAGTATTTTTTAATAATTCTAGTTAAGTAACCAGGACTTGGTATAGTTTACGTTAGTTGTTTTTAATTGAAAATATCATATAAGGATAATGGCCGTGTCATACCTAGCTACGAGCAATATCAGATCCGGACAATGACGCCGGTGTTAGAGATAAACTAGTTAAATGGAGCAAAGAGGTGTTCGAACAAATCATATATTTTTTTAATAAATTTTCCCGAAATCGTATTAAGCGAATTGAATTGATAAATTGTGAGTAAACGTATTTATGCGTTTTGTCCACAATGTATCGGTTACAATATACGCGTTTGTTGTTATCTTTGTAGGCGACGATGCTTGCATAGGATTAATAATATTAGCGAAAATATATTGTCAGTATGTGTGACGGCTCCGACGCCGGGGGACTTTGGGACTGCATCCTTACACGTATTCTAAATTATAGGCACAAGTAAGATGAAAGCGTGCTTTGTAATATTTCACTAAAAAATAGTCGATAAACATCTGCCCATTTATAATAGTCGTAGAATAAAAACGAACACTAATTCCTCATCTTTAATATATATATATATATATACATGGTTCATAGTTGATATAGGCGAATTATATGTTATTTGTTGTAAATAATGTATGGAAACGCGAGCGACTTGGAACGATTCGTCTTTACAAATCTTGTTATAATTATAGTTATATACGCCAACAACGCAGCACCTCATCATTGTATGCTTTCTATTAGGAATTTAGTTCATTCCACAGGAAACATTTAAATCACTATTTAGACGGCTTAATTTAAACATCGAGGTAAAAGACAATACGATTTAAAGTTATACCAAAGTCGATATGTTCAGAAATTGTGTTTGTACACTTAGTTTATTAGTAATTTGAGTTTTTCATGTATAATAGTATGCCAATGAGAATAATGAATTGCAATTAATGAATTTGAATAATATATAATTAACAATTATATTTATAACTATATAATATTTGTATGTCAATTTGCCCCTACACGTATGGAGGACACGTTGAAGACGGAGAGGGTTAATACATTTGTTAGTGAGTACGGCACCTACCACTCGTACGGTACGTCGCCTACGCTGCGCGAAGTACAGCCAGTAGCTAGATGTGATAGGGTCGACGCGATGGCCGCGACTAAACTTAGCAATAGGTAGGTGAAACGTCTCCGGTCTTAGGTGTATTTAATTTTTCAATGGTAGTTATAATAATTATTATTCAATTGTATTGCTAAATTCACACCAATCCACGTATATGCGGAAACAGAAATACGAAGTACTGTGATAGCGGATCACGGTCATTTGTGTGTTAGTGAATAATTATACTGTAAATAGGTCTGTATGGAGCAGTGCCTGGAGGTAGGCGCGTCGCGGTTATAGATATATATTTATATACGAGGAGCGGCGCGCCTCACCAACCCCACCCCGGTGCGTGCCAGGGAATGCGTCGAGGGGAGGGGGCGGGGGGCTACGCTACGCCGCTCCGCGCGCGACTCGTCTGTCGCAACGTATACATGCTGTGACATCGTACATTGTTTTCTGATATTGATCGAAATACAAAGATTTAACTAGTTAAATAAATCAGTTTTAAATAATGGTATTAGTCTCAATTGCCTTTCCCAAAATCTTATTGTATTGTATAAACATTACCACTTTTGAACGGCATACATAGTTTTAAATTATACCTAAGTTAAGGTTAAGTAGCGATTTTAATTTGTTGACTATTATTCTGTCTTATTGAGTATCGTTATATGAACGTTCACTACGCAGTTAGAGAAGGTCCTTTTCTTACTTATTTCACTACTTTTGTATGACTTGATGACACCAATTTGTTAAATTTTACTTATAATATTAGTTTAGAAATTGTCTAATACTTATTCATTCTCTAGCTGCTACTTGTTTATTGTTTGTGTAAATGTGTTAGAATCATTAAATTTATATAACTTTATTATGTTTCCTTCTATTTCATTGGTTACATTCTTAGAGTACGTGTTAAGTGTAACGTTGAAATGGTTTATCGAAATCCATATTAAGGGCACCAACGTATAATATTAGTTCCTAATATCTTTATATCTTTGATAACTTCCATAATTTAAAATTCTTAAATAATGGAAGGTCAGAGATGTTTGTATAGACTTATGTCAATTATACTTCAAGTGAATTTATTATTAGACAAAAATCTATATTTCAACCTCACAAATATTTTATCTATATAAAATTAGTATGTAATTCAAATAAAAAATGAGGAAAAGAAGGAACAATAAAATCAGGTAAACAATATCTGCGTTATTTTTTCGCTAAAATTTACTCTACATAAATGATGTATTTACAAATTAGAGTATAAATATAGTATAGTACAAATAATTAAGTGACATTACAAGGAAGTTGTATAAGTAATTGCAAATATTTCAAAAAGCTTCTATTAAATTTTGTGGTTATTGGCTATTTATCATTATATTAAAACACAAAGAAAAAAATCTTTATTCGTAACAAGGGGTCCTTGTTACGGATAAAGATCGAATAAGATTTATGGAGAAGAAGTGGGCGCCGAAATCCAATATTTTTAAAATGCATAATATATTAAATTTATAAAATTAATATTTGATACCACTACATAAATACATGTGTATTTGATAAAAATTTGACGATTTGGGACCATAACAGGACCTGTATTAAAAAACTCAGTTCTCGGAAAATAATATTTATTACATATTAAATGGTCAACGCTCTAATCCGTGATTTGGGTGAGAAGCGCAGTGCCGCGAATGATCCAGAAGTCAGAGTGCGCGGTGGATGGCAGGAGTACGGGGAGCACGAAGTTGGTGCTGTGCCCGGTGGTGGACAGCGTGCCGGCGCGCTCCGACGTCTTGTACAGCGGCGCCTCGTAGCGCGGGTCCGGCTTCGGGAGGGACAGCACCGGCTCGAACCACACCACCGGCAGTGGCGGGTTCATCTCCCCTGAATATTATTATTATTATTAATAATATGCTTTATTGTTTACAACAAAATAAAATACATAAGTAAAGGAAATAAAATATACAGCAGGCGGCCTTATCGCTATAAGCTATCTCTGCCAGGCAACCTTAAGGTATAGGAGTAGTCAAATCGGGAGAGAACGGGAGTGTGACTCACCAAGAACACACAGTAGAACTGTTATATATTTCTTTGGGTAAATCTGACCTTTATGATAATCTGCAGGATTTAATGATAATAATTCATGGATATATTTAAATAACAATAGGTTCCGTAAGCGAAGCATGTATTTATTACTTTGATTACTTGCCCTACATGGAGGTGTGTTTTTAAAAAAGCCACCGTGAATATAGAAATGTTAAATTGTAAACCAGGGTATTTTGTTAGGATAGTTTGGGTTTATCGTTATTTTAGTGGCAAAATTATTGTGGGCTTGCAAGGCAGGTTCAAGAATAAACAGTATTCTATACGCAAAAGCTAAGTAGAAAAGGTAAGAGCCCTGGGCCTATTAGGGCCTATTAGACTAGTATATGGTACAAATATTTTTTTCATTGCAATTACGGTGATTATTTTCATATGTCAATAATTTAGATTTAAAAGGTACAAGTATCACTAGATATTTAAACAGCTGCTTCACGCGTTTTGCCATATAGCAAGGTAAGCTAAAGTCAAGACACTTGTCTCCACTTCTTCCATCTGTCTCCCGTCCAAAGACATTGCGTGGCGAAGCGTAGCGTGAGTGGGAAATAATTTTAAATATGATCATTCCTCCGAGTGGCAATGGAACTGACAACTGTTCCACTGCGCCACGATGTCTAAAAAATATAAAAATTATAGATTTCATAATTACTAAATTATTGTTACAGAGAACGTTTCGCTTGAAAGCACATTGAGTGCAGTCGTTTACAAAACCGATTTCCAGATTTTAGTGCAGATTGAAGTATGTTATGTTGATGTGATATAATTGGGTGAAAAGACAAGAAATCCTAAAAAAATAATCCTACCCGGCAAAGCATCAATGAGTAAATTTTTTTCTGGATCCCATCGACCAGCGTCTATGAATAGGCCGTGTATGTTGATGCCGTCTTCAGGCTTTTCCAGGGCACCGAATACACTGGCATCGTCATCCTGTGTAAAAATAACGATACAATAATTATTAGAAAAACATTTAAAAGATGAGAACTTAAATTTAACAAATAAATTAATACGATCGCTGTTTTCTGCAGCGTTGAAATTGGAATCGCTATTGAGGTAAAAATGAGTTTAGTCTAAAAGTACTTAGTTTAAGAAATTTGTTCATTTGCTTTAGATTTTAAATTCAACATATAAGTCTTGATCAGTCATTTATGTTTTGTTCTGTTTCAAGTTTTTTTTTCGGATTATTAATTGAAAAGTTATATTGTATTTGGAGCACAAAATACCTTAGACTTCTTTTTATTGTGCTTATATACGTCATCTTGCGATAAAAATAATTTTAACGGATGGAAGTCAAATTGCAACGCGTCGATGGGCACGTGGTAGCGGCGCGCGTACGCCTGCAGCGAGCCTGTCAGCAGCCCTTGAGGGAAGAACAACCCCGACACCCAACTGCTTGGCTGCGACCCCTCGACCAACCATTTCTGTTTTTATGTGATTTATTTTAATTACTATATATTTTATTCTATTCTTGCTTGCTAGCGAAATCAAATAACTATAGTGTGTTAAATTACTTATATGGGTCAATCAACTTTAAGATATACTCTCTTGTGAGTGTAAACAAAGACAAATATTTGGTAAAAATGCATATACCTAGCTATTTTAATAAAGCCATTCTGTTAATACTCAGCAAATTAGTTGCATTTTACGATTCTAATAGTAGCTGCAATGTTTTCATTATAATTTTAGAGATTTTGAAAACTGCATTATGATACACTTGCGTTACTGTCCTTGGCTTAGTGATTTTGTATAAAAAATAACATTGCTTCCTTCCTTGCCTTGCTATAATTTTTAATATAATATTCATAAAGTAATATAGGGATCTTATTCCGTAATATATATAAAAAAATTAAGAAATATTTATTAAAAACATTGTTTTTTATTTTTTATTTTATGAAGACACAAAACGAATACTTTAAAAGATGATTGCCCCATATATTGTTGAAACCTCTGATAACATATGGTATAAATAAATATATCTATAATTACACCTAAGATTCAGGTCAAAATTAAAAGTAATAATAAAACGTCTCTGCTAAGCGAGCGAACATTAACTATTTTTATAAATTACAAGTAAAAATGCATGCTTATTTAAATATGAAAATGCATCTCAAGGGTTTGTAAGAATTAGGACCTATTTAATTAATGCAAATCAAAAGATGCCTGCATAATGCAAAATAGTATTGAATTTGAATTATCGTTTATAATATAACTTACAGATAAAAATAGTGGAATTCAAACAATATATTCCACTACCTAAACAAAAATCATGTTATATTTGTAAAAAGTAAGTAAATTTCGTAATATTTAAGATACATATATCTATAGCTATGAGTATACTATTTTTCCAACATCAACACGTCACCACCACGGCTGACGATGACAGGGGACGGTTGTTGATGGTGGTGCTTATGGTGGTAGGATTGGTAGTATTTGTGGCAGTGACAGTTATAGTGGATTCGTGTCGAGTCGTGCTTGCGGCGGTGGTGGAGCAAGTGTTTGTATTTGTAACGGTGATGGTGGGCGTGGTGGTGGTGCTTGTGGTGGTGCAGGGAGTAGTTCTATGGTTCTATAGTGGAGGTGGTAGTGGTGCTTGTATTGGTGGCAGTGGTCGTGGTCGTAGGGTGATCTTGGACGTGGTAGTATTTGTGGCGGTGATGGTGATATGGGTGATGATGCCGTTGGGAAGTATACTTATAGCTATAGGTATACTTAATATAGCTTAAACTGCGAATTATAATTTGACAACTAAAATGATTTTTATATTGTAATATTAATTTCTTTTTATGATTTTAGAAATTCATAATACTTTTGAGTTGTCACTTCTGTCGGTAGTCCTCGTGACGACTGTCTCTGACATTTTTTATATATACGCATCTGTGTCTTTAAAGGAATGTGAGAGAATCTTCACATTCTACACCTACGTTGTTTTCGGTAGAAGCTTACATAGCGATGTTAATAGTAATTGGGTGTAAATTTGATACTAAGCAGAGGTTTTTTTTATACGTCTAATGACAACAATGCAACAAGAATGCATATATGATAATTGTGTAAGGGCCTATGTTTAATTTAAAAACAACAAATTACCACATTATATTCGCTACTATGTTTCTGGCATGAGGGAAGCCAAAGTGTAGACTAGACTATAGATTGAGTATTTTTTGTTTGCGATGTTCATCTATTTTGAGCAATGAGCTTAATAGATTTGTATCTATAAGTAAGAAATATGAATTGAAAAATCATTTACAATTTAATTTATAAGATATTGAAAGTGTTTAAAATTTATTTGCCAACGTAAATTTCGTAAAACAGCCGCTATTTTTCGTCTGGTAATTAGTACCTAATCAATAATTATTAACTCTTAATTTCCTAGTATTCATATTTCTGCATAAATAATATTAGTATAAACGTTGGTACACGAGCCAAAATGTTTTATTGTGTGCATAGTTAAAGAGCTAAATAGCACTGAGTTTGCATCTCGCATTGCTGGCCAGACATGGGCGTGGTCATAAATCAATAGAGCAACTGACGCAGTTGCAATTAATTTCAATGCGCATCGAGCAATAGCTCTTACTCGCTTCATTTGTGCTCCTGTTGCATACTCAGAGCATGTGTAAGCGAATAAAAACATCTACGATGGGGGGATGAAACGACATTGATTTCTCGGAACAAAGGATCAGTCAGGCTCCGCAAATTGACTCTTGGTTTTATATCAATGTACATTATAATGTATATGATTTTCATTTTACAATGAAACTCGTATTTAATTTTTTTTAACCGGTAGGTAGGAACATTCATAGGTAACATTGTCCTTAATTATTTTGTAAAATTACTATTGTCTAAACTCAAATGACTTAAATACCAATTGTCATGGTATAACTGACAAGGTCGTGGTGTACCGTACGTGCGATGGTGCACCATTATTAGGATTCATTTTAGAAAATTATTTACTGTTTTCTCGATATGATAAAATAAAAAGTGCGTTGTTTCAAAATTGGTCGCAAAGTCTAGAATGTATACTTAGTGTGGGAGTAGTGTGATAATCATATATGAATTAGCTACTATATGTGCATTTGTAATTAAATAAATATCATTTAATTTACTTTTTTTAACGTATTATTATCGCACACTAAGGAAATTGAAAAAGACATCTTCATGACTGCTCGTAGAATAATCTTTGGGTAGCAGAAAAAATATAAGTTGCAAATATAAGTTGTAATAAGAATTTCAACGTAGCTGGATGTAGAACACATGGCTTAGTCAGAGTCAGAGCGCTTGAGCGGAGTTTTGAAGAGGCGCGGGTTCAAATCCCGCTGCGTTTAAATTTTTATACGTTTTCTAAAAATGTCTTTTTTTTAAATAAATATTTCTGAAAAAATAATCCTAAACTTGTAGACCTCAATAAAATCAATTCGAAGGGTTAGATCGTGTATCCAGCTGGCGAGAGTCTTGAGTGAGTTGTAACCGCGACGGTGCCACATCTCGGGGACTTTGTTGTTGAGGAATGAGTTGAATACTTCTTCACATAAGCTTCAGACATCACGACCACGCCCTAAAATTTCAATTCAATTAAAACTCACCATGTATTTAGAGTAACTATTATTTAATCCTACTTAGTGAAAAAATACTACAATTTTAAAAGTAAGTAGTAATTACGATTTTAATTTTAAGTCTAATAGATCTGATAAATTTCAGAACCAAATAGGTGTATTTTCACATGAATGCTCCAAATAGAGGTGGCAAAGGAGATTGCTGTAATCCGCTGGCGCATTGCGTATAGTTCCTATGTATACAAGATTGCATATTGGTATTTGAAAGGTAACCAATATATTATGAACTACCGGGCCAGTATATAGTATATTTAGTTATCTTCAGCGGGCTCCGAGAGGGAGATTCCACGAAGCGCATGCCTGCATTGCGCATGCTCAGTAACCCAGCCTCCCCAGCGCCCGGTTTCATCGATCCGTCGACCTGTAGTGTTGCTAGGCAATATAAATATAGACCTACAGTTAGGTTTCATGGAGGACTATTCTATAATTTGAAGCGATATTGCTGTACATTTTAGTTTTCAAATGAAGAAGTATAATTTTCTAGGCAGTATAATACGAATGAATAAAACAAATACAAGAATATTTTTTATTATTTCTGACAAAAGTAGGTATTATTTAGCTGTGGTAGTACTGTTTTCACAATTTTTTTTATTGTATTAGTATTAAAAATCTTTAATATTTAATTAGAAGAATTGTGCATAATATAAATAATATTTTAATAATGGTAACGAATGTTAAATCTCATTTTATATCAAAATAGATTATAAGCACAAATATTAAACATAACCATGTTTGGTTTAGTAGGTAGCCGCAGAAATGTAAGATTTTTATTATTGAAGGAAAACCACATGCATAAATGACACTGACCAATTGTAATTTTGTATATTTTTTTATTATTCATATGTTTTCCAATTGTATAGTTGATCATACTCATTTTCAAGTTGAATGACATATTAGTTGTCAAATATATATTTACAGTGCGTTGGGAAATTTTCTTTTCCTTAAAAAGATAAAGGTCAAATGTACCGGACAAACTATTGAATGCATAAATTATTATATAGGTAAATAATAATAGTAATTTGTAATAGTTTCCCGACAGCGCGTTTGGTGATGAAATATATACATAGAGACAGATGTTGAGCGCGTGCCCCACGAGTCCACAGTACATGATGTATATCACCTTCAGTTCAATTGAAGGATTTATTAATTTATTTTTCAATTAAATCAAATTTATTGTCACTTTCATATGAAGTTATACTCCTCAATTTACTCTTTTTGGAATTGAAATTTCCAAAAGTTTTAAAATATCTTTTTTTTTAATTAAGTTGAAATTGTGAGCCAAAAAATTTAAATTCAATTTTTAATAGAAAAATCGGACGAAATTGTTGATGTTTCGTTCATATAATTGTCAGCTTATGAACCAGACATCCAGCTGAACAACATGTATAATAATCTGACGCGGTCGAGTATTTCAAAATGGCGATATTTTTCTGCATTTTCAAAAATCCGCCATGAACTTGCGTCACATTAGATTCAGTCTTTGTAAAGGGAACTTATTTAGGGGTAATCCGCCGTCGTCTGACGCGACCGTTATATATTATCATACTTCGAATACCAGACACATAGCGCGTGTATACAATATCAACATCTGAGGCGCTCGATTATGTAACTATATGTGTATAATCAATCTGTAATTTCTTTTACATTTTTGAAAATCTGTAGCTCCATTGGTAATTGAAGTGTATACATCATATAAACTTTTTTTCTGTCTAGCAATCCAATATGTCCCCTACTATTGGCATACCACTGACGCGAACACATTAAATTTTCCCCTACCAAAAATTATAATATCCTAAAGAAGCTTCCCATTAAAAATAGAGTGTGCTTATTGCACACGATTATTCTTTCAATAAATAATTATTAATTTTATTTAATTTCCTATAGATATTTTTTTCAGAATTTTCACTTTGATACTACCATCTGTCGTGTTGGTATGCAAATAAAGGGTTCCTAACGCCTTTATCGTTAACGAACGTACTTGTTTTCACCCGAATCCGAGACATTGCGGGGAACTCAACTCCGCGCTTTGTCTTGTCACAAGAGCGAGCGAAGAAATGAAAATAATTTAAATATAATCATTCCCCCAAGTTGGAGTCGAACCCATATCACATATACAGTCGGACGCTCTCACACTGCGCCTCGGTGGACTCATGTTTTGAAATATGCACAATCTGTCCAGTCACTCGTTCTCAGAAATGTATAAAGTCAAATTCTAACTAAGACACAGCGCTTTCTTAGTACATGTCGGTTTCCTTGTACACACGAGTCGCGTCTCAGTTAAAGGAATAGGATTCAAATTATAATAATTGTAGTTGTTTACTATTACTACTATTTGTCCCAGTTTTAAATTTGACGAAGCTGATATTGCCTATATATACTCACCAAATTTAATATAGTATTTAATAAGTTCACTTCAGTATGTTCTCTTTAGTTTTTGTATATCAATAGCGATGATTAAAATGTGTCTGTTATTATTAAATTACCTATCTATAAAATTGCAATATATTCGAAAATATGTTAACTTACTTTAATGGCTTTCTGAAGTTCATTAAGGGACCTGTGTATGAGGGCTAGTAGAATATTGAATCTATCGATCTCATGGAGTAATACGGTCGAAAGCGAGTGTAGCTGTCCCATGTCGTCTGGCACCATGAGCATAGGGTTCACAAGCGCCTTGTCCACTTTGCTGGCCACCGCCGCACGGGTTTGCTCACAAATACGCCATACTATTTCATCTGGTGTATCCCCTCCCCCACCGCCTCCCGCTCTAGGCTGCACGTCTACTATAGTCTTGATAAGGGTGGTCGTCTCTTTACTCTGAATAATAATTTAGATATATAATTATAATCAAAAACTAACTAAAGAAGACTTAATAAGCAAATATTTTCCGCCGTCGACTATATGTCTAGTGGAATAGGATGTCAACGTACTAATTCACAAAAAATCAAAAATAAGTAACTGTTTTATATAAATCCCACCCCTAATATAGATGTATGCTATACACCTATATTCGGGGTGCGATATTGATACACTGTCTGTGTAAAGGCACACAAGGGCATTACGTCTGGTCTCAGGTGTCCAATTATCGATTACCGGATGAGATGAGACATCAAATGAATAGACAGATCTCGCGAATAGCGAATCTCTATAAAAACGGTCGTTGACGTGGTAATAATTAAAAGTTTTTTTTGTCGTAGTTGTAAGTTGTAGTTGTAATGTAAAGTGATATTTTAATATCTGATAAAGTATGGTGGAATAATTTTAATTATAAAAGTGCAGCTAAGGTAATTCAATGCAAAGCTAGTAATGTTTCGTAATCTTTTAGCATCGTTAGCAGTTAATTTTTAACAATATTTTAAAGTGTTATTCGCAACACTTAGGAAATTGAAAAAGACATATTTAGAAGACGTATAAAAATTTGAATCATTTTCAATTACGATGTGTGCAAATAACTTTATAAAAAAAATGTTAAAAATATTTAATAAACAGCATTGTCAAACGATTGTTCGTAGAATAATCTTTGGGTAGCAGAAGTTTGTAAAAGTCCCTCTACAGAGACGCTAACAACAAATATAAGTTGTATTGAGCGTATAAGAATTTCAACGTAGCCGGATGTAGAACGCATGGCTTAGCGGTTAGAGCGCTTGAACGGTTTTCAAGAGGCGCTGGTTCAAATCCCGCTGCGTTCAAATTTTTATATGTCTTTTAGCAGTTCATTTTTTTTACTAAAATTGATTTCACTTACACCACGAAGAGTTTAAATTATTATTTATTAATATAAAATTAATTACTTAAAAAGAACTTACTTCAAATGCAATATTAGCATTATCATGCATCCCAAACACTTCGGGATCTTCAATGACAGGAAGGGTGTCGATATATTCTCGCACAGCGTTTAGTTTGTCTAATCTAGGACAGTAGTAGACTCCGGACGGAGAGTATGTGAAACCTTCTTCGAGGGTTGGCGGTGCGAAAAATTGTTTTAATATTGTGGTAAGGCATCGTTGATCCCACATATCCGTTACTCGGCCTCCATATGTAATTTGGCCTGGAATATAAAAATAAATGTTGAAAGAAAACGTATGAATATTTAATTAAAAACATACTATAGAGGCAGTAATTCTCACTAGTAATATATTCTAAAGCATCCCACGGGATATGTCCAGATTCGCAGAACATCTGCAAGTTTAGAAGAGCACATTCGCGGTCGCTGTTGTTAAACTCGTATGTAATATTCCAACCGAGGGCACCAAACTTTTTACGTTCCTGTATAATTGCATGAAACATGCAAATTCCAAACAGCATCGTGCGCCAATCTTGCTCCAGCACTCCATATAGAAAAATAAATAAATATATTTCAAGAATTTAAAATTAAAACATTTCAAAACTATTATTTGTATGTAGGTACTCCTTCTAAGAGGCCTATACATATACAATATGGGATTTATTTCAGTTAATATGTACCATGGTTTTCGAAGAAGTCTTCCTCCATTTCGATGAGGGCTCTTTTCACATTGGCTTTTAGTCCTTTTGGTGGTTCATTAGTGACCTTTACAGAATTCTGGAGAACGGAGACAGGAAATTTCGGTGTTGGCATAGAACTAAGGTAAAGTCGAAAATCACTGTGTATACTTTGATCGCTGCTCATGTTTGCAACTATTACTTCCAGACTTAGCATCCATGATGCGGCCAAGTGACAATTCTAAAAAATGAAAGCAAATAAATTTAAGAAAAATATTACATATATTTTTCAGACGGAATTTGTTCACACTTTTACTCAGGATACTGTTTACTGGAAATAAGTCGCAAAATAATTCACGTACATTTTGGAAAGTGACAACAGTATATTAGAGATGCCTGTATCTAAGTGTTCAATTAATTACCTGTAAAAATACCCAGTCGCCTTTAGGTTTTCCATTATTTATCAGTTTTTCAGCAACAGGGCCTTGTCCCTGGCCGAGGGATATAGAACGAACGCTATCCTGCTTCCCCATATCAATTGCAAATTTTTGGAAGGCTCCGAACGGATCTGAACCAGTACTCAGGACAAATACTAAAGGTATCGAAGCGGACGTGTCTGCATATCTATGAAATCAAAACTTTATATATCAACTTTATAAGGATAAAGGTATACGAAGGATACTAATATTACTTAATGCTTGAACGGTTTTCAAAAGGCGTGAGTTCAAATCCCACTGCGTTTTATAAGTTTTCTAAAAATATGTTTTCAATTTCCTAAATGTGTTAATAGCATTTTAAAAAAATGTTAAAAATACTATATTGGTATCCGATAGTTTCGGAACATATTGGTTACAGATATTAGATTTTTGAAGAATTTAAGTAAATTTCGGCATTCAAGTAATTTATCAATTTCTTTATATTTCATATTACTTTCATTTAAAATGTCTTAATTGTTTTACAGAATCTGATTTAAACAGCTCTCATTAAGTCTCCGCCAATATCCGAAATTATCAAAACTTTTATATCGGATTCGGTAACGGTTACGGATAATTTTTTATTTCAGATATCTGATAATTTAGGTTACGATTATGGAGCTGCTCAATATGCCTGATATAAAGGGGTAATAAGCACTGAAAGCGCGCAAAAAATAGCTATATATTTTTTTAAAAGTTGTTGTTCTTTGTTTTGTATAGTGAAAGGATCTTTTACTTTTAGTATCCAAAAACTAATAAAAGTAGTTTATAAGCAAAGCTTGTACACCGAAATTGAACTATGACTTTAAAAAGTTTTTAAAGCAATATGTGAAATAGAGCTTATGCAACATTTTACTTTTAATATAATAATGGAGTCTTTTGTGAGTAGATGAGGGTGGTGGGTAGGTGCTATGGGTTGAGTACCCCCATCTATACGGACCGTGCGACATGCACCACCCCGTCACTCCCACCGACGTGATTTTATAGCTTCGTGTTATAGAGAACTCAGTTCTCTCGCTGTCCCGACCGAAGAGGTTGGTACGGCTTGAGACTCAATAACAAACATGGTCAATGATGAAAACTCATGCAAGCTAGGATGTTGGATGATTATTACAAGAATGCCGGAATGCTTTTACTTAACTTTTTATTTTATTTCTCATATTTTCAGGTTTTCCGGCTCATAATAATTAAATTAATGAAACCAATAGAGAGTAGAATTATATTTTTTTATTCATTTAAAATTTCAAATGATCATAAGCTGTGACCATCTGATAACAAATGTATATCATTAACTATGTACAAATATAGTTTTTGTATTCAGTGATTACAATTTGATTTGTATTTTTGAATGATTATGATTTGATATGAAAATTATTTAAAATTTTCTTACGATTATTTTTACTATATTAAGTAGGTACAAGCACAAAATATTTTTTTTTTAAACATATCTAATGCTATACGTACTTAATTACATCTGTAAACATTTAAAATATTCATTTTAATTGCAATCTATAGTGCGCTTAATTATATATAGATACATTTTATACAATCACAAAAGTTTCATACCGCCTACACGTTTGAAGGCACAATCAATACTCGCAAAGCGCATCCCAGGTCCCAGATATTCTATAAATAGGACTAGATATAAGGCGCGTTAATCAATACAGCCTTTCTAGCGTGCCTAGGGTTGATATTGCACAGTGC
The DNA here is from genome assembly GCA_038994665.1 of Podotricha telesiphe. Classification (NCBI taxonomy): domain Eukaryota; kingdom Metazoa; phylum Arthropoda; class Insecta; order Lepidoptera; family Nymphalidae; genus Podotricha; species Podotricha telesiphe. Next base: position 106,236 of record JAOYRR010000014.1, on the reverse strand, counting down.
ATTCATTCTGCGCCGAACCTCCTAAAGGACCTGACGTGATATATAATTTGAGTAAAGTCGAATTTATTATTTCATATATTCAGTTTGTGATTGATTGTGTGGTGATTTATATTATACATGTTTTAAAAATATTTTAATTTTAGATGCAGTTCCGTAATTAAGTATTGTTCAGAATGGCAGATAGCGTAAATTCGGTGAACTACAGTGGTATGAATTTCACTCTCAAAAACGGCATAAATATGCCGGCAGTGGGATGTAAGTCAAATAAAAAAAAATATATTTTTTTTATTACTATCCTCATTAAATATCGTTTGTTTTTAAAATATATTGTAAAGATTTTAATTTTTATTTTTAATATACACTAATTATTTCAGTGGGGACGTTCCGCTTAACAAATTACGATTTGTTATATAGAACAATAGATTACGCCCTCGAAACTGGATACAGACTATTCGGTCAGTAATGGCTTAAATTAACTTTTTTATTTGTTAGGTATAAAGATACCTTGTTATTAAATATATTATTTTAATAGATACTGCATCTATGCATAACAATGAAAAGCACCTGAAGCAGATTTTCCAGAAGTTGCTCCCAGAACATGGCCTAACCCGTGAGGATATCTTTATTACAACAAAGATGAGTATGTGTTTTCAATCATTTTTTTTTATAATTTAAAAATTGATCTACTATGTATAAGAATTAATTATAACTTAATTTATTTGTTCTAGCGCCAACTGCTGACGGAAGATTCGTTAATAATGCGTTTGAGAAGTCTTTGGCTAACATGGGTATGGACTACATCGACCTATACCTCATTCACTTCCCGAGCTCTCCGTACAGTGACCCACAGAACATAAAGCACGCTAAGCTCCGACGGGAGTCATGGCTGGCGCTCGTTAAGCTTTATGACGAATCGAAAGTTCGAGCTATTGGAGTGTCCAATTTCACAGTCAGACATTTGATGCAGCTCTCTGAAGTGATGGCAGTTGGGCCTATGGTAAACCAGGTATTGAAAGTTGAATTTATAAATTGTTCATTTATTGCGCAAAAAATGTATATATGTTTTATACTTTGTCGAATATTTACAGATTGAATGGCATCCTTACTACCATCAACCAGAGATGATTCAATATTGCTGTGACCACAATATTAGAATCCAGGCTTACAGCTCCTTCGGCGGATTGTCCTTAGGCAACCGCGAACTGATTGAAGATCCAGTAGTGACGACCATTGCTCACAAGTACCATGCTACGGCATCTCAAATTCTCCTCTTGTGGGCTTTGCAAAAGGGCGTGGCAGTGATTCCGAAAGCCTCGAATCCTTACCATATTAGGAAGAATAAGCAACTTCACTTCCGTCTCTCCGAGAGGGACGTTATGACTCTTGATGAATTGAGCATCAAGAACGTGAAGTACTCATGGGATCCGACTTGGGTCGCATGAAGATTGCGGAAGTACTCTGATATTTTTTTGGAAATATCAGGGATCCTTATAAACATCAGACGCATAAAGTTTTTCTCTCCTTGGTTCATTTTAAATCTGCCTCATCGTCTGATCGTTTTACCTTCATACAACGAGGATTAATAATTGAAATAATTACTCTCAATATATGTATTTGTATCCTCTATTAATATTGTGTCTCGCAGCTAACTCAAATAGAGTAGCATATATGTGTCTAAGTGTCTAAGTGTGTAGGATGTTGTGAAACCCTACATCTATATGTTAGATTAGAATTTGATGTACTATATATTTTACCTATATGTATTTAATATTATTTATCATTCTCATTTTATTGTAGGTTTTTGTTTTGATCGAATTTAACCGATTCTCCAATCCGCCTACTCTACTCTATCTCTAATATTTATTTTTTATTTTAGGTCCTATATAATTTTAAACTTTGACCAAATCCTTTTAAACATATATAACATTATTTTTATATAAACTTTTAAAAATATAAAAATTAAGGCTATCACGTTTTGCTTTATCTTCGAATAGTTCCTACAAAGATTTTACTCTTACAAGGTATCTACATTTATACCCTCCATTTCCATATTTAAGGAACAAAACTACTTTTCTTATTCAATTTTATTTTAGAGGTATATGTTTGTTTATATTTTATTTCACTTATGCAATGAGTTATATTTAAATAGACTATAAGATGTTTTGTGTCTATCGTAATAAACGTCGTGTATCAATTCTTGATGTTCAATGAATGTGTGTTACTTTGTAACTTTAAGCAAATTATAAACATTAACACGTTATCTCTTCGAGGGCAAAAAGAGAAGCGTAATTCTTATAAATGATAATCACTGTATACGATATCCAATACTCATATCTTATCTCAATAAAGTTGTATCTGTGTTGTGACTAACGATTCGTCTTTTATTTACCCTACACTTTTTTCCTGGAATTACATATCAACTAAACCTATTTTAATACTATGCCAAGCGAATTAAGCATTTTGATAACACTAACTAATACATATTAGTACATTGCTTAGTTGAGCGAAAAATCATTTAAAAACTATATCTATATACATTTGTAATATAAAGCGTATTGCTGAGCCAACCACTAACTTATTATATTTAATATGATAATACCTTATTGAATGTCAATTATTATAATGACATATGACCTAAAAAATTTTAATTATTTGTGCTGTGATAGATAAGAATTGAATACTCAGATAATGTGCAAGATGCATTTTCACACTCAATACTGTTTAACGGATTGTTTATCATCTAATCGATTGCGTTTTATATAAAATAATAAAAAAAAGCAAGTTTTTATTGAATTTATTAAAAAGGTATAGCATAAATAATAAATAACTAAATAATATTTATATCCGATTCATATCAATAGAAAATAATTAGTGTGTTAGTAACAATATTTCTTTATAAATTATGTTGGTAATAGTTATTACATATTTATTTTATAGTAGTTGTACTGCGGCTGTCAAATATATATATATATATATATATATATATATATATCTCGGGTCTGTCACTCTGTGAGTTATTTGCGTCGAGTCTACAACGCACTACGCGTGCGTATAATAATGCCTTCACAATGCTGTTGCGGCTGCCGCGGTTCTGCAGCGCCTCAGAAATGTTCGCGGACACAGGGGTAGACGGATTTTATGCAATAATGTACGCATTAAAGAAAACTTTTCTTTGAATTATAATGAAAAATAATATATTTTACATATATACACAGAAATATAGATAGAGAAATTTCTTAAAACACATATGCTACAAATATGTTGTATAATCTGGCATAATTTAGGCAGTGTGCGAGATCTTGCATGTAGTTTTTTTATGAAACGGACGAAACGGAAAGAAATAAACTAAATTACTCAAATCAATTGTGCTCATTACTTACTTACTCGCTATAATAATTTCTATATGGTACTATCTACGTGATATAAATAAAAACATACGTGTGAAACTACAACTGTATTATTATTAACAAATTTATAACAACTTCTCTAATTATTTACATAGATATTCGATTTTACAATTTACAATCTCATAACAAATTCTATTCGAAAAGTAGAACAAGTTACTTACAAAGTGTTTAGTTGAACAGTGGGACTCTCAATGAACACAGGCCCCAAGCTAGTGCTTACGTACTGGGCTATGGCAAACACTAACTTTTCTTCTTTTAAACTTTTAATTAACATCAACTTTTCAAACGAATTTAGACGTTGGTCCCAATTTACTTTAGGAGTCGTTGAGTCTTTTTTGTTGATATGAATATCCTATACAATAACAAAATTATTTACATGTTTATGTATTACAACATCTTATACATATTCATTTTAAAGTTTAGATAAAAAAATGCAATACAATATTACCAATTAAAATAATGCATCTCAAATACAAAAAAGTACTGTTATAAGTTAAAATATCATAAACTTTCAATAATTATTATCCAATATTTACATATTTTTTACTTAATAATGTATTATAGTTGTTTTGTATAGTGCAAAGTATATTTTAAATAATATATACATGGTCCGTACCAAAGAAAAGGTGCCAAGCTTAACAGGAATTTTCTTTAGACAGTCAGCGGCGAGTCCTACAAAGCTTGCTTCATTGTCTTGTAGATGGTTGACAGCGAGCCACATTTGATCTGTGAGGATATCTATTGCCGGCTTCTTTGGGAGTGCCTATTAAATATAATATTTTATATAATACAATATAAGATTTAAGAAAGTAATTTTCTTATTCAATATATAATGCTGTAATTGACTATTTTACGCCTTTTTCAAATCATCGCTACATTTTTTTTTATAGTTGGTAGAGAAAACCCAGACACTTCGTTCTCCACTTTGTGGAACCCAACGTCACGCTTTGTTTTACCACAGTAAAGAAATAAAAATAGTTTAAATAAAATCATTGACTCCAGTGGGAATCAAACGGACAACCAATCGGGTGTCCAGTCAGACGCTGTCCCACTGCGCCACAAAGATATCACGGTGGCCCTTGGTCAAAGAATATTGACTTATATGTACGATATAATGGACCTAAGTATACAAAGCGAGTAAAGGTTGAAAATACATTAACTTACAACTTTGGTAGCAGCCGGTCCCCTCAGCACGAAGTTCCACTGATCCAGTAATACTTTCCCAGCATGCAAGTAAATGGCCATGTTGAGGAGAAAACTGAACACTAGCTTGTGCCTCTCAAACAGTCCACGTGACACATTACGATATACCGAGAGTGTGATCTCACGGTGCAAAATTTCCAGACGTTCCTCCAAAATATCGCATTTCTCGCTTTTCTCTATGACTATGTTGAATACCTGTATAATATAAATTGAGCTTAGAGCTATTATTATTTTTATGCATTATATATAACAATTTAGTGTATCGGACTCAGGCCGTAAGTGCATAACGGAATGTCTGGACTCTACGTTCTCTCTATCTACTCTGCCATGCGGGAAAAAACGAAGCTGATTATATATAATTGTTTATTCACGTTATCAAAAACGAACGAAAGAGAGAATTTAATAATAATTAAATTTTGAATTTAATACAGTTTAAATTGTATTACTGATACAATTCATACAAAAACATTTTGTGGTATCTAAGTTGAACAATCTTGTGGGTTGTTTCATGTTAACATAACAAAAGTAATTAACATTTATACCTGATTAAAGTATTTCAGCGAGAATTGGTACATAGGGTCTATGTCGGCGAGTTGCGCCACCACCGCGAAATAGAGGACCGCGCCGCGCGTCATCACTTTCGGCGGTACTTCTCTCGTGCAGCCGATATTCTTATTTCCGTTGCTTCCGTTTCTTCCAGTCGTGCATTTATAATTTCTGATGTTTCCTACAATATTATTAAATAAAAATGTTTAAATCCAACTAACTACATTGAAATTATTATAATCATCCGTAAAATCTAACAAAGTTACCTTTTGCTTTCATTTTAATGTCTCAATAAGTTCTTCGTCATCCAAAATATTCCCAGATGATGCGTATAGGAGACGCAATAATATTTTGTCTTCAATTTCTAGTAAAGTGGCTTTGTCTCTTGTGTTGATTCGTACAATAAGTTCCGATCTTTGCAACTCTAGATCTGGTCGCTCTAAGCGTACGACATCCCTGCAATAATAAATAAGTGAAACAAATACTTTCGTCCTATCTTTATGTAAATTATGCTAGGACAGAGTTATTTGAAATATATATAATATTTGTGTGTAGTGTTTCTGTCGTTTTGCACATCGGCACAAGGATATATCCTTATTAAAGTTTATAAATTTAATTTTCCGTTCATTTAAGAGACCCAACTAGTAATTAGTTGAGTGCATAGTGCCACATTATATGTAACAAAATAATATAATTTCTTCAAATGGAAATTGAATCCACAATCAGACGCTTCCCAAACACACCACGACGGCGATAGATTTCAGCTTAACTTTGTTTGCTTATAAGTAATCGTAAAAGTACTTTCATTTGACTTACGCTAGTAACTGATCTTCCAGTCCTGACAGAGTGACAGTGAAGTTGACGAGGGTAACTTGTATGCAGATTTCAGGCAAATAGTGTGGGTTGGCCAATTTCGTTGTCAGATATAGACGGAAATTGGTATCGTATTCAATGTCGCTATCGCCCAAGTGGATAAGAAGACGACCAGCCTGAAATGTACAGGAATATAATTAAAAACAATTACATTAAAACTATTCGAAAAATATATTATATTAAGAAGTTTACTTTAAGCATATAATATGAAAATTTCAATATAAATTTAATATCATATGCATAAAATAAAGTAAAGTTAAGTTTCAATAATTGCTCGTTAAAATAGAAAAAAGAAAGAAATACTTTATATGAGAAAATAAAAAATGACACCATTCTTTACCTGTAAGAATGTTTGTTTCAGTAGGACAGGCGACAGAGTGGCCTCGAGGGTTTCCCCCAAGTCCTCAATGAGCATTGGCCAACCCAATCTAATGCAGTTCTCTAGTATACGCAGATAAGATGGATCGTTCAACTTCGTTATTTGCAACCCTTTATCACGTTCCATATTTTTTATCCATCTGTTGGCCTAGTTGGCAATAAATTTAAACACTTATTAAAAGTAACTGTATTAAATTAACCTTAAGACACAAAAACAGAATAAACAAGCAGACGATATAGGACGACTGTTTCTACGGCTTATTAATCATAAATAATTCCACTACTACTTGTGAAAAATTTGGAAATGTTTAGCCAAAATGCAAAAGTCATGCAAATATACATAGTTTGATACTTGAGTAATCGTTTATGTCACTTGTATTTATTAAACACAATAATATAAATGCGAACATCATATATGACAAATACGTTCAAATTATTTTTGTAATAAAGCAAATTAGCACTAGACTTGTCTGTGAGACACCTTCATACATATTATATAACTAGCGACCTGCTCGCGGCTTTGCCTGCGTACACTACATGACTGAACTACTTTGTTTTTTCGCCCATCCGAATTCTCACTTAAATCATAAACTTTGCTTAAATTTATAATTTAAATGGCTATAACTTATTTATTCAAGAATGCATTTAAATGATTTTTTGAGATAAGCGTGCACAAACAAACAGATAAACAAAAGGGAAAATTTAAAACCTATTACATTGATAAATCCCTCAAATAATATTATTTTCATATATCTTCCATGTACAGACAGCGATAATTAACATTTTTATTATATATATGGATATAGATGAAAACAAACATTCTACAAATAGAAAAAGAATATGAATAGAAATCAATGGATCACACAAACCGCATAACAAAAAAGTTTTAGTTAAAAAAAAATGCACAATGTGCATAATATAAGCATATATGATGCATATGCTACAACAAGTATATAGCATTAATAGGAACACGGTAAATATTTAGTATACCTGTTCCTGTGGATCAATGGTTAGGGGCCACCTTCCGGCGCGAGTCACCAAGATACCATTTTCAGTGGACACCGCGTCTCGAGGCAATCCTTGTGCATTCCACGTTCGTATAGTAAACGAATCTGCCATTACCGTAATGAGACTAAAAGTAGTAAGTAATAAGTTAATAAAATTGTAACATTAAAATATGAATATTTTATTTTATTCACTTATTATTCTTATAAATACTTTTATATGTAAGTCTAAAATATGTTACAGGACCAAGCATTGATGTTTTGGTAAAGAACGTGTTGAATAATGTCATAATTTTGAATTGAAATTGACATAATTTTGACTTTAACCAGATTAGTATAATTCGGTATTAGAAAATACAGTTCCTGTTATAAATTAATCGAAGAATAGACAATGTCTACAATGTTAACAACAACAAACGCAAACAAGAATATTTTCAATTAGAATATTTTCTACAAACAAGAATATTTGATGGATAATAATTACTCGAACGTATCGGAGGAAGGTATTTCTAATTCGTGACATTGCTCCACCCATTTGATTTCAAGTTCTCGTCGATAGTGTGACGGAAATGCGCCGAAATACGCAATGCAACCTGAAGCTATTATTATATCACCGGTTGTACATTTCAGTCTAAATGTTGCTGCCTGAAACATAATTAATAACATAATTTTATTAATAATAATATAATATATATATTAATAATATAAAAACAGCTCACGTATAAATAAAATTTAAACATCAAATTTAAAGTAATAATAGTCGAATCAAATGGTTTACAAGAAAAAGACAATTGTTTGTTGTATATACAAATGGGCGTTTTCATTGTAATATAACAAATATAACAGTTACTGTACCTTAACGCCTTCTTCCCACCGCGACTTTTCATCGGCAAGTGCTTGTGTGAGCTTGCCGGCGCGCATGAGTCGCGCTGCGGCTAAGTCCACATCAGCTTGCAATTTTAAACGTTCATCTTCCACAACCTGTTGTTGGAATAATAGTCAGTTATGTAGAGGCATCAAAAACATTTCCTATATAAAAAAAATATTTTTACCTTTAGTTCATCCATCATTTTAGCTAATTGCGCTTCGATAGCTTCAACTTCTTTTTGTTTAGCGCGTAAAACTGCCATCACACTTTTCAAGATTCCAGCAGCTTCTTTATGTCTGAAATATTGAAATATTTAGTAAGTTATTCTCTTAATAACACAACGCTTCTATGTATTTACTATAACAATAACAAAATACTATAAAACTTAATTATTTCTAACAAAAGCCGATATTATTTCTACTTTATAAATGTGCTTGTTCATATTAATTACGATTGTGCTATTATGAAAACTGGAACAACGTTACTTGAGAATTTTTGGTTCGACAACTCTGAAGACTTTAGAATACATATCAATAGCTTGCACCCACAATACCATCGAACGACACACCTGGAATTTTTTACATGATATACTAGATATCCTAACGACAGACACATATATATTTATATTCACCGTTAATTTAGTTTTATTTATAAATAACCTTTTTTTTAGATTCTAGCCTTTCCTAGAACATAGTGTCTTGACACTTTCCGCCTGGATCCGAGACTATGCGTGTAGGGTCTTATCACCGGTGCGGAGAAATTAAAATAATTTATATATAATCATCCCTTCGCGTGGGAATCAAAACCACCACCAATCGCGTTTACAGTCAGACGCTGTCCCAGTGCGCCACGATGGCCTCAAATATATATGCTATATATAATCTATTTTATAAAACTAAAACTATTATTTAATCATATGCACTACGTATAAAACAAGTATCTAATACAAAATTGAATATTTTAATGAAACTTCAACTAAAATTAAAATGTTATGGCAGTACCTTGGAAACTTTAACAACAGTGTCAGGATTAAAGTCCTTATGCGTTAAATACACTTTTATTTTCTTGAGGGTTACATCTGGTATATGATCCTTGTCGTACTCTTCCAGGTTCCGTATAAAATTTACATCGGCTAGTAACTTTTTAGTAGAGTCCCAATCTGGTCTGCAAAGCACAAAAGCATTAAATAATAATAATTTGCCAACTAATTATTACATATAAAAATAGACGGTAAGAAAAGAAAACAATGCAATGCTAGCAAATTATTATTGTAATGTATATGTATCAGAACTTAGTATGCGAGACACTCCGTTCATCTACTTTCCGCCCGAAATCGAGACATTGCGCGCTTTGTCTTAGATGGCCCCAGACGAAGAAATTAAAATAATTTAAATATAACTATATTCCCCCAAGTGGAAATAGAACCCACACCAATCGTGTTTACAGTCAAACGCTTTCCCACTGCGCCACGATTCTGTTACTCTGTTTCAAATTAATGTATAAAAATTAAATAAAGCGGCTTAGTACTAGATGTATACGATGAACATAATATTAACTAACTTAGCACCAAGAAGTATGCAGACTGGTTCCATTACGAATCGCACAAGTGCCGGGGGTTTCTGAAAAGCCTTCAACTCATTAATGTCAGCCTTATTCAGTGCCTTCAGTGCGTTTTGTGCGGCCTCCATTGCTGGCATCGCCAAGGCGAGGTCGGCTTTCGCTTCGTCAGCGATTTGCTTCACCTCCTCAGCTTTTTCCTGAACAATGGCAATAACTGAGATAAGGGCACATTTTAATTATAATAGAACTCCCTTAAATACTGATTTAATTTTTTTTTTTTAACTATAATGTATTATATTGTTAAACATATCATTATAGAAGATAACAACAGTGTAGCGGTCATTACTATATTAAAATCAAAAATTCATATTACCACCAAAATTTTAATAAATATAAAGAAATAATTGTGAAGATTGACTGGAGAGGAATAGTAAAACGTATAATTATTATACACAGCAAAAAATTGGCTATGCACAAAAATAACCCAATTCTATCGTGTATTTTAAATAGGAAAAAGGAAAATATATATTATTGTTAAATTTTTATCACAAAACACTAATTATATAGATATTGACTTTACATACCTTAGCATCTGCTTCATCTTTCATGACTGCTTGTTTGACTTCATCAGCAGCTTTTTGTTCCACTTTCAATCGCGCCACTAACGCCACACCCTATAATTAATATAATAATATTTAAAATTTAAAAAAATATGAATTAAATGTATCTAAATTATACTCACTTCTTCTGCTTTTCTTGCTAATACTGGTTCCATTTCTCGAACTTGTTGCTCCATTACGCCGACTACTTCGTACGTTTCATATAATTTCTATATTTTAACATGTACCTTATTTATTAGCTATACATAACAAACATAGACACACACACACACACATATATATATATATGTGTGTGTGTACGTCTATGTTTGTATATATATATAAATATACATCATAATTTCATACATAAATTTGATTTAGGTTTCATTATATTTATAATTATTTCTATATAATTTCATGAAAGTGCGAAATTCACCTGAAGTCCACAAGAGATTCTATCTCTTCCCCGTATAATGTCCTGCTGTTTCTTGTCAAGCAACGAAAGGTATAGCTTAAGCAAGTCAAGGTAGCTACTGGGCGTCGTGTAAAAGTGCCGGCGCATTTCATCGTATAACCGTTCTGTCATCACGTCTACATCCTAGCAATTAGTAAAATTATTACTATTAATAATGTATTTTTATTTTTACTCATCACAGGCATTACGCAGGCCAGGTACCCTTACCTGGTAAGCAGAGAAACTCTAAATTAGAGGATTTTAATGGATGGTGGAACTTAAAGCCGTGCTTCAATTCATCATACTAGGGAAACGAATTAAATTTAAATATCAGCATTCCCCCTTATGTAGATGCCCCCCACAAACACAGCCGTTACAAAAAAGAGAATTTGCCTACAACGTCACGATGGCGTCAGAAAAGTTATTAATAAATGATTGCCGTGTTTATGTGCATAGCTTATAATTGTAGAAAACATCTGTACATCTAAATAACATTAAAAAGTAAAGTGTTATTATAGTAAACCTGATGCATAGAGACTGTAAGTGTCGATATCCTGTCGATTATATTTTCGTCGTCTAGTGGTTGGAGACATTGTTGTGCTACAGATTTTAAAGCTTCCGGTGGCCATTTTGTGAACCAATCTATTGTGCAGCAATTTACTAAGGACGGAAACATCCGGCAACGACGTCTGGAATAATAGAATAGTGAAATAATAAAATTAAAATTGACAATTCATTTTGTTTGGCACATGTAAAGTATTTATTTGTTGTCCGTTTTATATCTATTATTCAAATAATAAATTTTACAACAAATTATTTGTAAGTCAAGAAAATTTCGTATTTATATGAGAAGGCATTTTTTTTGTTTATGGACAATACAGTTTACATAAAGTACTAAGATTAACTTCCAATTAGTAATTGGCTGCAAATACTAAATATTAAACGGGACGACGAATCGTATTAAGTATAAAAGAATGCTTAATACCAAGTGACAAGGACTCACGTAAAAAAACATATTAAGCGGGTAACCATATTAAATGGGATCGAATTAAAAGGCTGTACTTAGATATTTACCTGAAAGCTTCTCCCACAGGGCTCATACAAATACAAAGATGCAATTTACTGCGCACTCGGTTTATAAAGAAGTAGTATACAGAGTCTCGGTCGCCTGGATTAATGCCAGATTTTGCAGCATCGTTTCTGCATCCCGTCTGTACTTGTTCGTAGCTATCGCCTTCGAATAAGTTAGGGACTTCACCTATAGAAAGTTATAAAAGCTAATTATTTATGTTTGAGGCGTTTAGTTGTGAGTTCGATTCCCACTAGAAGGAATGATTTAATAAATATTGTTCATTTCTAGGCTCCATTAATACAAAGCACGGCGTTGAGTTTCATACGACAGTAGGTTCTCTCTATCTACCCTGCTATGCGGAAGCAAGTTGAAAGTACATATTTACATGATATAATCATAATATTTTGCAGTATTAATATGTTTTTTTTATTCTGATAGAGTATTTTCTCAAAGTCTTGCTTAAGTCATAAAAAACTAACTAAAATTTACAATATTATGCTAATTTTATAAAATACTCTTCTCGTACCTGAATTAAGCATATTGTTGATATCTTCAAGGAACTCTTCCTTAGTAATTTGCGTGTCTGTGAAGAGGAACACCGTGTCTTCGTATGAGACGCCGGCGCGCATGTACATGTTGCGCAAGTCGTCGTGAAATTCCGGCGTGTCGTAGTTGCGTTTTAATTCCATACCCATGCACCTAGTATTATTTTAATTAGCAATAAATATAACGTACCTTAATAATAACAAATACTCTTGTACAGAGTGTAACATTCAATTAATGAAAATAATTTTAATTTGACTTCGCGTAAGCGTGTGTCTCTACGCAGTAATTTAAGCTACAATCTGCGACATTACATTTATAAATTTTATACGTGCTGTTATAATATTTAAGGTAAAAGTTTTATATATAGAAAATAATTATAAATTTAAGTTTAAGTTCTCCAAGAATTTTAATAAATATCCAAGATCCAGGTCGAGGAAGTCTATGTTTAGTAACTATAACTACAGTAAAGATGTCACTGATGTAACATTTCAGGTCTGGACGGATAAGGGTATAGGAAAAATAATCTTATTTTTAGATAATTACTCATATTTATAGATAATTTCGGTTATGGATGTTACATTTCTGAGGAATTTGAATAAATTGCGGCCTCCTATTTGTCAATTTGTTTTCGTAATATTAATATTAGTTCTATCCCAGGTGCAATTCTTTTTGAAATAATCTATTATTGAAAGCTGTCATTTAGACTCCCGCCCAAATCTTAAATTATCCAAAACTAGATAACGGTGATGTTGCTGCAGAACACTCACTTGCACTCATTAACATGTCCAGCCAGGGTGGCCACGGAGCGCCGGCCGGAGCCGCCCGGCCCCACCATGAGGCAGTGTCCCCTCTCCGCCCGCAGCACACGCGCCACCCGCGCCACATGCTCCACCGCGTCACGGAACAATACCAGGTTCATTTCCGCACGCGCTGTCGAGTTGTACTCTTCTAAGTATTCCTTTATAGAATAACATAATAAGAGAATTAACAAAAGTTTATATGATATTTCTCCATATACTTTCCTTTTAAAATTAATTATATTAATCACAAATAACTATCCACCTTTAAAACAACCATTAATTTTTCAATATCGGGAATTTCTTGATATGTTCTATTTTCCTTTGGTGTTGCAGAATTTAGGAAATCTCCAAAAAGTAATAATGGTGGATGTTCAATGATGGCTTCATCAGGTATTTCAAGTATTGGTTGTTGAAAGAATTTCTGACAGACAGCGCTCATCAGACGATAAAAATAACTTTTATCTTCAATATTAATGAGCCGATCATGGAAAACACGCAGACATTCGTGGTAAAAACAAACTGCAATACACATAGTAACAAAAAAAATAATAAAAAATTTTGAAATATAAAATATATATATAAATTAATTTGGAATCTGTCTTTCTATATGATTGTTCATTGTGTTTTCTTATTGCGCCATTAAATTGTAAAATATCTTTGTATATATATATATAATAAGTGCGTGCAGAGCTATTGATTACTGACCTCAACGTTTAAAGGACTGTATTACAGCTAATAGAGACCACTTTGAATATTTTTTATATATTCTTAATGGTTTTACATTAATGTATTAAACTAATAAATGTTACCTACAATAAAAAAGGTTGTTTTTCTTTGTAACAATATTCATGGCAAGACTAAATACATATATATTGTATCACAAAAATATTGTACAACGTACCGTAACATAGCTTGCGGTAACCGCATGTAAGCGGCATTGGCTTGCAACACTCCTTGCATTGACTTTGACAAGTCTCTCAAGTTGAACACGTAATGCGACTTGGCAGGCGTCGGCAACAACTCCGAACATATCTTTAGATAGATTTCCACCGCCGCATTCACTATAGGATCACTGAGCACAGATACTTCTGTTACAAAATCTTCCATGTGACCTGACAATATGGCCTTTGGAGAAAAAATATGGAAATGTAAAACAAATAAATTGAAATAGAAATTCCACATACACGTAAAGCCGCTTTACGCTTTTTTCCGCATAGCAGAGTAGCTTTAGAGAAAACCTTGTGTCGAAACACTCCGCCCCTATTCGAGACATTGCGTGTTGAGTGACACGAAGACATAAAAATAATTTAAATACATTCATTGCTCCAAATTAATTAACTTCTTTAATTTTCATCATTGGGTGTTGTTCTTCACGTCTATTATTTTTATATAACTACAAATATAGTGTAAAATACCATATTTCATCAAATTAAATAATTTCCTAATTAAATTAACATTACAGTAGTCACCTTAAATATAGTTTTCATTGCATCAGCATTAGGAGCGGATATGTAGAACATAGCAAAGTGTCGTACAAAGCGCGTGGTGAGGGGGTTGCGGCCGCCTCCGGGCGGTGCGCACGCGCATGACAACACTACGTCTAATATTTCCTTCCAATAAAGCTTATCACGATCATATACACCACCAAAGTCTAGGAACTGTCTGTAAAATGTATATTTTCCATTCATATTTCTACCCATTATTTCTTATTTAAATGACACATTGGTATAATAATATATTTTAACCTAAGTAATTCAATTGTAGGTTGAGCTCCATACACATCTAGTCGAGGCATATTAACGTCGTCAATAAATATTATTACTTTTTTCCCGAACGGTGCCCCAATAGCCTTCTTTGGTCGCTTTTCTAGACGCAACTCAATCACTTCCTGAAATTATTAGTTCATGTTTTTAACAGCGAACAAGATATAAACAAAATGTATATCTCAGTAGTCCTTAGATCAAATATTTTTATTAAAGTATTTGGAAATAACGAGAACATTCAAAAGAACAACAGTGTTATTCACAATTAAATAATATATGAAAGTGGCAAAATAAACCGAAATTCTATTAAAGTGAATAAACAACCTGAGTACGTATACTACTAGTTTGTGCAGAAAAATTTAGTATCACTGGAATGAATATGCCGCTTCCTGACATTCTCTTTAAGATTTCAGCAGCTATGCATGTTTTTCCAACGCCTGTAAGTTTAAATTTTATCAATACCTTAACGTACCATAATAAATATTTCAAATATCATAATAATACAAAAAAAGCGAGTAAATGTTGTGTGTATACCTGTACTTCCTGTAAACATGACTGGCTTCCCGACAGAAAGAAGTTTTTGAAATAAATATCCATAGCGTACAGTGTCTATGGTCGGCACGAGTGTTTCAAAGAAGGGCCGATTGCAATCATATATAAATTCCGGTATTATTTCCGCCCAAACCTTAAGCTTGCGTTGTTTCGTGTCCATAAACATATCAAAAAAGTTAAATCCTTGAGGAAAGCTGCATATAAAACATTTGCATTACACAACAATTAAAATACACTATTAACTAGTAAATTATTTCAATGAACACTAACTATTCAGATTCTTCATACGACTCAAATTGCCTTTTGACGACTTCTTCAAAAGGCTTTCGGTTGACCTCAAGTATATTGCCACCGATGCACCATACATAGCAGAATATGAAACAATGCGCTATATAGACTTTTACAGCGGACTTATCGGTGAATCTGTCGCCAGGTTCCGCCAATAAGGCACCGAGTAAGCAACACAGTGCTACGACTTTACTAATATCAACCTATTGAAAAATAATTATTATTGTAAAGGAAATTCGTTACAATAAACCGTATTCTCAAAACGAAAAAGAAGTCATTTTCAATCTTTTACATGGACTAATTAATAATAATTAATAAATTTTAAAATGGTGTCTCATACTTGTTTGATCCCAACACTGCATTTTAAATTAACATGAATGATTCCAACTTCGAGCATCTTAAACAGTTCGTATAGAAATTCACTATTTTCTTGGTTAAATAGGTTTTTCTCCACTCCCTCGTCGAGCCAGGACTGTACATATGGCAGATACCCTAATTCGTTAGGGTCTATGTACACCATGCCACAACGCGACACCGTGGCTGGGGACGCTTGAGCTAAGTCGCCAACCTTTACAAAATATATAATCCATATTATAAGACCCAAATGTGTGACAGCGTCTTACTACGCGGTGGTTGTAGATTCAATTATAATTTAATTATTTTCATTTTTCCTCTCTCGTCAACAATACAAAGCGCGGCGTTGAATTCTGCCACATAACACGTTATATTTCGAGTCCAGGCGGAAAGTGGGGTGCTAAGTGACTTGCCGCTAGATTTGAAAAAGTGTAAAGTAGTATTTTAGAAATTAAATATAGTGGGCATTTGGTAGTCTTTACAAAAAACAAACTTCATTTAGTAAGTAAGTAATAAGTAGAATAAATTCAAATAATTTTAACGAACTATATTATAAAAATCGTAGTAAGGGCTAGAATATTTACTTAAATACTCATTTAATATTCATTAGTAGACGAAAAAAAAGATATATTCAAAATATTATTTTATATGAATTACCTCAAAAAGCATATGAACATATGGAGTGAGTTTAATTCGCTCCGAGTTGGAAAGACAAAGCATTTTGTTGTCATCAAGCACGGTGTTCATGTTTTCTATCCATACGGCGTCCACTGGTCCATCGCATATTAGCCACTGGTGATCCTCGTTTTCGCTCTGAAAATAGTGTTATTTCTTAAATTACTTTAATTAACTTTTATTAAACATTTCTTTTTTAACAGCTTCATACTTTTTTGGCATACCACGGTACTCAGACAGAACATAATATCAAGACAATCTTTTCTCAACTTTTCACCAGAATTCGAGACAGTGAGTATCGAGTGGCGGAATTCAACGCCGCTCTTTGTCTTACCGGCGTGGAGAAATAAAAAAAAAATAACGTTCCCCCAAGTGGAGATTGAACCATCTACCATCGCGTTTACAGTGAAATGTGGAGCACCACTGCGCCACAATAGCCTCAAAATATCATTTAATTCAATCAATCTTTATTCACAGCTAATTTCATACGTATATATGTATGATTCCTGCCACAAGAGAAGCGACTTAACGCACCACGTTATCTACCGTGCGCAAAGACGATTTATAGATATCTCTAGCGCTACAGGGCCTGAGGTGGAAGTAAAAGGGTGCCATCGAAGCGCTAGGGAAGCGCGCAGACGCGTTAGTTGTCACTCCTTACCCCGCGCACGCGCCGCGCCACTCCTCGGTACAAGCGAGATTTAACATTTTTATTTTGTTCATTTTCATAAAATATCATTATGTTGATGGTTTATGACGTTTTAACAAGTATGGGACAAGTAGTGTAGTTTTGATAGTACGCAGTTCATAAAGCAAATTGAACGATAATCTTCCCACTGGGATATCATTTATGAACAGTGACAGTCACTCAAAATAATTACGTTGAAAGTTAAACAAATAAAAATTAAATATTATGTATTACAATTTATATACGAAAAATCCTGAATAGATTATACAGATTATGCCTATTCTGTGAACTACTGACGCTTGTCAAGTCACTTCATTCATGACGCGTACTATATATTTATATTAAGCTGTTACTGTTACAAGTTTGCTGTTATAACAAACTATAAAAAGTTAAAAATAGTAAATATCAAATATTATTATTATTACCTGTACTGCAGTCCTTAATGATAACGGAAGGATACCATCGTGCCATTCAAGAGTTTGCAGATTCACTTCGCCGTAGAGTTCACCGATGCTAAGGCTTTTTGGATTCATTATATATTTATGAACAACTTGATATTGAGCGCCTTCCACGCCGTTTTCACATAATCTTGTATAGGTGTCGCCTAAAGTCTAAGGTTTTATTTAAATAAATTAAATGGTTTTGTTATATTTAATGGAGGTCATCGTGGCGCAGTGGGATAGTCTTAGTGTAAACGCAATGAATTGTGGGTTTGATTCCGACCAGGATGAATGACTGCATTTCAATTATGTTTACGTCTTTAAGCAAGACAAAAGCGCGTCATTGAGATCCGCCACTCAACACACAATGTATCGAGATTTGACGGAAAGTAGATAACGAAGTGTTTTGACAGTAGATTTTTTTTCCGACATAGTTAAAATGCTGTTGACCCTATTGGTCTTGACAGCGACACCAGGGAGGTGAAGAGGGTGCTGAATCCCTGCTTGAGAGGGGTCAACGACCACAAGGGCTCCCCATGTGGGGCAAAGACTTCGGCTTGCGTCTTTGAAGGAGTGAGTTCGGGTAGAACACTAAGTTCTGTCTGCCTACTCTTATATGCGGGAATAGGCGTGAAGCTTCTGTTAAGTTAGTAGTAGTAGTCAAGTTAAAAATATTGTACTTACGTGTAGAACAATAGTTTTGCCACCACCCGTCGGCCCTACGAGCATCACACCCCATCGCACTATCATTGTTTCATGTAACTGAATCACTTTACGAATTTGAGCCTCGATTATTTGTAACTTTCTACCTAATATTATTTCTCCTGAAATGAAAACATTTATTAAATTACAAATTCAAATCCTTTTAATGAAGGACGGTGTGTGGTACGAAAATATTGTAGTACGAATACGAATCCGGATACGTGTGCAAGTTTTCAAGCAAATCGGGACGGTAAGTAGTGTGAATAGCGGATATGACTTCATTGCACGGCTTCTGCTACCAGGCAATGTATATAATGATTATCATAATGCTAAAAATATAAATGAAATACAGAACGAATGTAGAGACTATCGTGGCGACAACGTACAATTGTAAAATATTAACGCAATTGGTTGTGGGTTCGATTCCCAGTAATTATTTTAGTTTCTTCGATCTTTCAAGAAATTCAAAGCACGGCGTTGAATTCCACCACTCAACACGCAGTGTCTCGATGTCGGGCAGAAAGGTGGAGAACGGAGTGTCTTGACACTAGGTTCTCTCTGACTAACCTGCTATGCGGGAAAAAACGAGAAACTACAGAATAAATTGTTATTGTACCACATTAATTAAGATTAGTTATAACAAAAAACGCTATTATTTCTAAAAACCTAAGAAAATTTTTAATCTAATATTTCTTCGTAAACACTTATATTGATTCAATATATTTTTACTTCCCTCCCACTCACTTATAACTTCCTCCATGACACCATAATCGCGTTCTGGAAGACTCACGCCTGGAAACAGATCTGAGAGGATGCCCGCAAACAAAATGGCGTCTGCTGCCAAAAATTTGGGCAAATTGCTGTCGTTTAACGCACACAATAATGTTTTTTCCTCGTGTTGATCTGGATTTGCCCGTTTAAGGGCACCTGCCATTACCTACAATGTATTATTTTGTTTGAGTTATAATTTAAAATAATAATAAAAATTAATAATAGAAAGAAAGAAATTTATTTTTAAACTATTGGTATTGGTCTGGTATAAAACAATTATAAAGTTATTTAAATGTTACGCTTAAATAAACAAAACTATGATATACTTATATAAAAAAAACACTGTTTGTTAGTATTGAGTACTTACAAGAACACTTTTAACCGCTCTCATGCCGAAGTCATAATGGTCCTGTTTAGAAAGTTGTTCGCTCGATAACTTATACATTTGTACCATTTTCTTAGCAAGTCCTTTCGAAGATTCAAACCCTTCAGAATATAGAATCACTTCTGCAATCAGTGCTGAAATTGAATTAGTAAATTTTATTATGTTTCATTCAATTTGGCATTTATGGTAATGTACTTAGCGAACATATTTTAATATTAGATATTAAAAAAATATCGTTTCTAGTATTTTATCATCTTATTGACTGATCCTTAATTCTATCGTAATTTTCCGCTTTACGCTTTTTTCAGCATAGCGGTGTAGGTGGAATAACTTATGTTAGTATCAAGACATTCGTTCTCATTTTTTGAATGCGAGAAATTGCTTATTTAGTGGCGGAACGGAAATAATTTAAATATAATTATTTCCTCGAGTGGGAATCGAACCCACAGCCATTGCGTAAACAGTCGGACGATGTCACACTGCGCCATAATGGCCTCTATTTTATATAATGCCTCTATTTTATATAATTTAATATATATATAATGTCGGTTAAGCTGTTTCTGAGATTAGCCTGTAAAACGCACAGACAAACAGAAAAGAAAATTAAAAATAATTGTTTTCTTATATTAATTTTTTTTTTATATATCTTCCATGTACAGACAGCGATCAGTTACATTTTTATAATATGTATAGATTTTCATTATAATCTTTACTTAAAAGTCTTTTATTACTACGAGTGACTGACCGACAACGCACGGCCCAAACTACTAGATTTTTTACATTCATTAAAGTGTTATTCGCACACTTAGGAAATTGAAAAATACATATTTAGAAAATGTATAAAAATATATATAAATATATATATAAGTCTTTATTGCCCTTAAAAAACGTAGGAGAAAGACAAAAAGAAAAGCGATTATAAAATAAATATGAAAAAGAATAAAGGGAAGCACTAAGAAAGATTTTTTTAAATTCCTACGGGAATTGGACCCATTGGCTTTAAAATGGCATGGGATTTATAATCCACGGGATTGTGGGCTACAGTTCGTGGAAACATATTACTTTTATAATATATTGAAATGGTACATAGATTCCTACCATAATCGGGCACCATCATGGAAATAGGACGAAACAACGCCTTCAGATTATCAGGCAGTTCCGTACGTCCGGCGTATCCCGGGTTCATAGTGATGAAAGCGGCACATGTACGTACTAACTTTATCTCTCGACCTTCGAACATGAATCTGTAATAATACAATAAATTATGTATTATTTTCATATTTCTCTATAGATCATAGGACTAAGGATAAGAAAAAATCGTAAATTATGTTAAAAATTTGAACGTAGCAGTATTTGAACCTATGCCTTTTGGAATCCATCCTAACGTTATATCAAATCTATAAAGTCAAAAGCTAAAGTAAACATTTTTATTTAAAATAAGATATTACATGCTCCATGCTGTTTTTTGAACGTCAAATAATTTACTACCAGATCGCTAAATTTGATATCTGGAGCCTAAGGAGAAACCGCGCAAGAACTTGAAGGGCTTTATTATTTTTATTCTTCTATTTTATGTAAATTATTTAGTTTTTATAGTTATAAGTTCTTATCTTAGGTCCAGAAATTGGTTACATTTGGAATGTTTTTATAGACATATAATAATATAATATTATTATTAGACACATTTTTTATTCTCTCTTAAGTGACTATGTTGTTTGAATGTTAAAAATTATGTCAATTTTACAATTAGATACACACTATTTACGTTTTCTTATATTAAGTTTAACCAGTTTAAGACAAAGCGCGGCGTTGAGTTTCGCTACGTCTGGATTTTCGGGCAGAAAGTCAAGAACGGAGCAAACGGTCTTCGACCAGTTGCTTAGCTAGCTCCTGAAGTAGGGTTCGATAATTACTTGCTCTAATTGTGTACCTTTCTCCGGGTAGGAAACACTCAGCCTTGATAACTTAGCGACCTTTGCATTTCTAATAGTAATGAGCTGCTGCGCTATCACAGACAGCACTTCTATGTCGATCCGATTGAACTCATCAAAGCAGCACCATGCACCGGACGTGGCTAGCCCTGAGAAGAATCTACCCATCATCTTGTAGTCCAAACCTAAAACAACAACGTTTTTTATGTTATTATTTTATATTTATTTAATCTAGAATACTAGAAAATAGTAATAAAATACTTAATAGAATACTAGAAAATAAAAACACGTGCCGTACACTGCTTAGATTTATGCATATTAAAAGAAAATTATAATAGATATATGGATGGTATAATCAGTTTAAATTTTTACATTGTGTTTTGAAACTATTTAAGACCAATTATTTTCCTCTGACAGTTAAGAACCGAAAGCTAATATTAGCTATATAGTTAGAGGTAATCGTGGCGCTGCCGCGCCTTATTGTACACGCGATGGTTGTGAGCTCGATTCCCATTCGGTGGAGTGATTATGTTTAAATTATTTATAAGCGCGGCGTTGGGTTGCGTCACTCAAAACGCAATGTCTCCGATTCAGGCGAAAAGTGGAGAACGAAGTAGTGAAATTTTTTTTAATAGTATTTTGAAATTACAAAGAAATTTACCTTCGGAACAGTTAAAAACCACACATTGTATAGCTAAGGCCTTGGCTAAATCTTTAGTGGTCTCAGTCTTGCCGGTGCCGGCGGGACCGGCGGGGGCTCCCCCCAGGTCCAACTGCAACGCGCCCATCAGACACAAGTAACAACGATCTGTTAGCGGCGTTATTACTAGTACACCTGTGGAATTGAAAATGGTAGTAATAAGCGGTACTAAGTATACCTTACTTAATATTGTAATACAACAAAGTATTTTATTGTATATTTAGTATCTACTTTAATATTAACAATATAATTGTAATGGTATTAAAAATTCGGTAAAAACTTTACCTGTAATGCCCTTTTTTTTTAATATTCCTTGGGTAGAATATTGCCTATATAAAAAATTAAAAAAGCTAAATAATATAGTAATATTTTTTTCTTACCGCCAGCCCCAAGATACTCATGGCCATATATGTACATAGAGTTAGACATTCTTGCCACACAGTTGTCTATATCATCTTCCCAGTAATAGCGAATCATTTTAAGCCATTCAAAGTCGTCTCTGTTCGAAAAATGTCATATTAAATTGGCTACTTCTTTTATAAACTTTGCATCTCGTCTACTGTTTACATGCAGCGGTTTAGCTATCCTCTACTAAACCTATATTACAGCTTAAATTAACTTTGTTAACAACCCTTCCATTACAATACATTTTGCCAAAATTATTATATTTAATTAAACTTTTATACTTGCACAACAAAATAATTACAAAATTGGCCATATTTTGCGTATCTTTCCGAAAAATATGTGTTATAGATAATAGTACTGCATGTCTCGTTAAATCTATATAGATATTATAAAACAAAATACACTTAACAAGACTTACGCCTTTTGCACGTGTTTTTCAACCATATGCGTAATCGTATCCCTTGCATGTACATCGACAGTTATAAGGGCGCATAGAACTTTCCGGAACAACGAAGAAAGATCTTTTCTAGTTAGAGCAGCAAGATCGTTGAGATCAGAGATGCATTTCTTTTCATAGTTCAAAAGGCCCGTGTCTATGCGCAGAGGCAGGTCTAATGCTAAAATCTCGTGAACACCTTCCGCCCACATCATCTGTGATACTGCCAATACTATCTAATATACAAATAAATAGAATTATTTACTATTTGGTATTATATTAAATAACGACTCGTATATCCGTATTAAATTGCGATTCGTGACGAATTGTCGTGTATTTCAAATATATTTTTTGTAAGGAAATACAATGGTAAATACACTGGATAAAAAGAATGAGATAACGACATCAACAAAATGAGTACCTGGTTAGCATGCAATGCGACCCAGTCGACACGCTCCCGCTGCAAATAGTCTCGCAGAGCGAACTTCATGCAGCGCTTCACAGACGCGAACATCGCATCCTCTACTTTGCCCAACCAATCTTCTACGTTGCCACGTGCCTTGAGACCCTGTAATATATAGAAACAAAAGGAAAGTTACAAATAAATATATATATATATATATATTCGCTTCGCTCTTCATTTCTATAGTAGGGTAAAGAACCTAGTGTTCCGTTCAGTTTTTTATTGGAATTCAAGAAGCTTGGATCGAACCCCCAGTCAGTCAACGCTGTTTCAGCGCCACTTCAACCTCTAGATATTGAAATTTCGTGAAAATTTTGTTCGTTTTAAAAATCTGGCACATCCAAGTAACCCCTAGAAAAATTCGAAAGATAAATAATGTAAAGTCGTCCGGTTGCTATCAACGGATGGGTGTCCCACGACGATCGATTTTAGGGCCTTTCTTATTTTAAACGATCTTCCATTTTATGCTAAAAGTTTATGTTGTTTATTGATTATACTTTCTTAATTTTTAAAGTACATCGTAATATAGATAATTAGGACGAGGTGATGTAAATAGTACACTGTCTCAATTTTGGTATTAAACGCGAAGAAAACTAAATGTATAGAATTTACTATGCCCAATGTGAAGAGACAAAAGGTTTACTTAAGTATCAATAATGAAATTATCAATTAACTCCGCAGTATTTTTGGGAATTACTCTGGATTCAAAACTTCAATGGGGCACCCACCTGCCCTTGCGAATAGACTGAGATCTAGACTGAGATATCTAGAAAAGTTAGACAGCTTACAGACGTAAATACACAAGTCGGGCAGACTTGTTTATTTTAATTACTTTCATAGTATCTTATCCTATGGAATACTGCTCTGGGGTAATGCTGTAGATATTGCAATAATATTTGTAATTCAAAAAGGAGTAGTTCTGGCTATTTTCAGCATGGTAGCTCGAGACTCTTTGCGAGAAGTTTTTAATACAATAATGTTTTGTTTGTCCGCAGAAACATACAAGATTAGTTAAAAAACAGACAGAGTATAAATACAAGAAGTAAAAATAAACTTATTATTCTACTGATATTTCAAAAGCTGAACAAATCACTTATTTCACTTATTATAAATCATAAGAACAATTTCAAATCAAGATATATTATTGAGGAAAGTATATTATTCTGTCCAGGAAAGCTATTCTGATTTTAATGTGTGGAGTTAAATGCTGTTGATGTTCACTCGGGATGCTAATGATAGATATGAAGTTATTGAAAAACTATTTTTGAAAAGAGCAACTGTTGAGTTTCTCACCGGTTCTTCTCAGCAGAACTACCTTCCGAGCCGGTGGTAGCTGCCGCTAGGACTGACAATATTCATGTTTTAATGTTAATTGACGATTTGAAAGTGCTTGTAATAGCCTATTTGAATAAAGAATATTTAAATTTTGAATAAGTTTCCTAAAACACCGAAGGTGTATGTGTAAACTAAGATGTTTTGAGTAAGAGATATCATCCTCCAAATAGATAGTGTACGGAGAACTAAAAATAGACCTTCTACATGAAGTAATAATTTAAAACACTCACTACTGTGGATAACGGAGAAAAGCATACAAATTACCTTGCCTAAATTGATTCGTTCTCCCTCTGGTGATAACATGGCTATTATATCAGTGGTCAAGTCATCAGGTTTAGCAGATTTCGCCAGTTTCGCCTGCAGCGCGTCTCTAGTATTGAAGGACATTTCGCGTTCAACCAAAGTGCCATCTTCCGTTATTTCCATTTCACTTTCGGGTAATCGGACACCAAATTCTAATTTTGCGATCGCGTCGAAACATTTTCTTAGATGTGGCTGCACTGCATGCGGATTGCGAGTCTGTTAATAAGAAATATATTTGTTATTATATTAATGTTTCCTTTATCTCAATAATTAGTATATAGTATCATAACATTTTTGATCTTGTAATTTAAGTGCATCGCTGAGTTCAATATAGGCTCCAAGTGGAAAGAAAGTGAAGAAAAGTCACTACTTTCTTTTTCCCACAACTTTTGATAAAAAAAATATATGTATCAAAAAGATTTTAAGAGTGTCAGTACTTACCTGTGCCAATATTTCTAGAAGTTCGTCGTTTGACAAGAAGAAGAATCGCGGGAAAGCGACACGTTTAGTTTCTAAATACGCTTCCAAGCATTTCATAATTTGGTCGAGCATTTCGTTGTTGCGAACGAATTCCTCATAGAGTTTTGGTTGAGTTGCCGCCGGCATCGCTAGAGGTACCTAAAGGAAATATGTTAAATGTACAAGCCAACAAATTGATTTCATTTTTAATAATTAGTGCGTTGGTGAAGGAATTCATAAATAAATAAATTTTAAATATAAATATCTATTAGCCACGTATTTTAAATGTACTTAAAAAAAATTGTTTCGAAACTAATAAGCGCAACCAAAACATGTGATTCACGTTGATTATTGATTAAAGTTGAAGTCTACCTTAGCCAATTTTCTCATAATGTCTTTCCAAGATTTATCAACAATGGTGAATAGTCTCGTCTCATTCGGCAGCTGTCGCTGGATGTCCGGCGCTGAGAATATTACTTCCAGATAAATCCATGTTTGCTGACATATAAACCATTCTTCCTATAATAAAAAGGAAATCTTTATTAAAATAATTTTATATTTCATATATAATTAATTTTATATATAATATACATATATAAACATAAAATATTACCAATGTCCTAGCAAACAATTCCAAGTTTTTAGCCCATTCTTCAACTCTGCTTTTAATAGGTCCACAGTTCCTGGAGCTAAGTATTGTACTAATATGTATATTGCTCTCGTCCACGGCCGCCTGTATCTCATCTAAACCACCAAGGACGTACACATCACGAGCATCCTTATGTAATATGACGGGGAACTCGAGAGTTGCCCATATTTCATCCACCTATAGTAAAAAAAAAAACAAAAATTATTTAATAAAACAATCTAAACGGCTATGTACTAATGTTATTTTAATTTCAGATTGAAATACAGAGCTCGGCGTTGAGTTAAGCCACTCAACTACCCTGTTATGTGAGAAAAAGCATGATGCTGAAAACAAAACAAAAACTTGAATCACTACAGCTAAATACAATTTTATATATTTATATTTCCATACATCAGCCGTATATAGTCGAATATTATATATAGATAATTTTTATAAAAAAAATATCTTTAAATCACCTTTCTCAGTAGCGCCTCGAGTCCTGCCTCAGAGCTTGCCTGTCCAGCCACCTCCATCAACTCCTCAGCATGTTGGAAAGCTTGCAAGTCCTCTAATACCTTTAGAGTAATGACCATGTCTGGTGTGAAACGTGTGTGTAATATTTCTTCTATTTTGACCCAATGTCGAGGTTTCAGAGCTGGATTTCGAAGATAAGACATCACTGGTAACTGTTTAAAAAAACTTAAAAATATTATTCTCGAGTAACAATAAAAACGCGTCACAGCATTATTGATTAAATATAATATACGCCACGAAATTGTTATTAGTAAGTAGAAATAGATAGGAATCGAGGCGCAGTGGAACAGCCTCTGACTGCAAACCGTGATTTGGTTGTGGGTTCGATCCTAACCCAAGAGTATGAATACATGTAAATAATTTTCTCTACTCTAGTCTGTAAGTAAGGAGGTGAGACAGCAACGAGATTAGTTCCACTGCTTAACACTCAATAAATGGATTTCGGACAGAAAGTGGAAAACGGACTGTCTTGACACTAGGTTCTCTTTGAATACCCTTTACCAAGGGGGGAAAGGTGAAAAAGCGTGAAACAAATGGGTACATAAGTACCTTCTCCTTAATAATATCAATGGTTTCTTTACAGCCGGGCACTATCTTATTAGGTGGCAGTCCTTTATCGAGCTGGTTGAAAACTTTGCCAAAATTGATAGTTGTTGATTGAATATCATCCATATTCAATGTGTTAAATGGTGATTCATACCTACAAAGTTTAAATGAGAATTATTTGTAAATATTTTCATGTACACATATGAACACACTAATAAAGAAGGCAACCGCTTCTCCAAGTCTGTCTCCATTATCCGCTTTTCGTTTGAATGCGAGACATTGCAAGTTGAGAGGCGGAACTTAACACCGTGCTTTGTCTCACCAGATCAGAGAAATTATAGCGAATAAACTAGTTTAAAAATCTACAAAACTCCTTATTAACTATATAACTACCAATGTCGCATATTGAATGACTATGAGTCATTTATTTTAAAAATATAAAGTCATTATTATAAAGTAGAAAATATTGAGTTATAAAATATTCAAATAAAATTAAATATTTATTACAAAAAATACTTACTAATAAAAAATCTTACAATAGAAATGAACGAATTAAATGCAAGAAGTTAATTTATATATTGAAGCTATACTAGCGACCCGCCCGCGGCTTCGCCTGTGTAAACTACACGACTTAACTATTTAGTTTCTTCATCCACCGCGTTTTCACTTAAATCACAAGGTTTGCTTAAATTTATAATTTAAATGGTTGTAACTTTTTTATTTATGAACAGATTGAAATTAAATAATGTTAAATATATGTTTAAGGAAGTTAACCATTAAATTTGAATTCAAATCGGTAAAGCCGTTTCTGAGATAACTTTGCATAAAGAAACAGATAAACCGAAAAGAAAATTAAAAATCATTGTTATGGGTTCTATTCATTGATAAATGCGCCTAATAATAATTTTTATTCATATATCTTCCATGTACAGAAATTTTTGTTTTATGTATAGATTACCATGTTTGATAAGAATCGTTCCACTCCTTAGCAGACTTCCATAGCATTTGCCTGAATTTAACGTCATTTATAGCTTCATCGAGAGTTTCAAGTCTTGCGGGGGGAATCTATGAAATATTATAAGTCTTTAAGGTATACATTATTATATAATAAAAAAAAGGGGAAGGAAAATATAAGGCCGTCCATTATAACTTAGATTTATGTCATATTATAATTCCCGTGTAATTAATAATCCTAATCAACAACGCCATAATTAAATGAAATTTAAAAAAATCAAATAAATAATATTCTAGTTTATTTATTTTATGGGGAGAAGATGTTACATTAATGTGATTATTTAATAACTTTTGTTGTATTGGGATTTGGAACCATTTTGTATAACATCATAGATTTTTTTTCATTATATCAAAATAGAGAATTTGTTTTGGGTAAATTTTCATGTTATATATGAATTTTATTAAATAAATACCTTAAATATCTTCTGCCATTCACGTATTTGTTTATCTCTGGCTGAAAACGTCAGCAACTTCTCCATTAAGTCATTAAGAGTTTCCATCACTTTTTCCATATCAGATTTTTCGTCGTATAGCCACGTTTGCTAAAATGTCAATTTATATTATTGACACATTACGCGTAAATTATTAAGAAAGACGTAGTAAAAAAATAAGTTGAAACATTAAAACAAACTTATGATCAATTAATTTTGTAAGTTTTCATGAATATAAAATTCTTAGCCTCATTTTTTTTTACCTTTTCCCTTTTTCCTGTGTGTGTGACAACATTTTGTGTTGAATTGAGGAACTCAACGCCGCACTTTGTCTCACAAGAGCGAAGAAATTAAAATAATTTAAATATACCGATACCCCCCAGTTGGAATTGTCCCTTAACAACAGACGCTGACGTGGCCGCAAAGATTTATAAATATAATAATTACTAACTGAAACTTCATCCCTAAGCTTGTTAATGTCCAGTATGAGTTCCATAATATCTTTCCCAATTTGGCTGGCAAATAAACCAGCCAGTTTACTTCGCGTTTCGAGCCTAGCGTCAATATTTGTTCGCAGTGTACCAAGCACCACGCTTAAACCTGATACAAAAAGACAACAATATTGACAAATAATAAAGGAAATATAATGTTAGGTAAATTTTAGTAAAGTTTTATATACGATGTTACGGATAGTGTATTAACAATAATAAGTAATTAAAATAAGAATAAATATAACTTATCATATATAATTTTTAGTTTCAATAATAGAAATGGTTGATTATTTAAGCTAATTACTATATTGAAACTATATATAAAATAATCTTCTTTTGATGTATATCCATAATTACAGATATGTTATTGTAGATAAAGCTATAAAATACGCGCCAGGTATGGTTCTGGAGGAGAATATGAATACGTCAAACCATACACGCTCATTAGTCACTACGCAAGTGACACATAACAGCGGGGGCGGCAAGGAGAGGAACTGTCAGGTTAGTCAAGCCTGGGACTAGTGACCTAAGTGTAGGTTAAAGGAGCTCCTTTGAAATACATAAATACTCGCATCCACTGCACTAAATAAAGTTAAGTTAAAAATTAGACATGTAACGAACACTTCCGCAGCTCAATCAATGATCACCGTTCAACCGGGAATCTCACCTACCAACAACTCTCTCCAATCACTCGTTAGACCCATCAACTGCCGGACTAACAAGTAGCGCTCGTGACCATAGATAGTCTACTAAACTGTAATAGATGGCGCTAAATTAAGTATAATTTAGTACTTAAAGCTACGCCCAGAGAAGTATTAAATGAGACTAACAGTACTGTAGTACTGTACACATTCAATATAAAAATACGTGTCGATAATTGTATTGTGTATGTATTGGAAACTATGTGCAATTTCAGCAAGCAAGTGTCTAGTTGCGTAGTACCTATGCAGAAAAAAAATATGGGTCATATAATATATATATTGAAAAATTATTTATACCTAAGAACTCGTTCATATCATCAGGCGGTACAGGAATATTGAATTCACCCATCAAGTCATATAATTCTCTTAAATATTCCAATCTCTCTTCCAGACGCGCAACCCGACTCTCTAGTCCGTCTAACAAGTAGTTAAAAGCGACTAGTTCACTTGCACTCTCAGGTTCTTTGGTAATGTCGTTATTAAGCAATTCGATGCCCTCGAGGATAGCTTCAATGCAATCGTGTCCAATGCTGTAAATATATTTAACAAAGTGTATAAGCAGATCTTAAGTTAATCTTTAACATTTATTAAGTGATATTCTCACACTTGAGTATGAGAAACTTTATAAAACGTGTAAAGTTTGGAACGCAGCAGGATACGAATGCGCTCTAACCGCTAAGCCACGCGTTCTACATCCGCCTAATAACTTATTTTTGTTGTAAGCATATTTGGAGAGATTTTTACTAAATTCTGTTAACCAAAAATAATCTCTACACACTAAAATAATTTAACAAGGTAAAATTGCCCAAAAACTAAGTACGTACATACGAAAACATAAATTTGTGTATTTTTTATATCTAAATCCAAAGTAAAAAGTAATGTAAACAAACTAACTCGGGTGTAACACTATTGACAACATCAAACAATCTTCTAGGTTGCGGTCTAAAAAGTTCTTGGAAGGGGCTGAGGTTTATAAACACAAGACCTAGTGGTTGAAAAGTGACAACTTCCTCGATTTCGTCCATTTGCTTCACTAACTCAGTACATAGTTTACGAAATTCGTTCACGTCCCTTTCGTTTTTAATAACATTGATATCAATTTCATGGGCATTTTTAAAGTTATCCATAAAAATGTTCATCCGCTGTAAGAACATCCAAACATATTCAAAAGCTACTTGTATCGACTGGGATATGCAGACAATATCGTCCATCATAGATTTATCCTGATTCATCAAGAAGTAGAGGTTCGGTGACTGTCCCGCGGACCACTCAACTTGCTTGCCCATTACTGATGGCTGAACGAAAATCTGTAATGTTTCCTCATTCAAAAAGTTGTGAAACGTCCTAACATATTCTTCCCAGTAGTCGGTTATTTTTCGCATATACTTAGTGACTATTTTTTCACTTGGGTTTAGTTCAACTTTTCCAGATGATAATATATACGCATCCACTTGGAATAGAGCCCACTGTTGGAAGAAATAATATGTTAAATGTACAAACGTCAAAAATATAAATTAACGTCTATAAGCGAATTCATTTAACCAAACTTTTAACAAAAACTAAGATTAAATACGATATAACTTCGCAACTAACAGCTATCTATAATCTTTTTTGGAGGTACATTGAGTTTGGGATAAGTTAAGCAGTAAATATTCTAAATAGGATATTAAATCCGTGAACCTTGCACGTTTCCGTCTGTCGTGGCACAACTTCCAATACTTCGTCCACGACAGTGCCTTGGAGAAGTTCTATGGACGGCGTGTATTGCATATGTACTCTCAACATATCCCCCATTATCATATTTGATCGCTTAGTCAGACGATGAAGCATATAATTCGTCATGTAATCTATCAGCTTAATAAACCTGGAATAGACATAAAAGTATCATGTTAGGCAAATTGTCATTGTAGTCAAATTAAAAGATAACAAAATATTAAAGCGAGGGAGACCGTGGCGAAGGGTGACAGCGTCTGACTGTAAACGCGATTGAATGTACATTTTTTTTATACTATATACAAGGCAAACGAGGGTTCCGGGCACCTAATGGTAAGTGATAACCTCCGCCCACGACCCCGTATAACACCAGAAGAGCTACAGGGATGTTGTCGGCCTTTTTGGCTGGAAATACACTCGCCTTTTGAAGGAATCCATGTCGTATCGAACTGGAATGACTCGGGATAGTGATTATATTTAAGACTAGCGACACGCTCGCGACTTCGACTGCTTAAACTACACACATCACAGCGTGCACAAACGTACAGACAAACAGAAAAGAAAATAAAAAGTCATTGTTTTGGGTTCTATAATCTTATTATATAAATATTATAATTATATAAATGCCCCCAATGATATATATTTTTCATATATCTTCCATGTACAGACAGGGATCAGTTATATTTTTATTATATGTATAGATATTTACATTTTTCCGCTCTGGTAGATAAAAAATAAATATTAAGTACAACGCACACACAAAACGCAATATCTCATAGAAAGCATTTTATGTCTCTAAATCTTATGTGTAAAGATTTAAGAAGACATAAATTAAAAATCATTATAACTACATCAATGGTCAATACATAATATTAAGCGCAGTTCTTTAAAACAATATGACAATTATTTAGATGTAATTACCCCGCAAGCCGTTCACAGTATTTTCTTTTATTGGCCTTTTCAGTATAGGACATGCCTCCGGTGGGTTTTCCTCTTATAATTTGGAATGGTGTAATATTCCTATCGTCGCAAGTGAAGCCCTGCTGGAACAGTGCTGTGTGGCATGCCGCAGTTATCACGTCCAACACTATACAGCGAAACTCCACTAACTTGTCCCTAATGTATTCTACACGTTTCATCTGTTGTGAGTAAAATTAATTATTTAAATACGATTTTTTCTGTATAGCAAGAGAGAAACAACTTAGTGTCAAGACACTCCGTTCCCAACTTACCGAGCAAAATCGAAACATTACGTGTTAAGTGGCGGAACTGATTATTTAATATAATTAAGTTAAATCATTCGGTTGTATATTAATACAAGTGAATCAATATGAAATAATTTTTCAAGAAATTCTAAACTATTAAAGTTGCTATAAGATTCACAAGAAACTCTACTTATCTGACTTAACGTAAACTGTACACAAAATTACAAAATCTAGAAATTTCCCCCATCTTTGAATGCAACACATAAGGGACAGCGAAGAAAACAAGTTCTACATTGTACATTTTTTTACAATATAAGATTTTAAAAGTTACATAAGTACCTACTATTAAATATATTCACTGATAAAATATATATTTGTAATATAATATATTATACCTGTACTTCAATGAAATAAAAGAAAGCTGTATCCATATCTCTGGAGACATCTGCAAAGCTTTTCATGTACATATCACAACACATAGCTTGCACATTCAACAGAGCTTTACCTAGAACTGGTGTTAGAGTAAAAAGTTGCTGAGCTATCTTAGTTCTCATCTTATTATATTTTCGGAATAGTATGGACTTCCTCCATACATAAAATGCTTTCCAATATCGATATACTCGAAAAAATTTAATCTGAAATGTGATTTTAAAATACCACAATGTATCTATTTTATTTATGTATTTTTTCTTTAACTAGTATACTGGTGCATACATTGGCAACTATATTAATAAACATAATGAAAACATATTTAGTGTGATTATATATATAAAGCATTGGGTGAGTTTATAAGTTCCCTAAGAAAAACTACTTAAAAGAACTGTGCCTTACATCTGTAAGTTGAACAAATATAGTATATTCTTGCTCCCACTCTGATAACTTAGTAAACACCATTTCATTAGTATAGTGTGTCACACCACAGGCACTAATAGTAAGATAATTCTTTTTGTCTATATCTTCATATGGAACCACTCTGTTGAGTATTGTTAAGAGAATAAATTAAAATTACACATTCAAACTGTAATCTATGCTTAAATCATACATTACATTAATGTTCATTTATCATACCTTTGATTTAGTTATGCTTATGTTTAGCATATTATTTGTTGTCAATATTTTAATAATAAAAAATTAACTATTATATTTCTTGGATTTGGCATGGTGAGAGTAAATGAAGGGACAACAAATTGTAATAAGATTGCATATCAAAATATTCTTAACTACGCTTACTTTACTTACTTTAAATAATATGGTGTAAAATATACATTTTGTGGGTGGACAGCATATATCATATATAGAAATCCATGTGTAGGATCACTGCGAACATGTTTGATAACTTCCTTTTGAGAAGCCACTTCTGGTTTTATCTTCAGAGGATCACTTGTTCCTACATTGTAAATTTCAGTGCTACTGGGAGACTCTCTAATTGTAATCCTCTTTTTTTTATCTTTTGTAACTGTAATTTGTAAGCATTGTATAATAGTCTTCTTATAATTATACTATTATTACATTTCAGTATTTTTTAATATATTTTATACACTCATGCTAATCACTTTAAAACAACAAACAGGAGAATTTTACTATTGCATATTAATAATTTCAACTCACCATTATCTAATTTAATTGGTTCTAATTGGAGTTTTCCAATCTTTCTTTCCTTACGAAATCTCTCTTCTTGTGCTTCTGTAAACCCAGTCTAAAAAGATAATTGCTTATTTTAATACAGCATATATAACTTAGTTGGTAGTTAAGTAATAGATTTATAATATCTGTAACTATTTGCTGAATAAAATGCTATTTATGCTGGTATTCAAAGAGACTACAGTCCATTAATAAATTTTTAATTTTTTGATTCAAAATACTTGAGTTTCAATTGGAAGCTGTATGTCACATGTCAGGATATACATAGAATTAGGTCACTATGTATTTCTTATATTGAATATAAAACAATGGGAATTTAGTTATATTTAATATAAATAATTTTATTATGCAAAAGACTTAAAAAAAGACTTACTTAAATCATATTTTTTCATTATTTAAATTTCTTACCAAAGGTTCGGGCTCGCGTTCAACATATTCAATTCGTTCCACAAGTTTTTTATGGGGTAAATGAAAAGGAATATCTCTGGGTTTTCTAAAAATAAATTGGCACTTAATGCAAGTTTCTTTATAATGTATGTTTGTACAGCTATGAAAATAACTATAATTGCTTAAATTTAAACTTATTAATTTAAATATTACTATCTTTATGTAGCTAAAGAATTATTTCTTGTGCAGAATAACAATAGAAATTCAAAGCACAACATTAAGAAGAATGTAACTTAAATTGTTTTTAGGGTACAATTTGAATTACCTATTGTGGAATGTAGGGACATTCTTAACATTTCGTTGAATTGTTTCTATAGCAGGTAGTGTTGTTATTGTCGATTTTCGTTTATCCATAGTACTATTTTAAAAATAATTACTAATCACAACTTCTTTAATATACGTAAAACATCGAATAATATTTAACTATAATTACTAGTTATTTCATTTATTACTAATATCGTCAAACAATTATACTTTTATTTACAATTCAATTAAATATTGCCATAGATACGTCAGTATCAAAATTTAAAATTCTAAATATGAACGCGGGGTAGTTCAACAGACTAATTTCACTCCACAGATTAAATAATATAATATTATATTAATAAGTCCCTGTAAATTATAAAAAATATATTTTATTTTTCAACAAACCCGACGGCATAGTATGTAAAATAGTAATTGAAAAAAGTATAAAATAAAAGAAAACTTTGAAATGGTCTCGTGGGTTTTTTGCATTGCTAAAGCAGGCGGTTTTCCACCAAAATTCAAACCATACTATTACTAATAAATACTTTAACCGGAGCACGTATCTAAAAGCATGCATCAATCAATCTCAAACCTAAATTTGGACTAGACATTTTGAAAATAAGTGACAATATTGCTTTGCACAACAAACATACAATCTCGCATCCCAAACGCCTATATCGTCTTTGTACCGTTGCGGGTAAAAAAGAGTGGTAATAAAACAACACAATAATAAAAGAAAATTCTATGAAAATGCGTAATTAATAGTAATGAGAGAGATCTATGTTCAGTAATGTAAGCGGCAGGTTTATTTCACAGAAATAAAAAATAAAAAGCCTAAAATATTACCGTTAATTATGTCATATTACATATATTAACATTTTTCTTTAGAAGCTCATGGTGAAATAAATACAATATTTAAATATTTAATTTAAGTAAGTAAAATTAAATAATGTTGAAGTTCATATTAAAGTTTTTCATATATTTTAAATAAAATAATAAAAGTAAGCTGGGATGTGAATGATGATTTTATCTATACAACAAGCCAATAGACAATATGGTTTTTTTTGATGTTCGTTACGAAAAATAAAAAAAAGTCGTGCTAGTCAGAGTCAGAGTTGTGTTAGCGTTGGCGCTACTTTATGTGTAAAAATATGATTTTTAATAGAATTGTATTCAATTAAGTATGTGCTTGTTTATATTTATTAAATAAAAAAGTTCTCATTTTTTAAATCCCCATTTAATATTACTGCAGGTAAGATCGCTTTCATATAGGACGCAACTTTCACTGCATCTATACGAAGAACGTAAAACGATTTATCAATAAAACATCGCCCAGGGATTTGTGTCCAGTATTAAAATTAAGGACCCTGTTAAACAGTTTACTAAGATATTTTTTTAACACATACTATTGCACTTATTTTATATTGTGATTTATATTGAGCGAATAATTATTTATTGTATGTGCAGTTGTAATTATTTTTTATAATACTCAAAATCATATTTTTTTCCAATTATCACAATTTATTATATATATTTGATTAGTTATTTTTTTATGATGAAACCTATTATTATAAACACATTACATACACGATTCATGTTTTGAAATTATTCCATTGATATATTTAACATCTTAATAGAAGCATTATCACGGGCATAAATTGGTATCGCTTAACTTCGCTTTAAACCTTTTTAATAAAAATAATTATTACTATAGCCATAATTCAATAGTAATTTAAATATAGTTTAATGCTCATATTCCTAAAGATGAAGAAAGTCTATGTATAATATTATAGTAGTTCTAATTGCTATGAATATTTTGATAATTGATATATTCATAAAATAGTCCCAGGTTCTAAATTCCTCTGTGCTTGTTAAAAATTTAATTAATCATAAACAAATAAACAAAGTAACCTTAATTAAGGATGAATCTAATTAAAAGACAATGAATTTAATGAATACAAAT
Organism: Podotricha telesiphe; assembly: GCA_038994665.1. Lineage (NCBI taxonomy): Eukaryota > Metazoa > Arthropoda > Insecta > Lepidoptera > Nymphalidae > Podotricha > Podotricha telesiphe. Next base: position 68,716 of record JAOYRR010000014.1, on the reverse strand, counting down.
TACACATGTATATAATACTAGATGGGCTCGACTCGCTGTTTCGATCGCGTGAACTATGAAAATGCTGCAACAGCAAATAAAATATGGTCTATGTCACTCCTGATAGCATAGCTTTCTGTAACTGAAAGAATTTTCTTGATCTAATCAGTATTTCCGAAGATTATCCCCTACACATAAAGAAAGTTGGGGTGCTTTGTGTGCCACAAGAAATTTTGTTGACGATTATATTTAGAAAATGTGGTAATTTTTGAACCTAATGAGACACCACTCACTTGGAACCATCTCGCTATGTTGAATGTTTTTTATATATTTTCTAATAATGTTTTTCATATCCTAAGTTTGTAAATAATACTTTAAAGGTATAAATTTAGTCATTTTCTAACGCCGTCTATCTATGTAACATCTATACCAATAAATAAAATTTAATATCTCTTTGTAATATTTATTCTCAGATAGCTGTTGTAGTAAGGAGTAACTTAGGCTACTTTTATTCTAGAGTTCCATGTGAATGAAGTCACAGGCACAGCTTTAGCTATGCTTTATATATATGCTTTATAGCATTATTCAAAATGTAAATTGAGATTTATTGAAACCTGATTGAATCAAGAAATTATGTCAAATGCAATTAAATGTAAATTTTTTCTCTGTATTATATTATATACTTAATAAATAATTAAATTGTTAAGTATTTGACTATACATACAATGGTTGTAAGGTCTCTCTCCACTTATATTAAATTTTTATATGAATTAGTTTTATGATCCTGCTCCAGTCACACAAAGAGGAAACAATTTTTTATGAATAAACTAATCTTCATTCCCAATTATATTCCACATTAAGTGTCTATAAATTCTCTCTGCCTACTAAATGTAGGAAATGTGTGAAAAAAAAAAAAATATTTATTAATAACTTGAAATATATATTAAACAATTGAAATGTTGTTATAGATACAAATGGAATTTTTAAAATAGCCATTGAGGCTTCACAAGAAGCGCAAATCTATTGGTTGTTGATTATTGAATGGCTATGTATTACTACGCAAGTAAATTGAATGAAGCTTCATGTAGTGGATGCAATGTTAAGGTAAGAAAATATATACAGTAGTTGAAATCTAGCAATGCTTTCAAAAGCTTCCTAAATAACCAATTCTATGAGGACTTGAAATGATAATTTCCTGATTATTTCACAATAGGACAGTACAAATAATAAATAATTCGTATAGTCTACAAAATGTATAAAACGTTATGAAGACGTAAATCAAGTATTTATGTATGTACATATACAGTTGCCACCACCGCCAGCCGAGCAAGCTCCACCCCCCCCAGATCATTCCACTTTGCCCACTGATCCAGCACTGCTTCATGGATCTGGACTTTCGTATTACGACGTAAGTTTAAAAATTCTTAATATACATTTTATTTGCGTTAAATGTGGACGTTGCGATAGACGATAATATTGTAGAGAATATCTTATTTTTGTGCCACCGCCGCAATTTTATCACGCTGCACACCCAAGGGGATAGCGAATGATTCGCTATAAAGTGCACACTATGTGCAATTTATTCCATTGTTTTTAAATATTTAATATTTATTACACGTATTTAAAGTAGCGTATGATTAATAACTTGACATATTTATTAAACACTATCGCACGCCTATTCCTCAAGGGGTAATACAATACAAAAGAAATACAGCACTGTTTATTTTTCTATCAGAATGATGACTACTATTCAATGGTGAGAGGAAATAAATTCATGTCGGAAAATAGCTGCAAACACATGGTGATGAATGGAGGTATCAATTTCGTTAGTGCCCAACCGGTAGAATCTACTCAGGTATATTATTTGTTTTAGTTGTGCTTATTTGAGCTAATCGCAAAGGGGATTTTAAAAAAACATCCTCCTGCCCAGTTGTCAGCAGTGCTAACGTCGACGGTCAAACCGCCGGTGCCGTACGTGGAGAGGGACGTGGAGTACAAAGATGGACATATCGTGAGCGCGACGCTCGAATCGCTGGTGGAGATGCTTCGTCCTGGCGCCAGCAAATCCTTTGCGTTCACATTCTTACTTTGCTCTAGACTTTTCGTCAAACCGCACGAGCTACTCGCCAAATTGTGCAAACGATACTTCAAGAATTATGACAAAGTGGTGAGTGAACTTATATATAATAATGAAAATAATTATAATAATGAAAAAAGGCGTAATTGTTGCATCTTCTAGTACACAACACTACTAATACACAAGAACAGTTGTGGCTAAAGTATAACCAGTGAATTCAAAAAGTATTGTAAAAATATGAAATTTAGACTTTCAATATTTATATCATCACAGTGTTTATATTTAAGGAGCTACACTTATTTAAAGCATTTTTTATAACTTCTTCAGCGAATATACTATATTAATACGTACAGCGTTTAATTTGCAAAGTTTTTATTTAATGTCATTGGAGAGCTTAAAAAGAGAAAATAAAAAGAGTAATTTTAATTATAAGTTGCAACATTTTCATAGCATATAACATTTCTGTTCAGAATAAATCGGATTAAGTGAGATCTAAAGCGAGTTCGCAAACTAGGATCAAGAGTCTATATAGTCCCATCTGTATAGTTTTATAGGGAATGCTTTTAAACTAGGTCGTTCGAGAATATCGTGACATACTTTGATTAACTTCGTTATATCTGAGACATTTCTCACCTAGATTATATAAAGGTATACGCTCTAAAGGACGTCAGGTTTTAATAGCTAATATAATCCCGAGAGAATTTTAGCTTTGAGTTGGATTTTCTGCTCGAAATTAACAATTCTTAGTATCTTTAGTGCAAGTTTTATTTTCATAATTAAACTTGCATCTGTATTTAATCGTTTGATGTTTGAAGTTTTATAAAGTAAATAAATAATTTCCGATGTTTTATTTTAAGATGCAATGATGGTGTTGGTATGGTAACAAGATGATATGGAAAAGAGATTTGATTACATTCTTATCGTTATAAATATTGAGGCCTGAGTTCACATGTCTCAGAATTTGCAATTATTCAGTGATGCGAAACGTGCCTTTCTTTGTGCACAGTAAATATATTGTTTGCTTACCGAGAATATTATATTATGTATAATAAAATGGTGCTTGCATGACAAAATGAATGAAACAACAAAAATCATAAATTATTACACGAATCAATCTTTGCGAGTATAGCACGAGTATAGATGTATACTTTGTCTTTTACTTATAAAGGAAGTATATCTTCCTGTGTTCTCAATACAACGTGGGCATATTCGACGCGATCACTTAAGAACGGGACTGAACTGTTTCTTATATAGAGATAATTAAAATTCTTTTATAATATTTAGTACATTAAAAATACTTTTTATTATACTTATTACACAGGGTAAAGGAGATATGAAGGAGCTGTTGGACAAGGAAGTTACTGATATGGTAGCGTTAGTGCGGGTTCTGAGCCAGTGGACCTCGATGTTTCCTTACGATTTTCGCGACGATAGGGTGATGGCGCTCGTCAGAAGTATTACACAAAGGTAAGAAAAATGTAAATTTACACCATCTTAAATCTCCATTTTAAATATACGAGTTGGTCGACGATTGTCCAAGTGATTTAATTTGTTTTCGATAAATGTCTCATTTAAACTTCTGCAGTGATAATTAAATAAGTCAGTTTCTATATGAATTGCTTGTTAATATCTTACATTTGTTTAAAGGATTGCAATATGCAAATAGATTTGTATTCAATTCGGCAAATCTTTGTCATGTGCGCAAGTAATGTAGCTAAGTGTCAAAGTACGTAAAATTTGCTGAATATTCACATACAATACACCTCCACCACACCATTTGTGATATACAGGCAAATTATCGTTGAAACATTATACGTTAAGATTATAATAACAGAAAGGTAATATTTAATTGATAAAATGAAAGAAATGCAAATTAATTTAACTTGGAGCGTTGTTATATTCTTTTACTAATATGATAAGTTCTATGTAATTTTCAAGCAACTTATATATAATTCACAATAATTGAACATGATACTCTATGTACGCTATCGCGTGTTTCACGAAACATCAGTTTTAAAAACAAATATGTATTTCTGTTATTCTGGTAATACACGACCTATTGATTTCAGTTGTAACGTTATAAATGCGACTATAATTTTTTTTTGTCACCTGTCTAGGTCGGTGAACTGGAAACAAAAACAAAATTATAAATGTTTTATAAAAAATCATAATGTAATATGATAAATGCAAAGTATGATTTAAAACTTTCAGACATAATCTTTATCTATACGAATGAATAAAATTGGTGTTAAAGTTATTGTTATATTAATATACAATGATCGCTTTTTCCTAAGTGCATATGTAACGATACATCGATGGTTATTTTAGAATTAAATATGGATGAAGTCGCGGAAGATGAACAAGCTAGTTTAATGTATGGACCTATATTCATCACCATAATATATATATATATATATATATATATATATATATATATAGTTAATGGTTGTATATTCTATAATTTTATTCATTTATAAGGTTGTAAGGAATTTTAATGTTTGTTTGTTGAATTTTTGATATAATTGCGAAACGGGACAGCTGATATAGAATTCATTAAGAAATAAGCAAAAGTTCTTAAGTGTGATGAGCATGATTCGTTGATATGTGAAAATCAAAGTTATAGATAATCTGAGACTAGTCACATAGCCCACTAACATGAAACACATGAATATAGCACCTTAGCACGCTGCCGCACCTTGTGAGTCCAACCTTATGAACATCTCAATATTCACGAATAATATTAAATATCTGAAACATCTGATGCTAGTTGCTCACGGCGTTTATGAATTTTCTTATGTCACAATGTATTTGTAAATAACAACATGCTGGGCTTTATTTTTTTGTGACAAATACGGGGATAGTTTGAGCTCCATGTCGATAGGGGGGTATGTGCTAGGGTCGTTAAAGTATACGCGAACGAAGTTGCGGACAACTCTGTATAAAATAATTTTTTTGCAATAGATGCGCAGCTGAGCACATGTCGTCGATCAGATCCGAGGTATCCAGTATGCTAGAGAGGCTACTAGACAAGTTGACGGCTTTGGAACAGTACGAGGAGACGCTAGTGGAGGTGCCTCAGGTGTCTGCTGCTGATCAGCTTCCTTTGGTATGTATTGTATAACTATTATTAAGATAAATACAGATATAAATCTGAGAAATATGAAATAATCATATTTATTTGTATAATTCAACTCATGTGGTTGACTTTGACTTTGCCATAACACTATGTTCTATATATTTCTTAGAACATCATATTTTGTCATTATTATTAATTGAAGTACATTATAATCGAGCGTATTTAAATTGCTAATTATGAACAGGGGGACATACTAACACTCAACCTGACACCAGTGGAGTTAGCAAATCAACTGACTATAGTAGAGCTGCATAGGCTCTCCTTTGTTGGTCCAGAGGAGTTTGTGCAAACATTTGCACCACCACAGCCAGGACAGTCCACATCGGGCAAGAACATCAGCTTGCATCACGTGGAGACAAAGAGCACAAAGAACTTAGAGGCTTACGCTGATTGGTTCAACAGGCTCAGCTATCTGGTTGCTTCCGATATTTTGAAGGTATTATATAAAATATATTGTATTTAATTAATACATATGTACATTTGTTAAAAATATATATGTACTTTTTGTTATTTATATAGACAGTAATCTTAGGTGTAGTGGATATTTTACTATAAAAATGTATATTTTATATTGCAATTCTGTATAAAAACCGTAGTACCTCGCATAACGTAGTGTATCGAGAGATACTCTTTCTTTTTGTACAATGGTGTACAATTTGGTAATGTTAAACGTGTAATTGCCTGTCTATAACTTTCATCATTTCATTTCTATCACGTATTTCGAAAGTATTAGTAGTGTAGGGAACTATTATTGTTAAAATATACCACATTATTTATTTATCGTCTGAATTTTATTATTTAATTGTATATATTAACATTTGTATGATGTTTTACGTGTAACTATTACAAAGTATTTTTACATTCATCAACACTACAGTAGGATCTTTTGAAATTTGCTTAGGTAAAGATAGGAGCTCGGACAGTCGAGCGTTATTGCATTTTAAAGGAGCCCCTTGAGCCTGCCTACACTTGGTTCGCGGGTCCCAGCCACTGGGGCTGATCGCCTCCGAATGCTGAGGAGTTATTTCTTTTCATTTGTTAATAATATTTTTACCATGCCAGGCCGTGAAGAGCAAATACCGCGCGCGTATAATGGAACAGTGGGTGATGACGGCGCGGGAATGCTTTAATCTTGGCAATTTCAATTCACTGATGGCTATTATAAGCGCCCTAAACATGTCACCTATAACACGTCTAAAAAAGACGGTATGTTACTTATTGAAATTAATTGTTATGTGTCTGTAAATTATTTGAAATATTTTTTTTTTAGGATATTGTGTTTTTAAATCGTTATACAAATTGGTTTCAGTGGAGTCGCACTAACGCAGTGTGCGGCCAACAGTTAAGACAGTTGGAGCTTTGCGTAGAGCCTGGTGGGAACCACGCTAGGTAGTAAATATATTACACAATTATTAGATAAATATTTTGTCTTATTATATGTCTTAAAATTGTTATTACACACGTAGGATATTACACACGTAGGATTTTAAAAACGTAGGATGATTACACGTTTTCCAGATTTTTATTGTTAAAACATTCAACAATTTTTAAAAATTTAAATATACAATAACAAGCAGGTTTAAACACTTTCCAAATTGATAATGGTGGTGTTCTTATTTTATTACAGCAATAACAAATAAATTAATTTTTAATTTAATATTATATTTGGAATATTTTAGATATCGCGCCGCGCTGGCAGCGGCGCCCACAGAGACGGCAGTGCCTCTGCTGTCTGTTACATGTAGGGACTTACACTTTGCGAATCAAGGATCGCCCACTAAGTTAGTACGATTTTTTTAGCGTATATTTAAATTAAAATAAATTAACTTAATAGTGGTCAAGGTGAAGTAAAAAGGATATTGATTTTAATTTATACCATAGAATTCGCAAAATAAGTACTTTAGTGGTGGCGTGGCTAGTAATCCAATCCAAGTTTTGAATTGCCTTGCCGAAAGTATTCCTACTTAAGTTAAATTGCGATTTATTAAACATTTCACTAATGAAGACCCATATCGGCTATTTGCTTCGCAAACTTGTTCATTTTTTAACTACGTTTCAGACTGCCGGGTAATCGTGTAAATTTCGAGAAGTGTTCGCTACTGGCGCGACATGTAAGCGCACAGCTGGCGGCGCGGCGAATGCTGGGCGAGGGCCCCTCCTCTACTCCAGCCCCGACCTCCGCCGCGCCCTCTGCGGGCCCCGCCACCGGCATGACCCTTGCCGCCGTGGCCACCCCAGCTACACCACATTTGCATATGCCCGCGTGGCGCTTCCTGTGCGACCGCCCCACACTCACCGAACAAGGTGATTGAATCGACTTTGTAGAGAACTTGTAGACTGTGTTTTATCTATATATAAAAGCAAAAAGTCACTCGTCACGAGGAAGTTCAAAGATACAATTTGACAGGTAGGTAATTTACAGTTAGTAGACGTCCGCTAAGAAGGGGTTTTGCTATTGCCGGATTTAGGGATGAAAGACCTGCTTGTTTTTCTACAAATGTAAAATTGGACAGAGATATCTCCTAGTGAAAATATTAAGATACTTTAATGAGAACCCGAAACGTCATTCACTCCTCTATTCACAATCTACCACAGGTTTTCTAGGTAGTTCCAGTTATAGAAGCACAGCAGATGTTCTTTTAAAATATAAGTTATAACATTTAGTAGCTTATTACTAAATAATCTTTTTATTAATTTTAACATCTTATATAAAGACAAATAATCTTGCCACCTATTTTATTGACTGCATTTTGGGCCGTGTTTATGCTACCAGAGCGGGAAACAGGAGTATGTAATTCAGAAATAAACATTCTCTCATGAGTAAAAACTGAAATAGATTTGTGGTTCTTTAGTATGTTTTATATTGGTTTGTTTTGTTGGTTCCAGGATTAGAACTGACGTCTTTCGAGCGAGAGCCGCCTGTAGATCACCTCGAAAAAGAGAGGTTGAAACGTCTACGAGGAGCCACCTAAGGGACTTGTGCTACCTTTGTATTTAAGCAAAGTATACATTATTTTTTTTTCTAAATCTCATGTAAATTGCTGAATCTTGAAAACTATTCCTTTCATTAAGGTAATATTTTTTATTCTAATATGTTCTTGCGATTTTAAATATTTAATAGTTTCTCTAAGACAAGGCGATGTATACCTGCAGGATTGATTCCGATGCTATGACTTATAAATTACATTATCGACTCGTTATAGATAAGTTCAAACTTATTTTTACTTAGCAATTTAGATCATTTTAACAAGTGCTTTAAGACATACAACAATAGAAAAGATTTTATTATAAATTTGATTATTTGAATTTGTAAATAAAACTCAGGTTACAAATACAACAGTTTAATTAAAATATTACATAGTGTTCAATAATGTTCAATCTTTTAAGGCACTTATAGTGTGGCGATAATATTCTAAATATTATAACTAGTCGCTTTCTGAATTTTATACAACTTAATAACTTAATTTGTAAGGTTTGTATAAAGTCATAATTTGACAGTAATCGTAATTTTCATTAAAATTTAACGCGATTCCCTTTCTATTTGATAAATTTTTGCCTAAAGAAAAGAAAATAAAATGGTGGAAATCTCACATAAATGGATCACATGAAAAGGATGAGATCCTGAGATTGTGACTTTAAAACTAATATAGTATTACAGTTTTATTTGTTGAATAACTATATCTAAATACTCATTTTATATTTTACACAAGGAAAGCATCTAAAACGAGTACAAAAAAAATGAGAACTACATGTTCATGAAGTTAAATATGAACTTAAATTTATTATGTTATACAGTATATATAATACTGTAAAACAACTAGCAAGCAAACTCACTAATAAATTAAGGCGATCATCGTGAATAAATTTCAAAAATAATTGTTATCTCACACAAACGCATATATTTTTCAAGTACATACATATATATATATATATATTTCAATTCGTTGAAATCAATAATTCCAAAATTTATTTGAAACGTTCCATTTTTTATTATGATTATTAAATAAAAGAAGATGATAAGATCCACGCGGAGCACTCATTAATTATAGTATGGTTTTAATTTTGTTTAAAATAGTAATATAAATATTTTGTAGTTTTCTCTTTCAGGGTACAACGGGAGTATTTGTCACTGTCTATAGAAAATATTTTCTTCTTATATATAATGTACGAAATGAAATTACTTATAAATATATTCCTCCAAACTGTCTGGTCACAGTCGAGTGAGATCTGCAAGAGTGAGCATATACTGTGCGACATATCAAAACATTTTTATACATTGTAAAAGTTATATTAATAAGCTAATCTTAAATACTTTTCGAAACTTTGCCATCCAACGTCATTTCATGCAATGCGACCATTTCATGATATCGTCGATGAAATCTCTTGAAATCGACAATTATACGATATGACCACGACATATATATATATATATATATATATATATGAGTGTTTTGAATTTAATTATTTTTCATTTCACAGTATGTGCTTACTTTTAGCAAGCAATTCACGTTTTAATTATAATATATGTATAACAAATTATAAATAAATTATAACTTTATCAAAATATGCAGCTATTTCCAAAATTTCAAATATACTTGTATGTCCATTGTTCTAGCCTAATCTTTGTTATGCATGCGTTTAATTATAGAATGTTGATTAAAAAAACTTGGACGGTTACGAAAACGATATATTCAATTCTAAAAATTTTATGAAGCAATAGCATAAACGGATATCTTTCTATTAATCTTGTATACTTAAACTGTATAAGTATATTTTTTAGATTTTGTAATATTCCATCTCTCTAGTATTTAATATAATATAATATCGACATTATATAGAGGCCATCTCGATAATCCAAGTTCCTCTGCTCATCAGTATTTTAAGAGTCTCAAAATTATGTTATACTTATCGTACTTTACGTTGATCTCAATAAGGTTTATATATCGCCGGTCGCATCTTTGTGATTGTAGCGCGTGTTGTGATGATTATTTTTTAATAATGGCGATTGTGTGTGTGTGTGTGTGTGTGTGTGTGTGTGTGTGTGTGTGTCTGTTGCGTATACGAGTATGTCGTGTTTTGTGAGTGACCACTATACAATACACAGTGTTTATTTACTTGCAACTTAATACATCTTGTTTTAGCGATGTGACTAGCATCTCCACTCTGTTTTATTTGTGGATTCTTTATCTACTTCAATTCATATAGTCATCCAAATTTTGTTTTGTAACCTGTGCCAATACTCCATTGCGCCTTTTTTGGTAAATCAAAAGTATTATATAGTATTAATTTATTGGTCGTAATAATGATAGTTTCATAATTGTGACGTTGTCTTTGGAAACTGCATTAACTATGTACATTTCCAATATAAATATTAAAAAATGTTAAACTAATTGTATAATATCAATATTTTATGGATTATGATTCTGCATGAATCAGAAAAGTCAGTTATCTTAATATTATGTAAGGTTGGGATTCTAATTCAAAGTAATTTATTTATAGGTTTTGAACTTTAAATTCATTGTCACATTTGTCCTTTTGTAAGTAAATTTGAAATTAAATAAGTTTTTAATGCTTAAATCATGAATTTGAAGTTGAAATACCTATATATCATTTTCATATAGTAACATATTTTCGATAATCTATTTCCAAATCAAATAAATTGAAAGACGTTTTTACGATCTAACTTCTACTCGTTTTATATAAACTATGAGATAAGACCCGTTTTATTGTTTTCTGAGTAATATTCGCTATATAACATGAATTGTGATTATTTTGATGTATAACTTTATTATGTTAAGCTAAATGAAGAAACATGATTGCCATTTTAGAAGTATTAGCGTATTTTTTTTAGCAATTTTTAGTTATTCTCTAGTTTAATATTCATATTTGTTTTCTTCGGACTTGAAACGTGTGGCTTTTATTGTAACACTATGAAGTTAGCCTGGATGCCCACCAAGTTGTACAGGTATTCAATGTTTTAACTAGATTAGAATAATAATTTATTTTAGTATAGAAATATTAAATAAGACACCCCCTTTCCTAATGCACGTTGTTAGGTCTGAAATATTTTTTGTAGAACTTGTACTACCGTACTTACTAATTATCGTATGAGTCTATAGATAATTTTAAATTGTGTCCAATTTATATCAGTTAAATTCAACAAAGCACAAATTTTACTTACAATTTTAACTCTTCAAACTAATATACATAGTATAATTCTAAAGTTTGTCTTAGTTTCGTTCAAATTAAGCTGCCACTTGTGTCTGTCTAAAAGCTGGATTCATAAAAGGAAATACTTTCCGAAATATAAAATGCTATCAAAATACATAAATTAGTATAATTTTTTATTTTTTAACATTTTTTAAAGTGTTTATCGCACACTTAGGAAATTAAAAAAGGCATGTTTAAAAAAAGTATGAAAATTTGAACGCAGCGGGATTTGAATCCGCTGTTCAAATGTTTCAAAGAGGCGCGGGTTCAAATCCCGCTGCGTTCAAATTTTCATACGTTTTCTAAATATAATTTTTAATGTTTATCAATTTATACATTCCGTGTTTAGACTGATTTTTTTAAATGTTATTTAGTCAATGTGTTTTAAATGCGCCCTCCTGTTCTATGTGGGTGTAGCTTTGTTTACTTTAGATGATGCATGAATTTTTCGTAGGGTTCAAATACTGCCACGTGACTGATGCTCTCTTTATATTGATTTATTTCAGCGTCTTCTATTAGTACATAATAGGACGGTTGTATTTTGCGAATACGATCTTAATTAGGTTTAGATTGATTCGCAAATGTTATAAAGTCATCTTCGTCCGTCGCTTGTGCGCAACATTTATGGTACGATGGTGGTGTTCTTTAATTACCAGTATTGTTATGCTTTAAATTACATATTTTTCTAAAAAGTGTTAATATATATATATTTAAATGTACGTAACATATGTCTGTATTCGCCATTTCACTATATGTATTACAGTAAATTATTTAACACGAGTTTCACATACTTAGTCCAAAGTACTTAAAGTTCGTAAGTAAACAAACAAACAATTATATAATGTAGAAAAGTTTTATTAGGTAAGTAAATACATAATAATATATTACAATTAATACCAATTTGTTGACTTGACGAGTAGAGCTTATCGTTAGTCTGTAAATTTCATGAATTACATTACATATATTGTGTCATCTTTCACGTTGTAGCATTAAATTGTGCTCCCAGATTAATATTTATAGTTGTATGTATACTGCTATTAGATAGTTTAAAGTTCCACATAGTGAAAAATAAATATATATATATTTTACCATTAAACCTCTTATAAAAAGATAGTTTACATGAAATATATTATTGAGCAAATGTTTTATACAATGCAAGAGCGACGTTGATGATATTACAATGTTGAAGGATATCGTGAGCATAGGCGTTTATTGTTACATTGTGTCAGATGACGAAGTAACAAGAAAACTACTTACAGGCAAGTAGACGAAATTGTTTAAATTATAAATATATCCAGTCTAATATAGAGCGCATATCGCATTTACAGTGATCGTGCGCCGTTGCGCAATAGTCTTCTTATTATACAATATTTATTTTAGAAATGTTAGTGATCGACAGACACTGTCAAATATAATCAAATTAAGTGTGTTCTGTTGACGTCTGTTCGTGTTCATAGGATAATAAATAAACTTCTTTTATTTACACGTCTGTGACACTCCTTTCACCTGTTAAATGTTTATTAGTAGGAAAATATTGAAAGATGAAAATTAATATTTTACACAAAACAAGTTGAATGTTAAGTTTGGCACGTCATTTTCTATAAATCGTAATATTTCTATATATGCAATGATTGTAAAATCAGTTTGTCTGACATTTTACACGTTTTACTGTTTTTCGTTTATTTCTACGAAATATTAATTAGTAGGTACTATAATATGTGTGTTTTTCTGTACTAATTACACTTACATATATTTATTGTATTATGTAATTTTAAAAATTATATCAAAGAAAGACTCATTTTACGCGTTCCTTAAATGTATTTTATATTACACAAATAAAATGTTAATTAGAGAGCCACTATTTAATTAGATACTTAAGAGATTTTGTGAAAGAGCGATCTGTATGATATAAAATGGCACTCAAAGTTATCTTTTGTGTCCCTGTTCTCATGTCGATGTGATGATTACATATTTGAACAATATATAAATGTACTTAAATTATATCAATAAATTGTATTAATTCTAAATTGTTTTATTTTTTATAGTTTTCTTTATCGTCAGGTTATCAGTTCAAATTTTGGTTTATAATATCGAGTTATATACCTTTTAAACTTCTTCTTCTGTCCGTTTTGATAAATGTGTAGTGTAGATGCTTCGTGGAAATTGGTTTTGCATAATGAAAAAAGAGACAAACCGTGTTGTGAATACGAGCATTTTACCATATGGTATCTGTTAAGAACTTATATTAAGCCATACATGATACAAAGTATATACAAATAATTGGCAGAGTTAAAAAGTTACTCGGCAAATAAGTGCAGGAAGCCAATAATATTAATGATAATAGCGTGAGCTTTAAATACATTAAATCAATAATTTAAATATTGCACATACTATCGTATTAGGTTTGACATCCACTTTTGTATAAGTTGACACAATTGTCGCTAAGGCAACTCATGTCTTATGTGTCAACGGGTCATAGTTCAAAGAAATATGAGACTAAGACAAACAAATGAAAGATTTGTAATAAAAGAATGTTCAAACTTATAGGTAATTTTAATAGTAATTGTACTAAAATTATTTATTTGGTCGATTTAAAAAGTTATATTTACATATGTGATAAGTTTCAATTAAGTGCAATACCCGAAATATTACTTCATCCTTTTACTAAAATTGTAATAACAAGTATCTCATGCTGGTATAGACCATACTTCTTACCTACATACTAATACGAATTATCGTACGATTGAATGTATCACTTAAAGCTTTAAATGTTATACAAATACTAAATTAGAACTTATCTACTTTAAATACTATTTTAATCGCACTGAGTACAAATTAATATTCAAATGAATTCTATTGAAAGATTTAATTTAACAACGAATTGGTGTCCCATCGGGATTAGTCGGCATCTTAGGCTTGCAAACTTTTTTCCTTCCCTCGGCACTACTCACCATTGTACACGTAAAAGTAAAATATCCACAAGAAGAAGACTTTGTGTAATAAGTATGCGAGTATTGCTTACGAATATTGTTATCGCTATCTAGCGCACGAGTAATTGATTTAGAAACTGATACGTATTTGTTGTCATCCTCAGGACTTTGCAGGGATCGAAGATTTTTTGGTTTTACGTATCTTCCGTAAGAGGAAGGGTGAGTGTATTTGACTTTACCCGTTCCCGGTGTTAAAGTAACTGTTTGCGCCTGTGAAGGAGAGTCTTTGGAACCTATAACATATGTGTTTTCTTTAGATGCTACAGACTTAACACTACCAGTAAATCCTATAGGTATTGTGTATCCACCGGTGCCGGGGACGCGTTCCCCTGGTTGATATATTTTACTTTCATCAGGTCGTACGGAATCTTTTTGAATTATTTCAGCATTATGGTTTTTCAATGAACCCAACACAATATGTTGAGTGTTATCACCAGTAGATTGCTGTACATCGATTCCTTTTCTATCTGGAGCTTGAAGGTACTGATGTGTCGGCGGATCTCTTGTATACTCATCGTAATTAGAGTACTCGGTTTGTTCTACATCGTTTGCTTCGTTGGCATCGCCATCATAGCCAACGTCAGTGTCGTATTCCGGTTGTGTATCGTCTCTATCGGTAGTAAATTCATATTCTGGAATTGTTGGAAAATTAGTTTGAAATGATCTTCTACTACTCGATAGTGTTGGACCGCCTATGTCGGTTTTGTTAGAAGCTTCTGGTACGTGATGATATAAGTGAGTATGTCCGTTATGCCTGCTTTCAGACTTTTTCATTGATTCACCTAAATTATTTTCTGTTGCACTTGCTTGACCGCTTTCTTTACTATTAGGTATATCAGGCGCCACTGACGATTTTGATTTTGCTGGTAGAGATGGCGTTTGTTTAAGCAAAGATGCTTCGGTGCGTTCCGGTACCTCCGTTACATCCATGTTTATCTTATCAACGTCTATATTTTTCTCTTTTTCATCAAACACATTTATTTTTTCAAATGAAAGTCTATTGGGAAATATAGCATCTTTGTCTAAGCTGGCTCCCGATTGTGCCGCTCCACTGTAAGTTATACCATACTTAAAGGTTCCATGAAGTTGTGACTGTGATTGACCAGTGCGACCACTTGATTGAGCGGTTGCCATCCCACCTCCCATAAAAGGAATCTTTTGTAAGTCATGAGTAGTTTTTTCTGTATCTTTATAAGGTGTGAATCCTATTTGAGCTTGAGATGACGTACTACCGGGTCCTCTTGCTTGTGCGTCTGCCATTCCACCTTTGACACTACCTTGAACTTGAGAGTTTGAAGAATGCATTACACCATTACTTTGAGATTGAGTTTGAACTGAACCCGTCTCGGAACCTAGTTGGACGTTGGCTTGTGATTTATTATTCCTACCGCTTCCTGCAGCTGAACTGGACGCACCTTTTTTTCCACCGCTTACTTCACTTAGTGCCTCTTTATTTTCGCCAGTGATTTGGGCTTGGGCTTGGAATGATCCGCTTCCTGTATACGTGCCTTGTACGTTTGTTTGAGCTCGACCTTTATCACTACCACCTTTAGACGAAGCGCTTGCTGTAGTCCCATTCATATTTTGAGCTACACTAGCTTCCGCTTCTGAGTCATCTCCATCAGGGTTTATTGAGTTAGGATCAACATAATTTTGAGGTACACCTAAATTAAAAAATAATATCAGTTATGTATCTTTTATAAAACTAGAAAATATTTTATATAAAACAAAAAGTAAATTCATAAAACTACATAATTTTAAATTTAAACGGTTATGGAAAAAAAAATATTGTGAGTAAACGTCACCGGACCAATTTAGATATATATTTATATGTGTATCAATTTGTACTAACCATTGTAGTCACTGATTTGTCCACCTGCACCCTGTAAAAATATTATAATTTAACTATGTTGCATAACACACATATCATCAACAAACCAAATTGTTATTTAAAATCTAAATAACTTACTCCATTACTGTAGGGTCCATGAGGCGTGCCCACTCCATTGGGAGTAAATTGACTTCCAGGCATAAGACCTCCTTTAGTGGTATCTGGAACGAGTTGTCCTACTGGCTGGTTTCCTAAATTTGTTGCATAAGGTCTACCAGGTCCTGTCGGGCTATCTGAACCACCGGGTCCATATTGATTAGTTCTAACTCCATTTGGTCCAAAGTGGCCATTAACTCCTCCAGGGCCTACAGAAATAGCAGGACTATTGGAATTATGTTCAACTGGCCTACTTAGTCCCGCTGAGTCACTTGATGTTCCTGGAATATATTGACCGGTATTTCCTATATGTCCTCCAGGTCCATTTTGGCCATATTGTCCTCCTGGTAACGCCCCGCCGTATGAATTACTTGGAACATAGTGTCCCCCCGCATTATCAAAAGGCCTTACTGCCCCCTCTGGGCCAAACCCTCCACCCAATCTGCTGGGACTTGGTTGCCCATATTGATTAAAGGATCCACTAGGACTACTTGGCCCAAATTGTCCTTCACCTATGGGTCCTTTAGCACCACCTGCCACGTTCTGTCCTCCAGGGCCAAAGGGTACACTTTGGGCGTATTGACCATCTGGTTTTACTGATCCTCCTAAATTTCCTGGATCATATTGCCCTAAGTTTCCAACAGTAGAAGCTCGTGGATCCCCTCTGATTTCCCCACCTGGCCCTGTTGCAGGAATTGATCCGCGGGGGCCATATTGTCCTCCATTTACAGAAGGTGCACCAACGCTACTCGGTCTGTATTCCCCACTCGATGCTACTGAACCACTTGGGCTGTATTGTCCTGTATTTCCAATAGGACCTCCTACACTTCCTGGCCCATATTGGCCTCTTGATCCTAAAGAATCTGTTGGACTGCTTGATCCGTAATGTCCAGCGGGTATTCCACCTATGTTATTTGTATCATATTGCCCTATATTTCCTAAAGGTCCTCTATTTTTACCAGGTATATATTGTCCTCCGTCTCCTGGAAACACACCTGAAATACTAGGTCCATGTTGCTTTCCAGCGCCGTTTGGTCTATCCCTACCATTGTGGTCGTTAATGCCATATTGTCCGTCAGGTCCACCAGAGACCCTTGGTCCATATTGTCCAGAAGTTGAACCTGGCCCAAATTGTAGCGCGGTTCCTGTGGGAAGATTAGTTATATATTGCCCTTCAGGGATCAGACCACTGCCAGAATTACTTGTACTATAAGGATATCCATTGTCAGCCGGAGAAGTGACTCCATGATTAGAAGAACCTCTTTCATTATTTGGCCCATATGGTCCTGCTGATATTCCGGAACTACCTGGAAGATTTGGTGTATATTGTGTTCCAGATCCAATAGGTACACCTGAACTTTTGTGCCCATATTGTCCTTCTGGCATTGGAGAACCACTTGATCTTCCTGTTTCTGGTATATATGGTTCACTAGGTGATGCTGATCCAGTAGGACCATTTGAACTGTATAGCCGATCAGGTGAATGTAATGTGCCTCTTGGATCTAATTGGCTGCCAAGTGGATATGATCCTCCACCAGTAGATGAACCATATGGATATGCCACACTTCCATACTGGCCTCCAGGCGAAGAAAAGCTTCCTTGTGGTACGGTTGTTCCAATATTATTTTTAGGGTCATATTGTTGCCCTGTGTTACTTGGACCATAATGCCCATAATTACCAGTATCACCTGGTATAAATTGATTGTTTCCATATTGTTCACTTGGCCTGTCTAATTGATGATTTAATGTAGTCCCTGGTGCCATCAAATTATTAGCATCCTCAGGTCTATAATTAGGATATATATTTCCATTTTGCGCAGGATTTGGAACTACACAACAGTATACATTACTACCCCCAGGCCCAGGGTATGGACCTGATGCTATTGAATAATGCGGTACTCCTGGTTCTCTTTGATTTAAGCTCAATGGATTTTGTTTGGATATATCATTTACTGACCCATAAGGCCTGAAATTAACGTTTGGCATCGGATTTTGCGATCCTAATGCGTATCTAGAATCAATATGAGCAGTAGTCGGCTTACTGATAGCCATTGAATCTCTTGGTAACACTTTGCCGAAAGGACTCACTGCGCTATGATTCATGTCATTAGAATCTCCAGGTGAGATATGTCCTGGTACTTGAGCATTATAGTTACTTGTTCCATAGCCGGGTAAATAATGATTATTTCCACTTTGAGGTCCATATAAACCTAAATCTGAACCAGGAGGATTAGTGGGTCCTTGGTTACCGCCGTTAATGCTTCCAAATCTTGTATTTGGATCATGATAACCTTCAGGTCCCATGTTACTATTTGGAGAAAACCCTTTGTCATTACTATTAGCAACAGGTGTAAATCCAGTTGGAATGCCATTTTGCCCAAAACTTCTGCTGCCTGTTGTATCTGAAGGACCGTAATTATCACTTACAGGCTTGTAGCCATTACCTGTTTGAAATACAATCGGTCGACGGTCATTAGGATCAGGATAATTATTAGCACCATAACCACTGTGGGTAGTGGTAATTGGCCTGTTACCGACTCCGTTCGGTCCTGACGGCAGTGCTCCTATATTCTGCGGCACTGGGCTTATGTTTCCTAATGTTGGAATATATGGAGAGGAGCCGTAATGATCTGGATCATTTTGATTATAGCCTCTGTTGGGTGATTGCGCTTGTCCATTTTGTCCTGGCCAGGTTGCCGGATCTCCCGGATTTAATGACATAGGTCGTTTAAGATTTTCAATTTCATGATTTTTTCTTTCACCGCAATCATCACAGTTAGGATCGTATATAGACTGGCTTTGCGCTTGACCCATACCGCTGTTACCGCCTTTAAAAAATAAATAATCAACAAATAATATTTTTAAGTAATATGCATATGCTTGCGTACACATATATATATATACATTATAATAATTTACTTACTGACTACAGCTCTTGAGGAATCTGCGGCTGAATGAGCCTCAGCTTTTCCCTCATCTTTACCGTTACCTCGATCTATTGCTAAATATTGTGATTGAGTTTGGCCTCGATATCTTCCTCTAGGTGTAAAACTTTGCCGTCTTACTCTTTTTGCCGTTTCTAACACATTTATAATTTGTTGCCAATTATAAATTTCTCCCATTATAGTCATTTTGTCGCAATATATTAGCTTAGATGACATATTTTCAAATCCCTGAATCTGCAAGAAAAAAAAACATCAGAATTATTTACGCTTTTGTTCTAGTGTTACTTCATTTGTAATTTGTGTCGTATTTAGTTTCGACCTTTTTTTTTTACCTATTATATTTCTTAGTAATCTTTAATGTCACTAAAAAAATTGTTTTAATCCGTATAAGTTAGAGAATTATGAATAAAAAGTATATGTACTTATTATTTTACACATCTACAATAATATATAAAAAGATAATGTCTATTACTCCATAAATATGAATATATATTTCGTAAAGAAGTTGAGACAACGCAGCTTGAAGATTTCTGATAGGCTCTGGGCTCTGAATAAGTTGCCTTACCAAGAATATCTATTGTGAAATAAGATATTATTTTAAAATATTGATTTACCAGTATATGTCCGATACAGTGAGAATATGTTTTTATTTGTTTGTATACCTAAAGTTAAATATTTCCCGTAATCAGAACAACAAAATTCTATTATTATGTATTTATTCAACTATTTTACATAAGTAAAAAAATGTGTGTGACTCTAATAGTGATCATAACTCAATTATTTTCATCTCTAGTCAACAAGACAAAGCGCGGCATTGAGTTCCGCTTCTCAACACGCAATGTCTTAAATTTGTAAATTGGGGAACAGTGTCATGACTAGGTTCTCTCCGACTAGCCTGCCATGCAGTAGTGTAGATATATCTACATACTTATGGATCAATTAACAACATTGTTAATTGATCCATAAATATTGTTTTATCAAATAATGTTTGAAATCAAAATATATACCTACCTATTATGTATTACACCAAGTAAAGTAAAGCAGAAATTTGTGTTTAATATATTAGGTCAATACTTCAACTTGTGATTGAGAGTTCAATCATATTTGACATATTTTCCTAAATAATGTAATAGATAACCCTAAACATAAACATATGCTTGTATTTCGGCATTCCGTTATCATTATTTTGTTTATATTATAAAATTTTACAAAAGATGTACCAAATAACGGACCAAAAGTTAGTTTTAATCATTTTGTGTTATAATGTAGTAAGCAACAAGCAGATGATTATAACTTGTATTATATAAGTACTTGCTACTATGAGCTACACTAGTCTATCTAATATCTATCTATCAATTTATGAAAGAAAATCTTGTAAATTGTTTTTTAAATTACTTTTTTATTTAACCTAAAGTCGCTAATTATATAATCTAAAATTTTGCTTGTGTAACATTTACAAATTGTATGAAAATTATTCATCATTATATACATTATATTCCGATTCCGAAAATGAAAATAAACAAAAACTACATAATAGAAATAGATAACTTTTGGCATGGTAGACGCTTATAGTCCACAGGTACAGAATAGTTTTTTATCCTGACGTTCGTTGTAGTTTTCGCAGAAAAAATTAAAAAAAATAAACAGTCAAATTACTATATAAGCTGGTAGCTACTGAATACAAATTAATGATTTTTTGTATGTACATAGCTTAGACTGAAGCAATATACAGGATAATTTTATGCTGATATCTTGTTCATAATTTATATTAGAATATTCAATATCCTGTTCAATGTAGTTCCTTAGGAAAAATGAAAAACCGACGCCGATGACCAACTTTGGGTAGCAGAAATTTGTAAAAATCTCTCTAATGCTAACAACAAAAATAAGTTGCCCATGGCTGAGCGGTCCGAATTTCGATCAATTATTAGACGACGATTTTTTTTGGGCTGCGTGTCAAGTGGACATAAAAATGTCTACATTTTTAATCTATCAACATAAAAGAATCGTCTGCATGTTTGCAACTTGCAATGAAACTCTAAAAAAATCATAATATGATTTTTTTATCTAGTGCTAACTATACCTATATTCTTATAATAATAGATTCAAGTGAAAGTTAAATTGTCAAGACATCTATTAAATATTTAACATCTATTTATTCCGATCCTTGCTGTATTTTATTTCGTCGAAACTTGAATAAGGCGATTTTATTCCTAATAACGTTTAATATTATAATTATGTACATCAACATATAAGTGAATGTGACAAAATCGTTTTGGATTAAATTAAAAATGTGTGTTCTGTACATGCTTAAGCAACATATTAATTAAATTTTAATTTTGTTTTATTATATTTAGACACAAACTGACATATCGCAATGCTATTTAGTTCAAAAATGTTCGCACTGTCACTGCATTTGCGTTGCACATATTAAAAGAATTAGTATATATTTCGTTCAGCACAAGTCTACTTAGATGTGTTTGTATGTTGATATACATATTTATCTATATTCAAATTAACAAGTACGTACATTTACGTTAATGGTCATAAGAATTACCTGCACATATCTCCTGTGATGGAGTATTGATGATAAATTACCTAAGCCACAATATGCCGAAATGGTGTTTGATGATGTTTCAATTTGCTTGTTTCCTCTTTTTTCAACGATCAGCCACACAAGGCAGTTCCGTGAGTCCGGCCTCCTACACACTAAATGACTCTGAAATTTTATTACACTGATATTGCACTAGGACTATAAAAATGCCCGTTAATGACAAAAAAAATATTAAAACTTGAAAGCATTATAGAAAATTTATGGTAATGATTGCTTAGTGAAAATTAGACAAAAGACACAGAAAATTTGTAATGGTGTATATTATACAGAAGAAAAAGCACTATACGTTTTTATATTACCTGAGATTGTGTAGTTGTGTATGTAAAGTAAGCTAATAATATCGTTATTATAACGAGCCACGACGGGCTGAAGGAGCGCGGGTGTCGCATGGCGGTGGACGTCGAATAAATTCTGCGGGCACACTGGACCACCGCCCGCCAACTGACCCTCGAACTAAGATGAACTTTCAATAAAAGATATAACAGCTCACCCACTTTCGGCTACGATAGCACCAAATCATCACACTTGCGTATAAGGAAGTGACGGGCTCTGATAAGAGTGTACTCGATTTGCATATTGAGGCTTCAAAATCTCTTAAAGAATTATATTATTGCATTTCTTTCTCTCTCTCTCTCTTATCTCAAATAAAATTTTAAAATATATATTTTTTTGCCTTTACGGCGACTTTCAATATTTACAGGTGATAAGTTTTTCTATTACCAAAATTGTTTATGATGCTTGAAGGTAAACGTTTTCTCTCGCTATATATAAATATTTGGTCTGGCCATAAATACTGTTATAATAAAAAAATAAGAAAATATTACTTTTGAATTTGGAATCTGTCACTTTTATATAATTTTTCATTGTGTTTTCTTATTTTCGCGCTAATATATTGTAAAATATTTTGTGATGTTAAAATGGAGTGGGGTGATAAAGAGAACCGAATCGTTGTGATTGTATCACGTAAAGTAGGTAGTAGTGTATACTCATATATAATATATATTGAACTGCATTGAAGAATAATAAAAAAAAACTATTATTGAACTTAGTACAAAATTTTCATGAAATCAACTATTAGAATTGTTATGGGCTCACCTATTGAAGAAGAAAAAGAATTGATAGAATTAAGAAAAATATATTGTTAAGCTGTAAATTTGTAGGGTAGATACGTTCATATGATGATACTCATATCGAAGATAGTCTAATAAAAGATTAGTAATACATATATGAAGAAGACCGTAGGATAAACGACTAAGAAATAAAAATCATTGTATAAATTACTTTTTTATTAAAAACTATAAATCAACGAGTATAAAGCTGATAAAATGGTTTCAAAAGGTATCGTATTGTACGAAACATGTCGACTTGAATTACGAATATTAAATAATTATTCTATGAGGTACCTACACGAGTGTAAATTATTATCGTTGAATAATTTGATTTTGAGAAAAAATATTGCTTTATATTGTGCGGCGCTATATTAATATCACCAAATGGAAGTATAATGTAATTATTTACCTACAAACTACTGCTATGTGTGCTACCCGCCTTAAAAAAGATTTTATTGTTTAATTTTATTTAAAATGGTGGAAAAATTCTCTTGGTACTTGAGCAATCGTTTGTTTGACCTATTACAATCTAGTTATTTCCGAAGTGACATTTGCGTCTTTCTTTTTATATGAATGAGTCGGATAGACGAAACGCTGAGAATAATAATTGGAGTGAGTTTCTGCTGGACTTTTAGTGGGACCTATGCGGCGATAGTAGTCTATCGAATCGCAATCACAAGCTAGTCTAGTTTCTGATCCGCTGCTTTCTAATTGATATTTGGGCACAACGACTAGACTTTCTGTAGATTTAGTAGGGGGGCAATGACTGTGACTTCTCCCGTAGACGGGGTAATGATGTGGCGTGCCGTTCTGTCTATGGGAATGTTTCTCTTGTGTATGGTGCTGATAGGTGTCATGGTGAGCGTTGCGGCCACCGTGGCTGCGCCCATGACTTTTGGATCTATTAGTGTTTTTGACAGCCGTGTCTAAGTAACCATATCCAAAACCGTATCCTCCGATTGCTTTTGTTGTTAAGTTATCCCACGATTTCGGCTTAACATGTTGATGTGCGCTTTGGTATTGGATCTTTGGGGAGGACTTGGCTTCTGAGCGGTCGTTATCCCAAAAAAGTGTATCACTACTTAAAGACGTACTGTAACTCGACGCAGAGTTGTCGCACGGCGCTGTGGCATTACTTGTCGCATATGATTGCAGACTGCACTGGCTAGTTTGTGTTGATTCCGTTGTCAAATAACGATATCGATTCGAGCAGTGCCCAGCATTACAAACTTTTTTAACGTGAGCATGTGAGCAATTATCTGGTTTTTGTGTTGATTTGTCGACTTGATGATACTTCTCCTTTCTTTTATGCTCCTTTGAACATTCTTTTTTACGACGTACCTTCTTTCTAGAGTTAGGCACACAATGTGGATCGCAACATGGACTAGCTAAGTCGTAGGCCTCAAGACTATTTGCGTCTTGATTATTATAAGCTGGCATGCATGGCGCACATCCATGACTGTGACTATTTCTATGGGTTTTTGTATGTTTCCCATTTGCCGGCTTATATACTTCTGAAGCGCGGTGACATTCTGTGGAGGTCTTAAGGATGTAATGGTGACAGTCGCGTCTGTTCCTCGGTGAACCTACAGTTATAACGAACCCTCCTGTGCGTAAATTTGGTTGTATAATACAAGCACCGTATCTTGGATCTAAATATTGATACATAAAAACATTAGGCTGAGGTGGCTTAGCGGCAGTAACATTCTCACTAGATAAAGTAGGCCGGCAATAGCCGGTGTTAATATTGTCTGTTACATTATTCTCTTCACTATCTGAAATTATTTCCGATGGTGACGACTTCTTCTTTTGGGATGGAAGACTGTGCGTTTTCCAATTGGAATCGAAGACGTGTCGCTCGCGTACAGTAAGCTGTTCTAGTTCTCGCATTTTCACTTGTAGAGTTCGCTGAATATTGATATACTTAAGATGCAACTCAACTTTACGTACACAGTCCTCAAATATAACTACAATCCTCATACGAGAATCACAGGCGTTTATGGCACTAACAATAGATGTATGATCAGCGCGCTCAACGTCAGTGCCGTTGATAGACAGGATGACGTCGCCTTCCCGCATACCTGCTGCAGCAGCCGGTCCATCTGCTTCTACGTGGTCAACGTATGTTATAACTTCTATTTCCTGTTCCTAAAAATGAGATAATATACATTAAATAATCTTATATTTTGGTATACTTTCCATACGCTATCTCGCATAGCAGAACATTTTTAACATATATCTTATTAATAATTGCTTACAGGTTGCATTTATACATTCGCTAGATGCTGCGTTTTAACATATTATTAATACTGACTGTACTGACATAATTATTGGCACAAAGTCAGTATATTTAATAATATCTAATATAAAAATATTTTTTACGTACTTTTTTGTAGTGAATGCCATAGCTTTGTAAAGTGAATCCATAACTGCCATTCTTTTTTTCCACTATTATAGTACGTCGTCTGCAATCTTCTTCAGATTTATTTCCCGCCCTTTCCGACTTTAGTGATTCTCTTATCTTGAACAAATATATGCTACATACACAAATGTACAATAAAATATAAATATGTATACTGTTACTATAAATATTTATACGGTAGTAACCTTTTTCACATTGTTTTTACAATTTACAAACGTTTACGTAGGGCGCGCAAATACCCCTTGTACTTGTTTTTTTTTTTCGTGAGCTTGCATATTCCTTTAATAATGCCTAGATACTTACAGAATTGTCAAGTGAGTCTTCTTTCGATTCGTTGTTCAGGTGCTTCTTGCCATTGCTTAAGCTGCTTGGACATCTTTCATTAAGTTTGGGTGAACTCATTCTGGACATCTTTCATTAAGTTTGGGTGAACTCATTCTCAGACAAAACGAGCACGCCCACCGGACACTTTTGTTATAACTTCACTGAGAAACTCCATCGACTGGCTTTATTGACCTCCAAATTCTAGCTTAGGGCAATGTAATAAGGCTTTGTTTAAAACAAGTCGTGTCTTGTTGGTCCGAAGAAGCAAATCGTTAACGCCGCCACGCATGCGTTGCTTCTAGGCATGCGGTGTGAACCATTTGATAACCTTTGTTTGGGCCGACCTGCTGCATACTTTCAAAAGCGACCGTATTTAACCAAGTTTCTATAGAGATTTGCAAAATATTGTTTGACTTTTTTACTTAGCTACTGTAAAACAACGCACATGCGCACTACAGTAGGTGCGCATATGTAGCGATGGAATAAAACAAAAAAAAATTGAGATGTTTATTTATTCTCCTTAAAATTAATAAATACTCACTACGTATCTGCGATTAATTGACATGCTTCAATAAATATAATAGCTATTTTAGTAATTTTTATAATATCCATAATAATATATGTTAAGGTTTGGTTGGAAATCTTAAATTTACGCATTTTTATAGAATTTAGGGTGACCTAACTAATGTGTTTACTTTAGCATAGCTGATAACAGACATGTTAGGAATTGGTACAGGTATTTTACTAAGATTTTTGTTGAGAGTAAGAAGAGGTGGCAACGCGATTGATTGTATACCCGCTTCAGAGGGAATCACGGTCGCTCCTTTGATTATTTCAAGTGGATTATTGCCGGTGGAGATGGCGTCACGTCTTGATTTCTTAATGTTTTCTCTCATATCCACAAAGGTACCAGGATTTTCTTAAAATTATATTATACTTTTATTTAGTCGATATTTTATATAAACCATTTCTAATAAGGCAATTTTAATACCTGGTATTTGGGGTTTTGTGACAAGCTGCTTCAAAGCCGTCCATCGTGCAGTTTCTTTATTTGCAGGAGCTAAGCCAACCAGTTTTTCCGCGGTTATATTTGTTATTAATGGATCCGTTATGGAATTCAAGTCAATGCTAGTGCCATTTTTATGATAAATAGTAATTGCCTCTTGATGGCCTCTATAACAAAATATTATGTAATGGGTATACAACATAAATATGTCTAAATACAAAAATACAAATATCTAAAACATTATTCATTAACATGGCTTTCAATATATTATATTATAATTAAATGAAATATTATATTTTGAAAAGCCATGTTCATCAATTTTGTTCCCAAAAAATCTTAGTATACTTTAAAATTGTATTCAAACATGAATGAATGAAGACATGGAGAGCAAGATCGCTAACTACACGTTACACAAATGTTTGTCATAAACATATTTAGAAAACGTATAAAAATTTGAACGCAGCGGGATTTGAACCCGCGCCTCTTGAAAACCGTTCAAGCATGGATGGCTTAGCGGTCAGAGCTTTCTGAACGGTTTTTCAAGAGGCGCGGTTCAAATCCCGCTGCGTTCAAATTTTTATACGTTTTCTAAATATGTCTTTTCAATTTCCTAAGTGTGGGAATAACACTTTAAAAAATGTTAACAAAATAATGTTTGTCGTGTATAGGAATCGACCTTACGGTTTTAAGCTCAGTACATAACATTACATTCGACATTACAAATCATATTAGCAAATAAAAATATTCTTAAAGACTTACGAGCTATTTTCTGCATTGTCGTTTGTTTGGTTTGTGAGAATTCCGACTTGGTACACTGTTGCACGTACTACGTACCTGAAATTGAGATTTATTTGTAAATAGCATTTGATTTTTTTTATTAATACGCTTTTATTATTTTCACTTGTAACTTTTTTTTATATTATATTAATCAATCAATAATACACAAGACAGTCTTGCAACTCCATTTTCACCTATCTCTAATTGCCGTATGATTTCCTTGAAAATATGCATACGTTTCCAGGTCATCAATATTTTCGAAGATTGTAACGTGTTTTATAAAATTAGTTTTAAATTATTTATTTTATTCAAAATTAAAATAATTTTGCCTAGAATTCGATTTCAGAAGTTATTATATTGTTCTCCCGATACTGAATCCAAGAAAGTCGATTCGCTTATCTATTTTAATAATACAAACCACGCCTCAAAGTCACCCTTGAAATTCCGCTGCTCTAGAGCATTAATACATATATAAAATGAACTTACATATCTTTTGGTACTGTCTTATTTATTTTATGTTCGTATAAGTCGTAATTTGCGACGACATTAAAGTATAATACGATCACACCGACGATCTGCAATCAGAACACGTTAATGATAATGCTAAAATAGATAGATAGATGTATTCAAATAATGTTGAGTAGATAACTATTAACAAATAGTGAATATAAAAAAAATATATCGTCATTTTTTTTATAAATAAACAAATATATTTGTTTTAAGATAAATTACCTTAAATACAAACATTTTTTTCTTTAATATACTCTATATATATATATATATACTCTATACGATCGAAACACTAACAATAAAAGGCAACACAATACGATTCGGTTCGATGTTTATATAATGTTCCTATAAAAGCGATTCTTTAGATACGTTGGCTTTATGCTAATTGAGATAATAAGAACATTCTTTTTGCACTGTCATAACAAAAGGTATTTAAAAATATATGCAATTATAGCACGTTTTATCATAAGAGTACCAAATATCATTAAGGTTTTATATCATATGCAGTATGTGACACTAGGCATGCCTCAATTTTCTTGTAGAAAGTGTATCTAATATATATGATATGATATAACATCATTATTTAGTTGTATCTAAACTGGTCGCGATTGTGAATCTTATCGCCTGAGAATCGAAAGATTGCTTGCTGTAACGCAGTGCGATGCTGGCCGTAGCTCCGTAGAACCCGGATTAAGATAGGTTTAGATACGTCTTCGTCTATTATACTTTAGCTTGTAAATGGTATTCAATATTATCACTTTGTCATATGGTAAATAAAGAATTATGTGCTAGTTATTTTTTGTAAAAAATACAGAAATGGGATTTAAGCTTATGATATTCGCGGGAGTCACCACTTTGGTAAGTATTTTTTGTAGGATTAATGTTGTAACTCATTTATATTTCGTGTCACAAAATTTTAATTTGATTACGAATGTAAAATGTCCTTTTTTTGCTAGTAGTACCTGTTTATTACACTTAACTTTAGTTAGAACTTCTTGTGTGATTTCATATTCTATTGTTAATTTGTTTATATAGTGTACGTCATATCGAGGTATAGTTAAATATTATGTATTAAAAAAGAATTATATTTCTTATAAATTTACAATTACATATGAACTATTTGCGATTGCATAGTTACTTAAGTTAATATTGCAATGCTTTCGAGAATTACAACTTTGCGAATTTCTAATATTTTTTGTATAATTTAACTTATTTAGCTATTTGTTAATAATGAGTTATGGAATAAAATAAATTTTAATATAAAATTTTGTATAAACAAAATAATGTGACACATAACTGTATTTTTTTATCCACTACCGCCAATTGCGAATTTCTAAAATATATGAATAATAAAAAGTGTTAACCATGTATATTAACGTATTATATTGAACTAACATTATTTCATCAGTATAAAAATACTGAAATCAGATTTGTACTGTGTTCAATAACAGTTTTTTATAAACATATTTTTTATAATTAATTAATTAATATTTAATAGCAACCATTTATTTTAACCTGCGTTAAATAATACTATATTCACGAACGACTCGTACTATAATACTCAAAATGTAAAGTTTAAAGAGTGATGAAGAATGCGATCGATATGTTAAAAAAAAACTGTATCTTTGTCGTAATATGTGATAAACATGACGTACTGCAAGTACATAGATTAACGTAGTATTATGTATCAGCATAGAGAACTGGAGCACAAGAAATAATTCGGACAAGCGCAATTGTGTTATCAATCTAGTCTCATGTTGATAAGTAGGAACGCTGCGGGCCGGCTCGTAAGTACTTAACAAGATTTAATTTGAAAATAGCGTCAATACTCTATTAATATTTTTATGGATATAAAAGTATTTCGGATAATTCTATGTTCGTATATACGATATTGTACATTTTGTTAAATGTTAAAACCTTGAAGAAAAAAAAATCTTCGATGGTTAACTATAATTACACTAAATTACCTTAGCAGAGTAGTCAGAGAGGACCTAGTGTCTCCATACTACGTTCTCTATTTTCCGCCTGTATTCGAGACAAGTTTTGGGTGGTGGAACTCAACACCGCGCTTTGTGTTAGGTACTAGAGCGTAGAAATGAAAATAATTAATCATTCCCCCGAATTGGAATTGAACGCACAATCAATCCCGCGTACAGCCACATAGTGCACCACTGACCCACTGAGCCACGATGGCCTATAAACTATAAGCAAAGCATATTACAACAAGTACAAGTTTGGTTCTTTTTAGCATTAAACGGAAGCATGCATGTTGTTCGCAAAATCAATGCAACATGCATTCATTGATTAAGTATTTTGGAAAAACTATAAAAGCCGTTATTATCGTACATATATTTCAAGAGCCATTGAAAACGTTTCAGCTTTAAACGTTAAGGCTCAATATATTATCTATACTAATATTACAAATAAGATAGATTTGTTTGTTTGTTTAGATTTAAAGGAAAAAATACTCGATCGATTTTACTAATTCTTTCACAGTTATAAAGATACATTTATCGAGTATTATATATAGGCTATATTTATATACAGAAATAATAAGAGATCTTTACTAAGACGTGACTAATGTAACCGAAGGTGGAAATCTTAATAATAATAGCAGCTATTGTGAATTATATTTGTATAGATACAAAATGGAAACTAAGACCCACTAAAATCGCTTACATGACAATACCTGTAAGATAATTGTAATTTTTTTATAAGCTTACATATAAAAAAACGTACCTATTTCAAAATATCACATATACCTAATGGTTGACAATAGTTTTTAATTTTCTGTAAAATTGATTAATATTGTTACTGAGATTAAATTGTCTAATATTTCTGAATAACCTTATCGCCTGTGTCGTCCCAGATGTCACTGGGTCAGACGGACTTAAGAGGCAATTGTCAGTTCTATATATACCTAGTATTAGTTAGGGGTGAGGCGACTATGTTTTTAAGTATTTTCTTGCCATCCTCTTCGTGTCAGGTCAAAAATAAAAAAAATATATTAAAAGTAAAATAGAAAACCAAAAACACAGAAAATAAAATAAATTATCCTTGCTGTAGTTTTGCCAATGTTTTTGTATATCTTTGTGAATACATATTTTCTTAAGTACTTAACACTGATCTATGATAGCTCTGTATTATCCATTAACACTTGATCTAATTTTGAGTACTTTTTGAATATCTAATTGTACTGATAAATATAATATATCGTAGCATAAGATTCTTCAAAATTATATTTATCATTAATATTACTATTTCAAAAGAATATATACATGCTCAATGTTTTATTTTTTTCTAATCGTTTTATTATTATTTTGAATATGTAAATTGAATTAAAATGCAATACAAGCTAGGCAGTAATAATATAAAACTATATCTGGAATTCTCTATAAGTATTCAAAGAATTTTTCAGTATTATAAACAAAATTACCAATATATTACTTCTTTTACGTTTACCTTGGCCTATATATAAAATAATGATACAGCCAAAGTGATAGATCTATAAATTTTATGAAAAATCATGCTATTATACTTAAACCTAATTATATTATCTACTCCAAATAATTATTTAAGTACTAGTTAAAATGTGTATTAAATGTATTAAATGAAACCAAAACTGTATTAAAACTTATTTGTTTTTCCTGATTTTTAATTTATTTCTTAATAGTCACTTAGAACACCATCACGGTGCATTCTGACAGCATCTGACTGTGGTGGTAGGTTCGATCCCCGTCCATATGGAATCATTATTTTTAAATTAATTCCATTTCCCCACTTTGGTATAACAAAGCGCGGCGTTGAGTTTCGCCACTTAACAAGTAATATCTCGAATACGGACGGAGAACGGAGTGTCTTGACACTAGGTTCTCTCTGCCAACCCTAATATAAGAGAAAAAGCGTGAAGCCGAAAAAAATAGACAAAATATTATGTAAAAAACATACTAAACGAGATTATTTGTGCGTAAATTATCACTTTGTCAAATATATATTATATGTAGACAAAATATTTAATAATTTAGGTATATTTTACTATTCTTTATATAACCCCGAAGAACTAAATTTATATCATCAAATTCTTATACTATGACTTATGAGTGATCAATATCTTATTACATTCATAATACGTAATAGGCACATCAACTAGTCATCAACTTTCAAAGCAAAAAAAAAAAATAACAAATTTGTAAGACAAATGAAATAATGTTAATTATAATTTATTTATTTATAAAATTTAATTTATTTGTAAACTTTGTATTTGTGTGTTCTTATTGTACCAAATAAGAGATATATAATGGCAAATGTTGTAACATGTACCAAAAGATAAAAATAAATAAAATAAACTAGCATGTCTATCTACTTCGATAATGACGTTTATCTCAATAAGATTACAAAAATGTGTCCTTTTAATAATTTTAGTGATGGTATAGGTATTCGAGTATTTTTAATTAAATAAAAACCTTCCATATAAACTTAAGTTATTGTACTTCACGTAAAGTATGACTTAAAATGAAAAATAAGGGCAAGTTAAAAAATATGTGAAAAAAAAACAAATACAAAATTGTAAACTTCCTATTAGGGGCTTTTTAAAAAATACAAAATTATAATAACTATGAATTAAAAATTGTATTATTAATTTGAAGTATTTGTATAATGCTAATTATGTATATGACTGTAAAAGAGGAAAGTCGGAGGAGACAAAACCGTATATCTTTTGTTTGGTGGTGGTTATATATGCCTAAGATTTAGTTAAAAAATGGCCCATGATGTTGTTACAGCTACAAGCAATAGTGCAAGTGATCTTCAGCTCCATGTCTCTAGCACAATATTTCTGTCTAATAAATTTTTTACAAGAGCTGCCTACTCTACTCTTCATCAAAATATTATATTTAAACAGTGAGTACATATGACTGACGATAATTTTCCGATATGTTTTTACATCATTGCATTTGTATATTGCATTTTACTTGCAGATCCAGGTCAGTGTGGCATTCGCATTAATATTGGTCAAGCGATTGATGGTATGACAGACCAGGCTTTTATATTAATGACTTCAGAGCCTGTCACTGTTTCACGAACTTTTTTCATAAACTGCCTCAGCTTAAGCTTGGGCGCACTGTGGTTAATTACCAGCGCTGTATTGATGAGTTAGTGATGTTTATATTATTACATTTTTTTTTATATAATAAATGGAAATATTAGTAAAAACAAAATGGTTTCTTTGCAGCTGGTGGAGCAAAGAATAATATTTCAAAACCAATACGTTGGCCATGGATTCTAATATCAGTAATGGTATGCACTACAGACGTTGTTGCCACTGTTATTTTCGCAAATGATTCATTTTATACTCGAGTAAGTTATTTATTATATTAGTTTATTAAACTCAATTGATCAAAATATAAAAAGTATGTCTCATATCTTTCAGACCCTGGCGGACTTGACGAATTATATAGGAGCAACCACTAGTGGCACGGGTAACGTCCAAGTTGATACGTCGGTTGTGGCCTGGATTATGGTTATTTTGTATTCACGTTTCGTGATATTTTTTCTCATCAATCTATTACTTATAGTTCTCGTTGCGGTTGATAAAAATGAAATGGACAAGACTGATGTTATACTTGTAAGGATTATGTTTGGATTACTATTTCGCACATTTTGATTATATTTGTAAATTTAGTAAATTACAATTGTAAACAACAGGTTGAAAATGCAGCACCTATATCTCAAATTCATTCTGCAATAGTGGCGCATGTTGCTACTCAGGATGCCCAAGTACAAAGCACTCCAGTAAACCGCCACTCTAATGTACCGCCCCAAGATGCTATGAATTCAAATTCTATAGAAGAATCGGACCAAGTAGTAACGGAAAGTATACAACAAAATAATAGAACGACATTTATATCGTCGTTAGCATTCTCCAATATTACTGAAGAGTCCAGTGGCTCAAGAGTTCATGCTAATAATAATAATCAAGGTGATGGTAACCCAAGAATCCCTAGAGCAGGCTTTAATCAAGCTTTTCGACGTTGGAAGAAATTATTATTTGCTAAAGAAGCCCCAACTCCCAGAAGGTTTTCTGTAACAGATTCCTTAGATATATCATCTGAAAAGTAAGAAGAAATCTTTAAGTAATTTTTAAATATCATCATCATTCATAATATTATTGTTTATATATAATAAAAGTTATAAATCTAAATATTTTACAAGAACCTAATTATAGTTTAGTTTCTTATCTATTATAAAATATTAAATCTTCTGCAGATCACCACGCACACATCTTGTAGATGATAAAAAACGTACAGTGACTTTTCCCGAGAATTTACTCTCTTTACCTCAAAGGTTGGAGAACATGATAGCGGAGCAACAGCGTCGCTTAGACAGAGCGGTGATAGACACCGCTGGGCGGACTTCTCCTCCACGGGTCACCCAGTCCTTGCCGCAACTAAATGAAACAACTCAAGCCGCTTTACCAATTTTTAATAAAGAGTAAGTGTTTACAACTCTCTACGAGTATACTTACAAATAGATTTGAAAGCAATTATGCAACTTAATTATTTGAATACGGAATTAGTATTTACGTTTGATTCTTGTATTGTTTTATTGTGCAGGAGACGCGGAACTGCAGCGGAATTGCAAGGTCAGCTGCCCTGGGCTTACATTCCCGCTTCAGCGCACCGCATGCGAGACCAGTTGCCCTCCGACGAAGACTTGCCGCCGGTACCACTTCCTGATTATACTGCCATACCTTCTTTTAGAAAAGCGTGTAAGTTTCGTATGAAATTGGTGTATATAAAAAACAATAATTAAATTAAAATAAGGAAGTGCTTACCGCTAGTATATAGTAGGCCATTAAGCTGTTTTTCTAAAATAATGAACAATAATATACTTGGACCCCACCAACTGAATGCAGTTACAAATTTGACTTTTACCTTTTTTATTTCAGCTGTTCACCGCGCAGCATCTAGCTTGAGCTCTTTGACTCAAAAGAGGAATTATTTCGTGACTCAACATGCAAAATGTTAGTTCAGCTATACTATTTTTTGATAAATGTAATGTAATATATATAGCGATAACATTTTAAATTTTAATTTGTTTTACAGCACCTCTTACACAATCTGATGTTTTATACTAAAACAAAGGCACAAGGCAAAGATACAAGGAATACTTTTTAATGTGGACTAAAGGCGCAAAGTTATAAAACGTTACCACATACCTACTTCTGAGAAATAATAATTCATTAGCATCTTTCATAAGGTATTATTTTTTAAGATTTTTATACATGTTACAAAACGGATATTAGATAGCTGTATGTGTCATATAACAAATATGACAAAAAAAAGCTCTTTTGCTCCTAGAATTTCTGACATTGGAAATTTTTGTTGAGTTTTATCAAATCATTATTTTTTAAATGTAGATATTATTAAATGCGTTACATATATGTTTGTATATGCAATGGTTTTTATTAAGTAATATTAAATTAACATGTTAAACTTAATTTTTTAATTATGATTTTCATAACATGTATATTTTTCATACAATATATATGTTTACATATACCTACAGTTAAATTTAAAAAACATATATGAATGTTTGATATTTTATGGTTATATAATATTTGAAGTAATATTAAAGTATCAAAAATAAGTAAATAATTTTGTAACTCATTACTTTTATAATAAAAATCTTTAATCATATATACAGTATTGTTTTTATTATTTATCAGGCATTATCAATCTTTTAGTAATTTATTTTACTCAATACGTCTCCAGTCGATATTAAGTTTATAAGCTGTTTCCAAAATGCATAAAATTGTTACAATGTAGATAAAGATAGCAACTCGCCGACTGTCCAGTGTAGGTCCAATGTACCGATTGGCGTAGTAAAGGGTGTACGCTTGAGAGGGGATGCTTATAATCGTATGTGCGAAACTGAGACGAGGTAACTCAGATAGCGGCATGAGGTCTAAAATGACAGCTACAATTATTTGCAAGGCAGTAATAAACAATTTAACATTGTTTCCAAAACACGCCGGTGTTACAAATTCAGATATAGAAGTGCTAGAATATATCGAGCTGCCAATCCGCCAACTCCATGCTAGGATTAACAAAAACGATAAAAAAGCCTCTGTTCTTGGCATAACATTCTTTTGAAGAAGTTATAGTATATTTACATATTTTTAGGGATACCTACTCGCTATTTAATGAAAAACTATTGCTTCAATTGAACACTGGCACACTTGTCTACACAACTGACGTCTAGTTTTCAAAAAAATATGTCAGAAACTATCTCTATAATAAAGTTCTATTCTATATTAGAGAGTGACAGCACATTTTATTTTTACTACCTGGCTACATTAAATTAGCTTCCGTGTCTCCTCTCTTAATTAACCATTAAATTTCTTTACATAATTTTATGTGAATATTTGAATGGCTAATTTGTTAGAAATTAATAATTAGCTACACATTCAGGACTATCTAGAGGAGTATTTAAGGGGAACCTGAAGAGATCACATTCGAACATTTTAGTAGGCAGAGATTCAGAGGGTGTCCTTTCAAGTACCTGTCCGATATTTGGTCTTGGGTATACGGACGGGTACACCACTATCATACTCTTATCCAATTCATGAAAGTGGTGTCCTTATACCCTCTTTCCTAGTTTCCTACCCTCTTTCACGTCCCTTTTTTACCTGGTTTTACCCGTAGAAGGGGTTTTGGAGGCCAGATGGCAGTCGCACCGTTAAAACCACTCTTCGCCTCTTAAATGAACGGCAAAAAGAAAAGGCTGAGACCGGCTAGGGCGTCGCCGCTAAACGACGCGCAGGCACTTCGCCCTACACCTGCGACAAGTGGGCAAGGGCTACCGTGTCATGTACGGGCACGGCTAAAGACGCTAGTGCCCAGACAGAAACTCCGCTTTGCAACGTGGAATATTGGCTCTCTAACCGGACTATGCAGAGAATTCGCAGATGTACTCATGAGACGTCGTGTCCAGTATGCCTTCCTACAGGAAATTCGCTGGAAGCGTAATAAGTCTCGGAACATCGAGACTTAAATGGCGACGGTGGTAAGGATGCGAGGCGTTTGAGCGTGTACACGGTGGTTTTGGTTATGGTCGTCGCAATACAAAGGGTGAAAATATTCTCAGAACCTGTATTGTGTCTGATTTGGCCGTCGTGAATACATTCTTCCAAAAGAGTCCTCAGCACCTTATCACGTAAAAGAGTGGGTCTCACTTAACTCAAATAGAATATCTGCTGACCAGACGGTGTCATATGAGCAAGGTGCTGTTAAGTCATTCCAGGTGAAAGCCTGACGGCCCAACGTCGTCTTCTTGTCATGGACTATGTCGTTAATCCGAAACAGAAAGAAAATCTGAAAAAAAACGTAAACCTAGAATCAAGTGGTGGCTGCTGCATGCATGGACCATGCATGGACCAATGCCAACCGACTTTCTGGCAGAGGTTGACAGTCAAAATCTATTGACTACCACCGAAACTACTCTGGAAGCTTAAGAAAGAGCCCAGTCAGCAATTATTACGGCGGGTAAGCGAGTTCTTGGTCTTTCTTTCTCGGGGGGGTATTGTCCAAGCCAAACCCCCATAAAGGGGGGGGTATCCAAGCCTGAATAAGCGCTGCTTGGACGAAATGGCGAAGGGTCACAGGAGTGGTCTGCGACGACAGAATACCACCCAAGCTCTAGGGACCTTGCTAGGCCGGGACGAGTGCCAAGTAGGAAAAAAAAAGATACTTTGTGAAGTGGGGCATTAGCGCCCACCAAACACTTTGCCGGATAATCTAGAGAGAGAGAGAGTTAAGTGACTATTTTAATAAAACACAAAGTCAGGTACCAGGGTACATTATTAATAATTTTACATTATTTAAAGAGGAAACCTTGCTAATCCAAACATACATTTAACGGCTTTACAAATAAGCTTCTTTACCGTATAAAAGATAAAGTAGGCAAGTAATTAAAAACATTCATTTAACGAGCAGCATAACAGAATCAGTCTTAGGAATAGAAACAAGCACCTTAACTAACTTCTACACGAACATCCAACATAAAATATCATACAGAATATACTTAGTCTTACGATAAATATTTTTACAAAGAAAAACAACGTTACGTAACATTTATTACGATTACAGTGTGTTCGTATAATGCATTAATATAAAACCATTAAAAATATATAAAGCTTATTCGAAGTGGCCTCCATTAGCTGCAAATCTGCAATATCTGCAGGCCTTTAAACGTTGAGGTCGGGTATCAATAGCAGCACGCACTCTTTCTATGGGAAAATTCTTCACTGCCGATCGTATGGATTGTTTTTGGGTGCTCCAAAATCTCATGACGCTTAAAACAAGCTTTACTCTCTAAGACTGTCCGTAAATCATAATCCAGTTGATAAAGATCTAGATAAAGGACTAGATGACGGCCAGTATTCTGCTCTGATGAAGTCCGGAACAATCGTTTCTAACCAAGATTGGTTGTACCGAGCTATATGACGGCGCCGAGGCTTGCTGAAAGGACCATTCTTGTTAATGAATAGCGTGTTGTTAAGGAATTTAACAGCCTACTCAAGAATGGTATCTTGATACACCTGTGCCGATATTTTGATACCTTTTTCACAATAGTAATAGTAGGTCAGTCACTCCTTCATAGCTTACACCCCATCAAACCATCACTGAAGTCGGATAATGCCCACGGTGTACTATGTTGACTAATTCGGAAGCTTCTTTAGGGCTTTCAGCAGTAACAAAAACTGTTTAATGTGATAGGAATTCTCCGTTGTCATATAACAATTAAAGATCTAGAAAATCTGACAAAGAACCACGATAGACCAACTAAATATAAGAAACAAGTCAATGCCGCATTAGTAATAGTTGTTCAGTGTGGCGGGCACTTTTCGTTGACAAATAAGATTCATTAAGCTTTGCGGCCGTCGTGCAGCAGTGGAGCCTGACTGAAAATGCTGAAATAGTTATATTTTTATTGTTTTATTTTTTTTCTCCGGTATGACAAAGAAACTACTCTTTTTTGGACTTAACGCCCGTTAAGTCCAAAAAAGAGTAGTTTCGACATTCAATATGCAACGTCTTGAATTCGGGTGGAATGCTGAGAACGGAGTGTCTCTAGGTCCTTTTTGTAGAGAGAGAAAAGCGTGAAGCTGAAAAAAAATCACAATTGTTTGATGTGAAAGACTTCGAGGTAAACAAATCACCAATATAAAAAAAAATATTACCATTTTCCCGAATTGGATTGTCTCGGAAAGTGAGAAAAGGCTTAAGCTGAACTAAATATTATAATTTTCTAAAACATCTGATGTAATAATTTTGGGTTAGTTTCAATGCCAACATGTAGTAAGTGGAAGGAATCCATGCTTTAATATTACAAATGCGATAATAACTCTGTCTGTCTTTCCGTCTGTGACGACATCACGGCCGTACTGATTGGGATAAAATGTTATATAGAGAAACTTGAGGGTCTAAAGATTAATATAGGCTATACTTTCCTCTCTTTTTAATTTTTTCCAGGAATTTCATTGTTTTATGAAAAGGGCGCCAAAAATAGGGCGCTATAGCTCACGCGCTCAAAACCACGGGCTGGTCGCTTGTAATAATAATAAATAATTATAATTTAAAAGTTATTTGTGACAATATTGGCTTTTAGTGCTCTGTCGAGAACTTTTTATTTTCCCCTACGCTACAGCTGTAATGCGACATGCGTCAGATAGACCGAATAATTGTAGTAGTCGTAAAAAGTTTCACTTTGAATAGTTTCACTTAAATAACAAACAATAGATGATTAAATAGCAAACAATGTTATGTCTAAGTAAGTCTTAGCTACCAGGAATTCCCTTATTTTCAAAAAATATATTTTTAATCAAGGTGCTTATAAAGATTATATGGTTTATTGATACCGATAATAATTATCGTGATGCTATTAATATTGATAGTCTCTTTATGTACGGACAGTGGACCGACTTCACGCGTTGTGTCGTAAATGTAACCGTTGTCACAGGTGAGTATGAACAATATTGAAAATCTGAAGATACGGTGTGGATTGGTGATCACAGGATGTCTCTCTGGTGGACTTACCATTGTAAGTTTTATATGTTCTTTAAAATTAATTATTTATTACTATATATATATATATATTATATTTGTAACATTGATTTAATCTGAAGTATATGTAATATTGATGCGACATAATAAGTCATCCAAATATTTTTATCATGACTGTTGTAGATAAAAATAAAGCTTTGAGTATTTTTTTTTATTTTATATTATTTTATAAATATTGACTAGAAAATGCGAATGTGTTAATTAGCGACTGTAAATTTGTAAACTTATTATACGCTAACTCCTACACCAATTAATAGTTTTGATAACTTTTGAACCGGAAGACAGACAGATGTTAGACAAAAATTGTAAAATATGTTATTTTGAGATATTTACATGTATGTCCATACATACGTATACGTTGAGTAAAACGCCGTTAATTTTATATTACAAACAGACAATACAATTTTTTTTTTTTGTATAGATATAATTTTATGTCAAATGCGAGATTTATTAAAGTTAATAAATAAATAAATTGTTTGTTTGATTTCTTTTACGCATAGGAAAGGTAGGTCCGACAGTCAGGTCAGTTAAAATTTATATTACACATTGGTCAGTTAGTTGATTACTATCTACTACTGAAACCTAGAACCTTTCTATGAGAAGCTTTAGAATTGTCGGTAATAAATTTATTTATTATTTACATTGAAAAATATCTTAATCTGCTAACCTTTTTTCAACTAGTTATAACGTTGATTGTTTGTATTTTAAGCTACACGCGTCTCCCGCGTACAGCAAGGTCGGCACAAGAACATGTTATCAAATCACTCCGTTCTCCACTTTCTACATATATTAATTGCCATCTACTGTAGTGACACAAGTCATATACCTGACTCATTCATACATGCATACATATTCATGTATACATATTCATGTATACATTAGTATGATTGATATTTAGCAATGCGAAGTATTTTACATTTAAAATGTTTTCAAAACAAAAATCAAATACAAAATATGTTCCAATGGCGTTGTCAATGTTTTAAAAACTGGTGTCTATGTATTAATACGTGTAGGGCAAACCTTCCACATCTATTTACGAAATTTAAAACCTTCCACATATAGTTAGGAGTGGCGAGTTCATAAAAATGCTTTAGAAATACTATCATTATGTTTAAAGTGACATACATGTTGCGTGAATGGAAAAAATACTTATAATATGAGTGCCTCCCAGTTTTCTAGTTAATTTATTAGTATCAATTATTCTATTTTCAGCATAGTGATATACATACTTAGTCTGGCCATAAATACTGTTAAAATTAAAAACTATTTTAACTTTTGAATTTGGAATCTGTTATTTTTTTATGATGTCTGTTGCCATTGTGTTTTCTTATTTACGTTACAATATATTGTAACATATTTTGTGATGTTAAAATGGAGTGGGGTGTCAAAGAGCACCGAATCACTATGATTGCATTACATAAAGTAGGTATGGTGCCAAATACTATTTTTAAAATCATTCATACGCTTGGTATTAGTCACATGTTTATGCACCGGGCTATTGATAGGTACAATGAAACCTCCTCTGTTAGTGCCAGAAAAAGATGTGGCCGCCCACGTAGTGTAGCAGTAAGGAAAAGAATTTGAATAAATGCGACTTAAAATATGTTATCACGGGAGATGAAGATAGCATCTAGAACCATGTCGCATATTTTAAAAGACGACTTAGAACAGGCAGCACTGGTCATTATTTAACTGATCAATTAGAAAACTAATCTTTATTCTTTACTACCCTTGGTAAAATCAACAACTACTATTTAAGCGCACGCGTACACAAAGGGAGGTCACAGAAAAACTTTGTTTACGGATGAGAGAATTTTTACAATAGAGCAAAACAAACAAAACGACCGTATTTATGCTGCAAGCTCTAAATAAGCTTTTTTGGGAATTACACTACTTTTAAACCAGATTGAACGCGTATATTATTAGTATTCGAAACAATATTTTAGAAAGCCGACGTTTACAACACTACAGTAGTCCGTGGTGACAGTGGTGACTGAGGGGAGTTGAGGTAGACTGCGGTGAGTTAGGTGA
The DNA here is from genome assembly GCA_038994665.1 of Podotricha telesiphe. Classification (NCBI taxonomy): domain Eukaryota; kingdom Metazoa; phylum Arthropoda; class Insecta; order Lepidoptera; family Nymphalidae; genus Podotricha; species Podotricha telesiphe. The sequence goes on along the minus strand of JAOYRR010000014.1, from coordinate 26,474 downwards.
GGAGGGTCTGTTGATATAATTATTATGTCAAACTACCGCCAACGATTTCTTATTTGCATCGCGTACTGCTCCGGATTCTTGCAGAATCAGCTGACTGTATCTTGCTCTCTGGTGTGGTAGGTAGAACTTAGGACAAAGTGCCCCAGGTGGTAGAAAGTTTCCAATTGTTTTCTCTATTGAAATTAGGATGTTTTTGTATCGCAATAGATATATCTGTTTTGTAGCGAGAATACTGTAAGGTTTATAAAACCTGATGTAATGGTTTGGGTTATCCGTTGTATGCTCACACAGCTGACTTCAATACAAGCCCTTTCTTGACATCGGAGATAAATTGTACGTACAATAAAAAAAAACTTTTCTTTGTAACAATATTTATGACAAGACTAAGTATATAGTAAGTTTTAAATATATAGTGATAACTGAAACATTATCTATGCTAGATTGATAAGGATTATTAATTTACGTTGTACTACTAATCAAAGTACTGAGAAAAAATTTACTGACAAGGCACTTTTATTCGAGTAAGCGAATAAAGTAGGTAAAATTGATTAAATATTTATTGATTTGTAAAATTAATCATAAATACCGAATAGTTTAGTTTATCATTAATAATGTCATAATAGAAACGTATTTTGCTAAGTGTTTTCGGGAATTACTCTAATCTGAAAACTTAACTGAAATTATATTTTCTTTACCTTTTGAAAGTTGTTTGGGATTGGGACCAGTATCGTGTTCAGTAACAGTAGTCTTAAATGTACTACGACGTATTTCTTTTCAATTTTTTTTACTAATATAAAGTTGCGATTTACGAGTTGCTACTTTATTATTTTCTTCGTCCGTTTCTTTTATCAAACATCAAAATTTTATTCTATTGCAATACAGGGAAAATAGCGTCATTGAATATTAAACTTCTAAATTAAGTATGTCGGTACCGACATATGTATATGATAAATGATAAGATATACCTAGATAATAAGACTATTAAGTATCGCTAATTTATTTCACAACAGTGTGCTATTTTATGTTTTGTTTGTTAAAAGGTCTTTTCGCTCACTAGTATTGTGCTGTGTACGCTAGCACTGATATATCGCTTTAATTGTAAGTCGGGCTTGCTGGAGTCGTCAAATGGCGCTCAATACTTTTTACTGACCATACTCAGAACATATATTTTAGGTAAGTAATTTATATGATAAAATATAATACATTTACTTATTTCCTATATATTTACACATTATTTTATTTCAACCCTTCAGTTAGTATTGTTGTTTTGCTCTATATTTATTTAGTAAAGATTAAATACATTTTTGAATGTTGATACATAGGTTACTAATTGAAAATAACAATAATATACAAAAAGCAAAATAAACAACTTTATGAATGTATGTCAAATTGGTAGTAAATATATCAAATTATGACACGGAAATGTGTATATTAATAATACCATTAATAATTATTTTTGTAGAGGCTGATTGTGAAAATGCGTTGTATCAAGAAGATTTTACTAAGTCTCAGTCAGTTTTTATACTAACCGTAACGACGTTAGTATTTGCCGTAGTGACATTTTTCACTTCCATCATAGTTATTTCAGGTATATCCATATCGTAAAATACAATTTCTTTTGATGTTCTTTGCTTATATTACATACTTACAATTATTTTCTCATGTAAGAGTAATGAGTCTATATTCACCTAATGAAATATATTATGTATCTATCCGTAGCTTTAAACAACGAAAAGCCAGTGCAATATCTAGATACTCTTGTTTACACGTATGTTGGATTGTGCATTGCTTCATTAGTGGTAGACTTAACGTTTGGAGTTCACTTTGGAATGGATTATCAAAGTATTAGGAAGACATTGGTAAATAAATTTTAATCGTTATTGTTGTATTTTATTTAGTTATCAATATTGAGCTAGTATAAAACGTAAACTCAGTCAGTTTCATTTTTAGAATAGATATATTTAGTAGAATGTAAATTAAGTTAAAATTTAATAGAATATATGCTACATGTGTTCGTTGTTATCTGATTTTTTTTTTCGTAACTTGATTGTTTTGTAGGTGGTCGAGGAGCCAGGGTTGGATACAAATTACCAAAAGGATTTGTTACGTTTGGGCGCCTTTATTCTTATGACTATATGTCTAAAGGGCTATATTGGACACGTCATCAACATCGTTCTCCTAGTCCTGTTAGTCTCTGAGACTATCCAGTATCGGGAAAAAATAAGCGAAGACGAGGTACAAAAACATATAATTCATATAATGCATGAATAATTTAATTAATACTAATAAGCATTATGAACCATTTTTTCAGCATTCTATTCACAAATTAGGGGTGCTCAATGCCTTTAGGTAAGTTATTCGTTACTAACTAAAAATGTTTTTTATGGTAATCTTGTGGCTATGTATTATTTCCTTAATTGTCTTGAAAAGTATATCAAAGTTTTAAGCACGTAAAACCATTTCATAATGTATTTTATATATTGTATTCGGTAGTTTTACAGTATACACCTATCTTATATTACATAGGACACCAAATCTCATAAAATGTTACTTAATAATTTGCAGCACACAAAGCAGAACAGAAGCTCCTTGGAGTTCACAACGCAATGACAACATATTTATGGGCTACCCGAAACCGTAAGTAAATAACATTTTTTTTAAGCATAAGTATTGTTTATGGTGTCACATATATGCAATCTTAAGCTTCATACAATTTATATTGTATTATACTTACCTACTAATTATTATGAATATTTGGAGAATGCTTCAAACAGTCAAGACTATAATTATTTCACGAGTAATTTACATCAAATAAAACATAAAATAGATCGGTGGAATCAAAAACGGCTCGAAATCAATGAATCATATAATATGCTACGTTGAAAAAAGAATACTATCGCAAAACCGCAAACGCATATAGGATATATTCCAGTATCTGCTACTGAACCCCCATTTTTTGAAAAGATTATAAATTCTCTAATACCTTGAGAATTGCTGAACTTGCATACATGGGGTTAATAGAATAAAATAAAAAAACGTATTGACGTCCTCAGCCCCAGGGCATGAATAAACATAAGTAATAAAGCTATGTTACATAATACATAAGGTGTTATGAAGATATAGGTTGGAAATTGCAAAAGTTTTCTTTAGAAAGTTAAATATTACTTTAAAAAACTACGTTGGCTTAACTACGTACGGTGGTCCAAAGAGTTAAAAATTGAAGGAAAACTGTTTTTCAGTGTTTCTAAAAGAGCAGAAGACCCGTGGAATCCACCACGCAATGAGCTGCATATGGGTAGAGGGTGAGCATTATTAATATTATTTATCATCCTTTCTCTTATAAAAAGCTAGTGACAAACTATTGATGCTTATTTTTTGGTCTATTACACAATGTTTCTTATATTAATGTAAACGCCACGCTATGTCGTGGACTGATCGTTAGATAGGGGCTACTTTACGATATGACTGGGCTCGGCTGAGCTTCTTGGATTGAAGGAGAGTATCATGAGGATCAGGACTCACTTCCTCACTTTAAAAAAAGGGGGATGGGGAAAGCGGTGCGGGTAACTCAAATTCTCCCTACCCTGGAGAAGCTACTGCGGGAGGGTCGTAGTGATCCTCCTGCGCATCCTGTATGCTCAGCATGTGCGATCGATCTTGTTATGTCTCACGGGAATGGATAGGGTTTCCGGTGGGTTTTAGTGTGTAGTATCGGGCCCACCGGTGTGCCCGATACTACACACTAAAACCCAGCGGAATCGTCCGTCCGTATATCAAATCTGCATTGTGCACGGGTGATGAAAAAGGTTAGAAACAGTTGCTTTAAAGGCCTAAACTATATGTAAAGTTATTATAAAACTGCTAGCCCAACAGAAACTTTAAAGATTTTCCAAAAGTCAAGAGACCTATACAAAATGCGTTTTATATTTTTAAGAAATAACATAACCTTACTATTTTATATCAGTAAACTTTTATTTATCAATCTTATTTTTAATTGCTAAAACCTCGGACATACAAACGATATGCCCATGTGTCGCTGGTCAATTTATTGTCATTGTCCGTTGACTAGATTGCCAGCACTCATCGACGATCAGCACACGACATAAGATAAGTTTGAATACACAATTACACAGTCATCATGTATAGATAGAAGTATTTGAACTATACTGTGCTTGTGCCTGATATATGTACGACACAGTTGAAATACCCCTATCTATATAATACTTTTTAGCGTCACTTTAAACTATTTATGTAATGCATATATTATTTATTTAATAATATTACTTAATTTTATTAGTAAGCCTCAGACCAACCCTGCTTTCGTCAACGACGAACCTTCTCGTGTACCGTTTAGAGAAAATGGGGATATAAGGTAAGTTATTTAAAGGAAATATCTCTTGCGCGGCAACCCCGCTGCGTTTAAATAAAATACGTTTATTCTTCTTCTCTGCGTGCCTCTTCAATTTAGGAAGGTAGGGCGTTAGCTTAAATATAAATATAAATATCAAATGTTATATAATTATTAATTACGTAAATATTTGTATGGTAATACTGTACTTATGGATTTATTTTCAAGAAATAAATCGTTGAATTAGTATTTTTTTTTGCAATGGCCAAAACGAACCATTGCTAGTAGTATAATTATTGGAGGGAATTCAGAACAAATACAGAAACAATATTGAAAAAAAATAACATCTGCTTTATTACAGTCGTTCCAGTAACCGCTCCGACTCGTGGTTACATAATCAAATTAACTCCGGACCTGCACTTGGAGCGCGACCTTTCTCGTATTTAGAGGAACCTAAAAGAACCGAGCAGCCGAAACCGCCGATGTCTACAAACGACCCTCAATGGCGAAGGGACCAGTGGCCATCAGTCCCTCCAGTGCCAGATCCTGATTACAGCCCTCCTCCTCGTAGGCTAAAATCGGCACTTAAATCAAATTATCCTTGACTTTTTAAGCACTAATAAAATACTTATTTATTTATTATTTTGTGGATCACTTGCCCAACATACAGCTTTGTAAATAGTGTGATATGAAAGAAAAATATTCCCCCTCTTATAATTTATTACTCTTATATTCTCTCTTCTCTTACATTGCAAAAAATAAAAACAAGATTGCTTTTGAATGCTATGCCATGCAGTATATAATAAGGACTGTTACTAAATAGAAGCATCTCGTTACTTAACGAGTTTAGTAATTGACTCTATTGTACAAATTGCTCCATTATCCTGTTAAAATCTTATACAAGCAATCCTGATAAATAGGACCTGCATGTGTATCTACGTTATATTGAGAATATCATATATTGAATATTCACAATAATGTGCCAAAGCAACTCTTGTCTGTCTGTCTGTGACTTCACCACAGCAAAACTGCTGAACTGATTATAACGAAACTTTATATATACTTGATCTTTTTAGTTTTTTTAAGATCTTTATTATTTTACGAAAAGGCCGCCCAAAATACGAAACAGCTATTGTTCGCGAACTGAAGCCACGAGAGTATGCAATAAATTAGAATTATTGATATATTTATGTAAGTATCACTTAATAAATTAACTATAAATAATTAATATAAATATAATTATAGCCTAAAAATATTATTATTTGCCTTTATCGCAAAATACGGGTAGCAAGCTAAGATGATATAATTGTAAGAATAAGTTGACAGTATTGCGTGAGGGTAATAAGTGATGAAAAAATAAGCTGTTGTCTAGATTATCTACAGCCTACAAGAGGTCCGGCACAAAATATTAATAAAAGTAATGTAAAATGTATTTGTTAAATGTCCTTTGTTGCAACTCTTTGTCAGTAGCGGCGTTAGGGTTGGACGCGACGCTGCAGACGACTAAGTCTTAAGTAAGGATAGCATTGCATTTATGGAACTGGTGGACGGAGTACTTATGAAACAATCGTTTTTAGCAAAATTATATAATACTTTTATATAATTGTAATAATTAAATCATTTAAATTATGCATCAAATATGTTATAAAAACGTGTTTACGTGACGTTATATAAATCAAATCCGTAGCTGTGCATTACGGCCAAAATACCTGTACGTACTTTTTTATCGAGATATTTTATTTTTTTTACCACGCTTATATTAGCTTGAGTATGACTCCTATGGAGCTGATTCAAGTAACAGAACTTGGTAACTGACTGGCAGATTAATTCAAAACTTTGAATAGTTATCATTAGTTGGACTAACACGATCTAAAAAAAATTTTAAAACGAAAACCGCTACAAGCTTTTTAAATAATGTAAATTATAGACAAAAAATTATGGGTAAAATTTTAAAATACTAAAAACCATGCTTATCAAACTAAAAAGTAAAAATAATTCTTAGTATAAGAATAAAAAGATTGGCGTAAATTTATATTTCAAATTATTTTCTCCTGCAGTATGTTGTTTTACCTTAGTTTTTGTAGTAAATAAACACTTCTTTCTTCAGATTACTTCTTAATTTTAAAATAAGGTATTGGGAAAGTACCGTAATGTATTTGGAAGACGCCGACAATATTTCTTAAACTGTAAACCTTAAAATAATTTCGTAATTAACTTTCCAACTGAACTTGGATCAATAAATAAATACCGCAAGGCTTCTATTAACCTTCTCATTTTGCGTAGGTAGTAGGCACTATCAGTCAATATGTGTATTGGTACAAATACGTGCCATGTAAAATAATACTTATGCAATCCATTTAAAGAATAACACTTTTTAGTAAGATAATCGAGCGGCCATTTTCTTTAACAATTCTACTACGTACGGACTACGCGTTGAGTTTTAATATGCAGTCTGGCCAACTGGTTAGTTTAAGCTGGTGAACGAATTCGTTCACCAGCTTAAATTCGTGTGAAATATAATGTTTCGGTTACCGCAAAAAAGATGGTATGTATTCCAAAGACTAGAAACGGTGGACTCTGATATAGTCAGTAATTATTATGTAGTATATTTATAATAGACGATAGTGTATTGTACTGCCTATATATACACTGATTGTACAGTAAAGTTATTTGTTTAAAATTAATCTTAAAATTAATAAAACCAGAATCGAATCATCAAATATGTATTAATATAATAAAAATACGGATAGAGTTACAGATATCCGGCCGATTGGGTATTCGGATGCGGTTATGTGGGGCTCCGGACTGGTAGATAGTAGGCTGTCTGTATACCTACTGAAACCTCACGGTGCTGTTCCTCGTGCGCCACTGTCTGAAGCCACGAGAACTACTCCAATCTTTCGTGAACCCCGGTGAAATCCTGATTATTATCCTTTTCTTATTTAGCTTCACACTTTATCCTTAGCGGGGTAGTCAGAGAGAACGGAGTGCTAGACGCTTGCATTAATGCAAAGAGGGCGCCGTCAATCCTGACTAAAACTGCACATTTATCTTCCACCGCCACTAAACGTACTTCCCAGATGTACTAGATGTACTACTTCATTCACCTGTTTTAATATATTTTCATTTAACCTGATCTTGCATTACGTTCTTATTTGTCTCTTCCAAATATCAAAACTAAGATTTTCTTAGTTTTAATAATATTCAGGCTTATTTTCACAACCGTCTTTCAGAGTGAAAAATTGATCTAAGGATTTATATTTCATTTAGTATACTTTAAATATTAAGGTACTTAATTAGAGATATGGTAGGTGTAATGGAGGAACTTTTCACTCCGTCCTCCGTGCACTCTTTATCTACTTATTTATTTGCTCATATATAATTAAGTAACTCAAGATTGATGAACTAAGCGCAACTCTTTAAGTTGAATATGACACTATCAAAATCACTATTACGTAGATTTCGAGATGAATTAGGATACACAAATATTTTGGTATGACAAATGTATAAAATATTTTTTTTAAAGTGTTAATTGATAATGATTCAGCAACATTGCAATGCGGTCAGTTTATTTTTAATGTTCAGTATATACGACAAGACCAGATGCAGTATTGATAGTATGTAATTCATGTACTTGTAGTACCTACTTAGTAGTTAATTGATTTGATTTTCGTTATTAGATTTGCCCTAACCACCATAGTCCTTAGGACTAGTTAAGTCCGATGCTAGCGCCTGATTTGTAACCAAATAGTGACGTATATACATTTAAAGCATTAGTGATATTTAAAAATAAAAGTAACCTAATAATAGAATCCATAACGTAGATAAAATATCAACAACAACTCAAAATCATGAGACCTAATTAACAAGAAAAAATACTTATAATTTTCTTAATTCTTATCTCTTATATTGTTGCTTGTCACATCCCAATGACAATGAGCTGAATTGCTTATCTGTCATTAGTTGCACTGGCAGAGGTATAAGGTAATATCTATGATATTTATTACCACAGACTATACAAATATATACAAATATATATATAGAAGTACCGATGCAATCGATACTTTTAATGAAAACTCAGTTTTACACAGTCCCACAGTCTAAAAGTCAAATGGAACTAATCGCTGTCTGTACATGGTAGTTTATGAAAAAAAATATTATGGGGGCATTTATCAATGTAATGGAACTCAAAATAATGATTTTTCATTTTCTTTTCTGTTTGTCCGTTTATCTGTTTGCCTGTGCGTTTGTGCCCGCTAATCTCATAAACTAATTAACCGATTCAAATACAGCTTTAATTTTTGTATTTTGGTAAACTTTCCTTAACATTTAGTGTTTATTTCATTTCATTCAGTTACTAAATGTAACAACAATTGAAGTTGTAAATTGTTATATATATATATATATAATATAACGATCCATGTAGGTCGTTGGCAGAATGTTACTTTTGGAACATTTTGTTACTTTGACGTTACTTTTTATTTACATATTTACGCGAATGAAATGTTACTTTTTAACGCAAAAGCAGGTCATTAAGAAAAAAAAATTGGAGCGGTATTTGCTTGAGGTAGACTTGCAAAATATTTCGAGTGAGTCGTTGCTAAAAAACCAATGCTAAAATATTTCCAGTGAGTCGTAAAAACCCAAAGCTATGAAATATTCCAATGCTTGTTCGTGTCACAAGTGAAAGAGTGTAATGTTACTTTTGTCGTGAAAATGTAAAGTGTATCTCTCTTATTCTCGACTCTCGTGTCTATCTACTACTGGCAACACTGGCCGTAGGGCATTTCTCAGAATCTCGTGTAAGTTAAATTCTTAATTTATACATCTCTTAAAATAATGTCTGTTTATCAAATTCACAAGACGATTTGTTGTATTGTTTAAAAAACTGATACCGTTCCCAATAGAATAATGCAAGTTTTCATAAATTTAATGCTAATTTGAGTGTACCAGTAATGGCGTCGCTGCAACTAAAAGTGAATTTGTAACGGACTAAATTCTTAAACAACTAAAGGACAAAAAATGCGTTTTCATAGACGGTGCGGTGATCGAGTGACACTATTACACGATAATACTGCTGCTGTAAGAAATTTTTTAGAATTCAATCATGGTTTAATATTAAGTGAAGAACCGATTGAAGATGATGTTATATTCGAAGTTCACATCGATAGAAAGGTAAGTGATAAACATGAAAATTAGACTTAAGAGTTTACTAATTATCAAATGTTTTCTGATTTTTTCCATAAAAATATTTTGCAATTTGTACCGATATCGACTATATACTAATAAAAATGCTTTTGCGAAAGGAGCGATTTTTAGTTTCTTTAAACTGTGTACTACATACAAGTACATGAAAGATTAACATGTTCCTGTTACACAATCATATTAAAAAACAGAAGCTGCTTACATCTATTTAATAGAATTTACTACCTACCTACAGCTTCATGCTTTTTCCCACATAGCAGGGTAGTCAGAGGGAACCTAGTCTCAATACACTCGGGTTTCAATACACTCGGGTTTCAATACACTCCATGTTTTGCCCAAAATCATGGCATGAGTGTCGAGTGGCTGAATTCAACACCACAGTTCACCTTAGGCTCCAGAGCAGAGAAATGAAAATATTTTAAATATAATCATTCCCCTGAGTGGGAACCAACTCCACAACCAATTGTGTTTATAATCAGACACTGTCCCTTTACACCACAATTGTGGGAACCTAACCTAACCTTATATTTTTTTCATGCTTAAATTTGGTCCATACAGATAATTGAACCCTTCCCAGGAAAATATTTTTACACAATATTAAAATATTTTCACTTCTGTAAGCAAATTAGTGCTTAGCTATAAGACAATCATAAGCAAAAAAAGATAACAATGTTTGCAATGTGGTTTCAGTTTTATAACAATGCCAACATTGTAGTATGATGTTATTTTAACATACTCATTTAATCTTTTATTTATTAAAACAAAAACAATAGGAACATATTATCTCCACAGATCTCAAAAGATTTAATTTTAGTCTTGCATAGTCTCTTGCACATCAATTATGTAACAAAATAAGTTGAAAAGCTGCATTTGTGAAATGTTTTTATAATAATATGCACTTGCATTGCTGCTATTGCTACAACATGCAAAAAAATTATGAAGTAAATATCACATTATTGCGAATTATTTTATGAAATTCCAATTACTAGATTAAATAATAATTAGGAACAGAAGTAACAGTAATAAGTTTACTGTATTGTAAATCTATATGATGAAGTGGATTCTAATCCCAAATAAGTTCTGAACACTTTTTCTTTTCTTCCTATTTATATGTGAATTCAATTTAGGTCCTTGAAAATTGATTGAAAATAATTCTGTATGCTGAAATTCTTGTAATTGACAAAAACTTAAAAACAATAATTTTAATTTAAATACTTTTTGTATGTTATATATTAAGACATAGAAGTAAATATTACAATGGTTGATAAATAAATGTTAAAATTGTTGTGTTCCATACTGAAATTTAAGTGCATAACAAATGTAAACTTCCAAAAAAATTTTGTGGTTTGATTGATAAACATAAATGACAAATACAAAGATTTATTTATTTCCAAATCACTCAGTCTGCACATACATCCAGGGTGTCATTATAATATTAAGTATAGTCATAAGTGAAATATTTGGAAAAATGTGATAATTAGTCTTGTGAACCTTATTTATGCCAACAAATTTAGGTTGTCTGTAGAAATTATGTATGTGTTGTAATCACACTAAGCAACAAGAAAAGCGATGAAATATATTCGAAAATGAAATTGCTACATCATAATAAAGAAATTAGACTTGGCACCTAAAGTAATATAAAAAATGTAGTGAATCAAACAAAAAGAAGAATATTTATAAATCATGAAATTTAATAAAAAAATTGTTTTTTTATGCACATTGTATGCTATCAACATCTGGTCTTTCCTTAACTATTGTATAAAATCGAATTTATATCTGTTTTTTTATTCCATTCTACACTAAACTGCTTGTGATAATTTATAAAAAACTAAGTTGTTTTTCAATCATTTATTAAGCAAAAAAAGTTTTGCAAAATAGCATCATTCTTTGACTACGACCAGTTATTAAGTCTGGTAATGCCAACAAATTTCACCTACAAAGTGTATAAAGAATGACATTTAAAAATAAGTATTTTTTTATACATTTTAAAGGATATCAACATCCAGTCCATTTCCTTAACTATAGTATACAGATACTGTGACTATTGTAGACTAAAATTTTTATCTATGTATTTTTTATTCCATTCCACATTAAACTGCTTGCGATAATTTATAAAAACCTAAATTGTTTTTTAATCATTTTTTAAGCAAAAAAATATTTTGCGAAATAGCAACACTCTTTGATTACGATTAGTTGTTAAGTCTGGCAATGCTGACAAATTTGACCTTCAAAGTGTGTAAAAAAAGAAATTTTAAAACAATTTTTTTTTATATATTTTGTAGGCTGCCAACATGCGGTCTTTCCTTCCTTAACTATTGTATACAGAGTCTGTGACTATTGTAAACTCAAATTTATATCTTATTTTTTTTTATTCCATTCCACACTAAACTGCTTGCGACAATTTATAAAAAAATTTAGTTATTCTTTAATCATTTATTAACCAAAAAATGATTTGCAAATAGCATCATTCTTTATATACGACCTGTTGTTAAGTCTAGCAATGCCAAAAAAATTGACCTACAAAGTGTATAAAGAATGAAATATAAAAAAAAGATTTTTTTTTATACATTTTGTAGGCTGTCAACATATGGTCTTTCCTTAACTATTGCATACAGATACTGCAACTATTCAAGACTAAAATTTATATCTATGTTTTTTTATTCTATTCTACACTAAACTGCTTGCGATAATTTATAAAAAAACGTAGTTGTTTTTTAATCATTTATTAAGCAAAAAATGTTTTGCTAAGTAGCATCATTAAGTACCGACACGTGATAAGTCTGGCAATGCTGACAAATATCTCGCGCAGTCGTAGTGTGTCGAAAGATATCGATTTTACATCCCCTTTTTTACAAATACTCTATCAAACTCAGTCGACATTTTGTTTCTTTCCGAGCACGTTTTGAAATAGTAATTTTATACTATATTCTGTTTTTGTTGTGCAGAATGGGTGCTTATAAACGCATGTATCATAGTAATTATTCGGTGTGGTTCGATAATAAAAGTTTTTTTCCTAGTCGCTGAATTTAAGCTAAGTTCTACACATACACGCACCATAACGTAACGGACACAAGATGCGTTTTCATAGACGGTGTGGTGATCGAGTGACGCTTTTACACGATAATACTTCTGCTGTTAGAAATTTCGTTGAATTCAATCACGGTTTAATATTAAGTGAAGAACCCATTGAAGATGATATTATATTTGAAGTTTGCATTGATAGAAAGGTAGGTAAAAATTAAATAAGAAAATTTTGTTGGCAATATAAAATTTTAAATAAAAAAAACATTACAACATTTGTATGTTTTCTTTCTAAAATAGCTCCGTGCGTGGTTAGAAAAAAACAGACATCTTCAAATTTAAAATTAGCCTTGAAATTTATTGTTCCGTCACTTTTTTACTTAACAAAAGCAAATCTAAACATCCATTTGCCACTTGACTTTCTCGCCTTTTCTGAAGCTACAAAATAGGAACTTATATATAAATGTTTTATAATTTTTACTAAATTTCATACGTGTAAAATGTGACGTAATTACAGAATTTAAAAATAGACGAAAGAGAGAAGTGTTTCATACATAAAACAATAAACCGTTGATTCATTTAGTGAATTGTAGTCAATTTTGATTTGAAAATATAATTTTTCAATTTATTTATACGTACGTACTTATATGTTTCTTGTAATGGCTGTGGCAACACTGTTTTGAAGCCTTTAATTATGTCATTCGTATGCGTAGTAATGGTAACATTGACAGGTTGAATTTGGTCGCGTTCGGACGCCAGGTGCAAGAGCGGACGGCGCAGTCGCGGGGCGCGGTGCACCGATAGTTATCGATTTTGCAATCTTTCTTTATAATATTTTGGTGTACATATAAATTCATTGAACTTTTGCAACATGAAAACTAACAATTTAATTGTTTTGAATAGAAAATTTAGCAGCATTTTTAGTACGAGTCAAGTGTCAAGGCCTACGGGCTATAAATAAATGAACTAAACTCCTTAGATAGATGAACAAAATTATAGAAAAATAAAATGCTATTTCATAGCCGGTGTGGTAATCAAGTGACGCTTTTACATGACAATATAACGGCAGTCAGGAATTCGGTAGAATTTAATCACGGCTTAATATTGAGTGCAGAACCTATTAAGGATGATATTGGTTTCGAAGTTCGCGTTGACAGAAAGGTAAGTACCTAGTCATAAAATAGAAATAATCAATTACTGTTTTTATTATCGTGAAATTGTATAATATGAATAGGAAGAGAATGAAAATTATCATATAGGGCTAAGTAGCTTTCTTTCCTAGGGTTCCTTCGATAAAATAATAAAAAATAGTATTTTTATTGTCATTCAAAAAATTGTATAGAGAGGCCACCGTGGCGCAGAGACACATATTATATTCAATTTATTTCCAGTAGCCCGTAGAATTTGTCACTCGACACGCAATATGCAAATTCGGGCGCAAAGCGGAGAACGCAGTGTCTTAACACTAGGTTTCCCTAGGCCTACTCTATTATGCGGGAGTGCCGGAGTAAAACTACGCTATTTCTATAGTTTTAATTACATTATTACAGTTTTGAATTGTAGAAAAAATTATGATCGTTTCTTGTGCCATTTACAACAAGTGTACACTGTCTATTTTCACGGAAAAAAAAATGTAATGAATTAATTTATTAAAATCGTACAAAGTAATAGGAACAATAGATTTTTTTCTTACGGGCCAAATTAGCATTTTCAGAAGGTATTAAATAGGAACTTAATTAGATAGAATATACATGATTTCACCAGGTGACAGTATTAGGAATTAATTTAACGAACTAAAATCGAGTAAACAAATCAACTCGGTAAAAAAAAATATATATAAAATATTAATATTTGTTTCCATTACAAAATGGCTGTCGAGACCCCTTCGACACTTCTCAGCTACACAGTAATTAGGTATACCTGTAAGATTTAATGTACTCAAGTGCTTTATGCGCTTCCGTGCACTGGCTTTGAGCAATAGCCTCGTAGATATGTCATTATTTATAATACATAGTTAAAGAAATTGACGAATAGCCTACTGTTACAAGTTGCGTTTGGTGCATACTGCGCATGTGCATTGTTCGTTGAAGCTAGCCCGGGACGTGAGCTGAAGCACTAGGTGTTACCCGAAACAAAATTCGATAGTATTTATTTTGATATTTACACCTGTTCGAATGTCGAGATCTATTCGTAGGCTATTCCTTTGTTCTTTTTAAGAATGTTTTAAGGTTCAAGTAGTCTATAATATATAAGTTTATTATGACAATTCATAGCATTGCCAATTTCGTGTGAATCTGAGCTTTTTGCGAACCTCGACAATATTTATACATTGTGATTAGTGACCGTTTATTACGTGAAGTGTGGCGTAATTACAGAATTTAAAAATAGACGAAAGAGAGAAGTGTTTCATACATAAAACAATAAACCGTTGATTCATTTAGTGAATTGTAGTCAATTTTGATTTGAAAATATTGTCAGACCCCTTCGACACTTCTCATCTACACAGTAATTAGGTATACCTGTAGATTTATGTACTCAAGTGCTTTATGCGCTTCCGTGCACTGGCTTTGAGCAATAGCCTCGTAGATATGTCATTATTTATAATACATAGTTAAAAATTGACGAATAGCCTACTGTTACAAGTTGCGTTTGGTGCATACTGCGCATGGCTGCATTCGTTGAAGCTAGCCCGGGACGTGAGCTGAAGCACTACCAGGTGTTACCAGAAACAAAATTCGATAGTATTTATTTTGATGTTTACACACCTGTTCGAATGTCGAGACGGCGTCTATTCATGAAGCTATTCCTTTGTTCTTTTTAAGAATGTTTTAAGGTTCAAGTGTCTATAATATATAGAAGTTTATTATGACAATTCATAGCATTGCCAATTTCGTGTGAATCTGAGCTTTTTGCGAACCTCGACAATATTTATACATTGTGATTAGTGACCGTTTATTACGTGAAGTGTGGCGTAGTAACAGAATTTAAAAATAGGCGAAAAAGAGAGTGTTTCATACAAAAACAATAAACCGTTGATTCATTTAGTGAATTGTAGTCAATTTTGATTTGAAAATATAATTTTTCAATTTATTTATACGTACGTACTTATATGTTTCTTGTAATGGCTGTGGCAACACTGTTTTGAAGCCTTTAATAATGTAATCTGTATGCGTAGTAATGGTAACATTGACGAGTTGAATTGGGTCGCGTTCGGACGCGAGGTGCAAGAGCGGACGGCGCAGTCGCGGGGCGCGGTGCACCGATAGCTATCGATTTTGCAATTCTTCTTTATAATATATTGGTGTACAAATAAATGAATTAAACTTTTGCAAAATGAAAACTAACAATTTAATTGTTTTAAATAGAAAATTGAGCAGCATTTTTAGTATGAGTCATGTGTCAAGGCCTACGGGCTATAAATAAATGAATTAAACTTCTTACGATAGGTAGACAAAATTAACGAAAAACAAAATGCTATTTCATAGGCGGTGTGGTAAGCGAGTGACGCTTTTACATGACAATATAACGGCAGTCAGGAATTCGGTAGAATTTAATCATGGTTTAATATTGAGTGCAGAACCTATTAAGGATGACGTTGTTTTCGAAGTTCGTATTGAAAGAAAGGTAACATTTTATTTTTTTTACTACATGTTATTTAATGATTATAGTACACAGTCGTTGTATCCTTTTTTTTTTCTTTTATTAGTTATTACTTTAATTCATGATCAAACATGGAAAAATAAATATCTGTTCTTTATAAAACGTATTTAACATTCGAATCTCTGCTGTATTGTAATCTGCTGTGCTAGGTGATTTAATATTAATTTAACATTTTTTGCGTAAGCATTATTGTACACGTTTATACACGTTTCATTATTGGAGGTGGTTAAATGCGCCACGTACAAATTATCTCTACCTACATTTCATGTTCAATATTTGAGTATATTGTGACTGTGTGCACGCGAGACGCGTCTCTTATAAATTAGTCTCTTATAAATATGTCTATTGTAAATAATTAAACAGTAAAATTCGTTTATTCAAGCACTAACACTCGACAAAATAACAGCTTAGTATTGGAAACCCCTATAAATCAATTTAGGTTTAAATTTTTGATATAGATATAATAGTTATTTATATTATACCAATTCCCATTTTGCTAAACACCCAATGTTTTATTAAAATTTTATCATTCCACTTTATATACTAATATAAATTGTGAAATATTTTTCCAAATATAAATGGCTGCCGATGCCGTTCTGACAATTGAGTGCTCACATGTAATTTATTGCCTACATGAAAGGGGTTAAACAAAATGGCCGGTCAATGTTTCTCGAAAACTCTATATCGTATCGCCATTAATTGTGTATTGAATTGCACACTGCGCATGTGCATTCGTTAAGAGCTAGCCTGGGGCCCGGGCGTGGACTTAGGCGATCGAAGGGACGCTACTAGTTAACTAAATGAATTGCTTGCTACTGCAATTAAATATTGTAATACAAAAAAAAGTGAATGTGTTACTTTTGTTTTGGTAATATAATATTGTTTTGATTTAGTTTTATATTTATTTATTCATCGGTATTTATATACTATATTTAAAGAGAAATACTTTTCAAAAAAGGTATTGATTTTTGAATTTAAAAACAATTGTTATATTATAATATGAGAACATAACGGAGGAGCTATTAATAATTTTCACTATTGTATTTTATTATAAGGCTTTGCGTAATATATATACATAATATTATGTTTCATATCAAATTTATTTGAAAACTGACATGGTGGTTTATAAAATAACATAAAAAAAGTTTTGTTGTTTGTTTAAATTGATGACCTATTTGTCAAAAAACTTTGTTATATATATTATTTTGAAAACTATACTTATTGTCCAGGTCAACGTTTGGAATGGAAGCCTTGAAATTGGGGTTACTACCTTGGATCCTGAGTACATGGAACTTCCTGCTACGGCTACTAAATTAAGAAACTCAGCTTGGGTAAGTGTGCAGTGTAATCAATACTTTCAACTACATATTAGATGAGGTGATAAATTAAAATAAAAGTAGAATAGAAAATGAATTCATCGCATGAATAGCACATATATATATATGTTTATAGATAATGTCAGGAAGTTCAATTGTAAAAGATGGAGTTACGCTAATAAATTCGTATGGGCCGGAGCTCGACACTCTTCGTGAAGGAGATGTTTTAGGTGTCATGAGAACTTGCAAGGTAAAATTATAGATATTTATTAATATTAAACCTACTCTAAAATTCGTTTCTGCTGCTGTTGAACGCTTCGTAGTATTATTAAACACACTTCGAAAGAATAATAATTTTAAAAAAAATTACATCACTAATATAATTCATTTATAATATAGTATATATGTCCCTCGTCCAGTTAAAAAAGTGTGTCGCATCATTAATTATCACTTTCTTCCTATTGCGCAAAATACAACACTTGAGGGTGTTCGGATTATTAATGCACATATCAAATAGATTTATTTATTCACAAAAAAATTTCAGGGGGAGCTAATGTTCTACATTAATAATAGATGCCTAGGTATTGCTGCTCGAGATTTGCCTTCAAGATTGTTTGCCGTAATTGATCTGTATGGACAGTGTGTGCAAGTTTCTATAATACATACGAGTGGTATGAGAACTATTATGGAGAGCAGCTTAGACCAAGTGCGTAGCATTTTGATATCATTTTTAATACAATATTTAATAAATCTTTACATTATCAATAACCGGTAAAAATTTCTTACATGTATGCATTATTGTTTCAGTTAACTGAAGTGAAAAAAAGTATATTAATTTAACTGACTTGCATGTTGAAAAATTACAGAACCTAATGTAATTTATTAAGGAGATTATTTGTCTACATCATAGATCGAAGAAGATCCAAACAACGATGACACATTGACTTCCAGCGAGGATGCGGTGGCAGTTCCTGAGACGTCATATCCTAAGGAACGAACAGAAGTTTGCATTTCCATGCCGGCAGAAGGTGCCTGTGCTATTGGTAAGCATTATTTTAAATACCATACAATAAATATCAAACTATTATATAAATATATTTTTGCTATGGTTAATTATTTTTATATAGTTAACTATAATAGCTGTTCCTTTTAATCTCATTTTTATCATTATCTATTTTTACAGGTTCCCATGATTGCTTAAGATTTCATCCCAGATGTGGCATACTAGTGAAAATTTCGGCAAATCACAAGTGAGTCGTGAAAAATATTATTTTCGTTTTCATTCTCATATTTAATATAGCAAAGTTAAATTTTAAAGGCTGTTGCTTTTAACTAAGTTGTGTGTAAAGGTTTTTATATCATACTTTTTTAAACAGGATAGCAGAAAGAGCCCGACCGTTGGACGACTACAATAATGGCGTCGTGATGACGCACCGACCTCTATACGATAACGAGCTATTTGAAATCCGCATAGACAGACTTGTTGATAAATGGAGTGGAAGTATAGAGGTATACCTATTGCTATATACAAATAAAAATTAACATACATTACTTACTATAAAAAGAACGATCGAAACATTTTGTTTGCTTATTTCGCATTACTAATTTAATTTTCTTTAAATATTTGTATTCAAAACATATAGACAATATAGATTATAGGAAGTCTTACAATTATGAATATCAGCGCAAAATATTTCTAAAGAGGTAGAATGTGGAAATTCACTAGGTTCGGTTCATACACAAAGCAAAACAAGCTGACATCAAATATAGTTAAATATATAATAAATTTATATTACTAATCTATTGTAAAGGTCGGTGTTACCACTCACAATCCGGCTACTATAAGGTTTCCATCTACTATGACGAATATGGATACTGGCACCATAATGATGTCAGGCTGCAAGGTGTTGTTAAATGGACATGGGAGCTGTATGGAGTATGGCAACTTCAATCTTGATGAACTTAGAGTAAGTAGTGTTAATCTTTTTATTCTCGTGATCTTTTTTAAATGATTATACATATAGGTTATTGGATACTATACATTTATTTTCCCTCTAATAGCGTGTCACGGCTTTCTATATTCTAATAGCTTATATTTCAATTGTACAAAACATGTCTTCCTCGTGTACCTTATAAAATAGTTAAACTCTTATAAAAACATCCTTGACCTTAAATCTCTAGTGATCTTTCAAAATGATGATTTCACGAGATGACTAGAAACCCGGATACATATTATTCCTTTGTATTCGATAAGTACTTTATTTTAGGAGGGTGACACGGTAGGTATGATGAGAAATTCCAACGGTAAACTACACTACTTTGTCAATGGCGTCGATCAAGGGGTCGCTACAGATACTGTTGACCAGCAGGTGTGGGGCGTCGTGGACCTCTATGGAATGACTGTTAAGGTAAGAAAAATAATTATTACAAGATTTACCCGTTAAAAGTTGAAAGGGATATTTTATTTCTTTCAGTATTTATTTTATAATTGAATTCAAGTTTGTTTGTTGTGATTGCAATTCTCGGTACCTTTGTATGGCCAGATGTCCTTTTTTATGTAAATATCCATATGCAAGATCTTGTATTGATCTCGCAAATACAACGTTATTATATTGATGTAATTATATATTTTTTGAAGAAGCATTTGTTTGCGTTAAATATAATGACTCAGAAAATAATAAAACTCCATATTAGTATTTCTTGGCTGTAGTAGCAATTTTTGTAATTCGCATATTCTCTTAGCAACAGCACGAACAATTGAAAAGTACCAACAATTATGTAAAACATGTGTGGCGATCCATATTTATTGTAATAATAAATATGTATTACCACATGTTAACATATGTTGTAGAGGTTAACAGAACTGCTACTGTCTAATTTCCCAATAATCGTTTTATAAAAAAAGCAATATTGCATTATTGAAAGTTATTGGTACAGAGTCGTCCCCTATTGTTATTTATTGCACTGAATGTTGCGAGGTCAAGTCACTTGACGAAGAGAACGTTTGTATTCTTATTCTATTTAGAATCGTCTGAACGTTTCATTTCCAAGTTTATTACCAATTCATTGTATTGTAGAGTTAGCAGTCATATGTCATTCCGTCCGTCTATTAAACAGCTCTTCTGCGCTCCATATTGGCCATATTATATTTAGTTACGTCACACTTGTTTGAAAATTAAGAGCAAGCTGAAAAATAAAGATAATGTTGTTAAAAATTATTTATTTGCTATTTCAAAAGGACCAGAGAGTACAGTTGTACTAATATTGTCACTGCATCGTCATTTTATATTAATTAACTAAAGAGCTCGTTCTTGATACTGCATGTGTAAAAATAAATATGTTTGTAAAATATGACTTGATGGTTAATATTGATTAAATTAAGAATATCATTTAATCTATCCGTTTAAAAATATTACACCTAAGATGGTACGTATATATTGCTAGTTAAAAATGTTATAAATGTCTTAGAATTACGTAGTGACCTTTCTCTTCTCTTTTTTATTTATTGTCAATTTATTCGATTTGTATAAAAATGAAAATATAATGAAATATTTCCCAATATTTTTAGATATAATTTCTTTAAAGACAAATATTAACAAAATATAAATCGCAAATATATCATATCGTTACAAATTGTGATCCTTCTAGATATGTATCTAAAAATGCATATATATGCTTATAAGCCGACACGGATGTGACCAATTTATGCATACAACGGTCGCAGTGTACAGAAGTGGGGACTGCGACTGTATTTTGTTTATTGTGAATGGATTCGTTTTTATTATATTACGTTATAATATATGTTTTGTATAGATATATTTAATGTTATACCTATTTGAAAAAGAAAAGATTATTTAGTACAATAGATTTGACTTTGAGAAGTATTAATAGATATAACAAAATACTTTAAAATATTCGCACATACACACATATAACCATTAATTTAAAATTATAATAATGACAAAATTATTTGAGTTAAATATTATGAATTAATTGTAAAAATAATATAAAAATAGGTTTCAAGAGCTATTTTGCAGTAAAAGCATTTTAGAGAAGACGTTACCCGTGATGTACACATTTAATAACATTGCATTCTCGGCAACATTTTATATGATATGATAATAGTCGCCATAAGTTTTGTTTCTCTTGTGTTTGTTAATTTATTCTCTTTTATTTTTCTTCTATCTTGCGTTATGTGTTTTTACTATTATGTGGACATTAGTAGTACCGCAATTTTTTAAAGACTCAAAAATCCAGCAGGTACGTAGGAAATAATATGTTTTTAAACAAAGTATGTACTTTACTCGTCGTTGGTTTTAGGTATCAATTGTAGATACTTGCGAGGATATTGACAGTAATATTCACAATATTCCAACAACATCTAACGTCATCGAAATACCTGAGTCTCCAAGTAAGTATTTTAAACACAAAACAATTATAAAATATATATATACCTGTGTGTACCTATATATACCTACCTATACCTACCTGTGGCGGGCACCTTTTTACCATAACTATTACTCAATTGGTTCTAGAATAATGTTTTTAACCTTATACATTTATATGAAATGAAACATCAGCTTTACGCTTTTTCCCGCATAGCAGTTTTATTTACTAGAGCGGAAAAATTGTAACATTTAAAAAAAAAATTATTCCTTCGAGTGAGAGAATCTAACCCACAACCTATCGCGTTTACAGTCAGACGCTGTCCCACTGCGCTACAATGGCCTCGTTCGCCATATTCATATATAAATAATGTAATTACCATAAAGGATTTTTGATCATTAAATACGAAAATTCTCTTCATAGGTAGATTCAGGCCGAGAATAGACGAAGATAGCCTTTTATTTCATACGCTGCGTGATTCGTATGTTATTATTATTAACGATGGTAAGACTGCTCATAGGCCTAAGTAAGTGTTACATTATCATAATGGATATTTTCTTTCACTACTTGCGCTGGATTCAGGAGAATTTTTTTGGTTGAATTGTATTGATTTTGATGAACATGTGTCAAATACATAGATAGTGACATAACCTGCCTCAATTTTTTTGAGACATCATGTGTACACCTTATGCATATTCTCTTGCTAGTCCGGAAATCACAGTGGCGGTCGTCGTCACGTTGGATATTTTTAAATGTTAAATTTCTCAACGAAATTTAATGAGTAAGAATTAAATTAAAAAAAAACGATCAAATGGATAATATAGAATGACACTACTAACAATCCAATATACAGTGCCAGTAGTGAAATGAAATATTATAATATATTTTTATATTATACAAGTGGACATAGATTGATATTCCATTTTCATATACAATAGTGCTTTCGAATTCTTCAACAACGGCGTAGTAATGACGAACAGAACACTGCGCACCAACGAGTTGTTCCAAGTGCGACTCGACTTGATCATCCCCAAGTGGGCCGGAAGCATTGAGATAGGAGTCACGCAGCACGCTTCAAATGAATTAAAAGTACCATTCAAAATGAGCCACGCCACGTAAGATTTGATATCATTTTAAAAACTCTTTACCATATTATGTTAAGTTTATTTTTTACAGACTTTCGCTAAGTAAATGGAAATCATTTGACTGTTGCTTAAGTGAGCGCCATCATCTTTATTTGAAATCAACATGCCTTTGATTGATTGTGTTCATGAGTAAAATCATATAATAAATAATAATTAAATTATTAGGTATTGTGTCACATATTAGTGTATGAAATATTCATAAAATATAAACGTTTTAGATCAGGCACTTGGATAATGTCAGGAGAGGACGTTATAAGAGATTCAACTATAATAATACCACGATATGTTAGAAATACACACAGACTTGTGGTAAGTTTTTCATACTAATATAAATAAATATTTGACAGACATATAAATAAATATATAATAAAAATGTAAGACCATATAACCATTAGACCGAGACTAAGAGATATATGAATATATACTAACATTAGACGTAAAACATGATTGGAACTATTTACCAAACGCATGATTTTTTTTTTGACAGGAAGGTGACACAGTAGGAGTGATGAGGAAGGACATGGGTATTTTACATTTTTTTGTTAACGGAGCGGATCAAGGTCCCGCGGCTTTTAATATTCCTCAACATGTCTTCGGGGTTATCGGTTAGTAAATTCATATCTCAAAATAATTCAGTAAACTCAATTTATTAATATTATTATTTGTATTAATTAAAAATACATCTTTTCTAGATTTATACGGACGTGCAGCACAAGCGACAATAGTCGATTCTTATACGCCACCATTGGTACGCTCTCCAGAATCACCTATATCTTCCGAGTCAAACGCTACAACGTATCCGTTAGTATTTATATTTAATAATATGAAAAGCCTTAAGCTTGAATACTTAGCTATCTTATAGCTTGAATACTAACTAAACATGTGCAAAACTGAATAATGACTTGTCTATGTTTATTTATTTAAAATGCGATTTATTTAAAATGTTTTTTTCTGTAGAGAAATGTGTTTCCATCGCGTTCACGGCCGTAACGTTAGACTTAGTAGGACGCGTCTCACCGCCTCCAGAGCAGCTGTTTACTCTGAATTCAACGACGCAGTGCTGTTCAGCTCACGTCCACTACGCGAATGTGACATGTTCGAATTGCGTATAGACTCCATGGTAGACTGTTGGATAGGCAGCTTAGAAATAGGTAACAATTATATTTTATATATAATTATGTGTATAAGGTTGGCTCATTTTGTTCATATCTCTATTATAATAACGTAGGTGTGACAGCAATACGACCGGACGATCTGGAATCTAACAGTTTGGCCGGTACTGCAACTGATCTCAACTGGGACACATACATACTGAGTGGAGCCGCTATGATGAAAGATGGAGAGTGCATTCGCAGCGGGTACCCACTTGATTTGGATACACTCACTGTTGGCAGCAGAGTTGGTAAGCTTTTAATTATAATTATTAGGATACAACAGTACACTTGATTGACTAAAAATTTAATAGTAATTGTACAAAAAAATAATTATTTTTATTACTTTTTCCCTTCAACTATAACAGGAATGATGTGGCACGCTGACCGTAGTCTACATTATTATTTAGATGGTATGGATATGGGCAAGGCTTGGTATGTCCCGCATCTGAACATATACGCTGTAGTTGATCTCTACGGCCAGTGCACACAGGTAAGTAAATTATAAATTTTCTTGACGATATTAATTGTTTCCCCATTACCCACTTTAATATGAAATATATATTTTTATATAGGTGACAATATTTCAAAACGAGGAGAGAACGTTTAATTACAATGGATGTAATTCAGACAATTCAATATTAAGTAACCCTCGAGCCCTTGCTACCCCACCACCACCATATTGGTAATTAACAGGCTTCGTTAAATATTGTCTTTAATCAATAATTAACCTGGATTCATCGTTTTGTTTTGACATCTATATTTTATTATTATATCAAAACAGTTTTATTAATAGAACGGGTTTAATAATATAAAATAATATTAATAATTATAAAGGATTTTTCACATGTATATTATTCCACCACATAAATTTTATTTCATTATACAGGAGTTTCTCGGAATATTCCGGTGATAACATTGTTTTAATGCACGACTACTCTCTAGCGAGGCGGATTACACCTGATCCTATGGGAGCTTTGGTGTTCAGTTCATGTCATCTTGCTATTGGCGAGATATTTGAGGTAATTTCATTATTTATATTATAACATTATTTACATATATTGAATCAATTAGGTTTTATTACATACAATTACATATAGGTATAAAAGTTATATCAAGATATTTCACACAAAGTGAGCAAAATAGATTAGAAAATGCTAAAACGTTAATATTAATATTCGACGAATTTATTTAATAAACATTGCCTGTTAAATGAATTCGTAGCGCGTAGTTGATCTGGATTACTTCGTATATCACAATACCAATGCCTGCTATATAGTATGACTATATCCTATCATTAAGTTTTATAATGTACTCTTTATACTGTAATGGATGTTTTCAAATATTTATTAATATGTTAATTAATAACATATGGTTATAGTAAAACTAATAAATTATATTCACTTAATAAGTTTTCCTTTATTTGTTACACGAAGACCTAGAGGAATGGCAAAAAAGTATCAAATTATATAATTAAGATCGACATATCAATAGATAAAAATTATTTATACGCAAAAATTTTACATCGCCCTTGTCGTTAAAAGTTGACGTACTACTTTATCATTGATCTGACTTGGTGAAGAGATTAGTAAAAAAATTATGAAATATGTATAATCGCCACTTGGAATTACTACTGTATTAAAAGTCAATATTTTTGGAAATGCACGTCCTATTTATATCATTCTTAGTTAAAAAGAAGGTGGCAAGGATAGATTTGGTTTAGTTTCCACAATGGAATTTCCAATACTTGAAAAAGTATTAGAAAGTCAACGCACTGTGGCTGTAAAAAAAAAAACGACAGCGGTATACCTTTCGAGATGGAGTATCTTGGAAATATGGGCGGTTACGGTCCATTGAATTTCTAATATTCTGAAATATTAGAAAATCAAAGCACTGTGGCGGTCACCTTACGCAAGAAAATTCTCACGCGGCGCATGCCTTTTCGAACATTAATCATGCCGGTATTGCCGATCTTAGTTTTTGATTACACTGCTGACTGCTATTTATATGTAATTGTGGGTCAAAAATTATTGATTTTACTAAGTCCAGAAAGAGAGGATAACTAAGGCGTATCTTGTACGATTGAGTATTTTGGGAGTATGGGCGGTTACGGACCATATTTGGGGGGTTACGAAAATTTTGAGTCTGGTCGCATTCCATCTGCAATAAACTGAAAAGTCAGACATTAATTATGGTCTGTTATATGTTTTAAAGTTCAGCATTTTTCGTACAATTATATCGA